>QYAO01000110.1:0-24339 GCA_003988895.1 Hyphodiscus sp. D1413
ACGTCGACTTACGACTACTTTTGATATAATTAGAGGTATTTGGGTATCTAAAGGGGTGGCGGAATGCCAGGGATGGCGGTTGTCCCGGGAACCCGAGTACAATGAGAAATGCTGGCATTGTGGAGAGATCGCACTGTAAGTAGCGTATACGATTAGCGGAGGTAGAGGCATATTGTGTTCCTCTTTCTATGCTATAAAGCTAACATATCAAAATTTTCACAGGCTAGACCAACGAAAACGATCGCAAGACGACGAAAACCCGCTACGGAGGACACAATCGACAAGAACTGGTTGCCAGAATTAGGGTTAAGAATGTTAACGAATACACAGTGGGAGGAAGGCAGTCTAGGGAATATTGCAGGGACCGAGGAGGGGAGGGTGAGGAGGAAGGAAATGCAAGTGGAGGATGAAGGGAACGAGGGTGGGAGAGCAAAGAAGAAACTGAAGCAGGAGGAGGACAATAGGAACGAGAACGAGAACGAGAAAGTGCAAATAGACGATAAAGCGAACGAAAAAGAGGAAGTATATGAGGAGGACGAAGCGAACAAGAATTCCGAAACTCTACGAAATTTTCCTAAACTCCCACGGAAACACTTAATGTATCCACAACAACTCGACACCACAGATATCTTCTACATACTTGAGGGTATAACCCCAGTAGCAATAGAAGTTGCTAGTCTGATCGTGGGTCAGAACTTATGTGCTATAATCCAGTCTCAGCCAAAGGCTATTGCCCTGTGACTCTCTGCTGATGTCAACAATCTAGCCAATGGACATGTCTTTGGTTGACATAAACCTAGCGATTACATATTCCCTATTGGCAAGAGATTTCGCAGAGCTAGTAGGAAACATTTTCGAATATGGATTGAGAGAGGCAGTGACATTCTATTGGAAAATCTATCGATAAATAGTACTATCGTTGATAATACCCTACTCGGCACTAGCTCAACAAACATCAAACATGGTTCGACGATCTCGATCACCCTAGATCAGGAGAATCTTACATTCCTTGTTCGTGTACCTCGACGCTCCGACTATGATGAAGTTGCCTTCTAACATCATCTACTTGACAATTTTCGCTTATTGGATAATTCTATATATATGGATGAAGGTGAGTTGCGTAATACTCCAGTGTGCTTAGGGAAAACTAATAACTTGAAAAGTGGTCGAAGACGATACTTCCTCTATCATAGTAGATACTAGAAGCCAAGAAGCAAAGCTATATTAAATTCAGATTTATCTAAGAAATACACTTCAAATTCTTCTCTTCCTCCTAGCAATCCGGTTGTCCATCATACATATGTGCCACTGGTGCTCTCCATGGCATTGGTGCTTTGATCACCTGTGCCACTTTTTGCTCTGCCTCTTGTTTAGCAATCTTATGCTTCCGACCACGTTTCCTGTTATCTGTTATGACCTCTTCCGTAGCAGGTGTCACTTCTGGCTCCGCCTCTGCCTCTGCTTCTAGCTCATCCTCCTCTAGCACAGTACTCTTCCGCTTCCGGCCACGTTTTCCCTTACCTTTTGTAGCCTCTTTCGCAGCACGCGCTGCTCGTGCCACCTCGATGTCCTCAAAGCTCATTACCTTCGCCTTCCCAAGTACGACTGACCTGGTTGATTTGCGAACCTTGGCTTTGTCGTTCATTTTGGCCAATATCTGAACTCGATCATTAAGGAGAGCACCATTGGCAAAGGATATCTGGGCGGCATGGGCAAGCTTCTGCACATGTCTCTCTAAGCGCTTGCTACTCGCGTCATCTAAGGTATGGGCATCCTGTTTGATTAAATTCTATAGCGACGCAAGACCCTCTGCTGACACGGGCGTCACAGGCGTTTGTGGGACTTCATCTTGATGACAATAACCTACCCTTATCTCATCTGCCGTCGAAATTGCCTCGTTATAATCCCCTCCCCGCTCCTTGACCTCTAGACAACAAACTAGCGGCAGTATCTTGAACTTGCTGGTTATGTAACTCTATAGGGTCAAACCAATCACTCGCCGTCGCCAGCCAGCAGTCGAGATAGCTGGAAGAATTGAATTGGTCCGATTCCATAATATCTCAAAGCAGGGGGTTGAAATGTAAAAGGCATAATGTCTATGTATTCATGGAGAAGCTGAGTACTAAGAGTAGTACGCAATGTTGTTTTCGTACGAAGTTATTCACGTACCATCCTGGTTTAGTTACTCGAGTACCATACCTCTCTATGTGAGCGGGAAATTGCCGATTTTTGTCACGGGCCACCCTTATCAAAACCTGAAAAAAACACTTCTAAGCATTAATTCTACAACTATTTACTATACAAAAAATGCAATTCTATACTCTAAATTTCAAAAAATGTATTACTTGAGACAGGCATTGTTATTAATCGAATTTATATGTGTTTACAGCCAAAATCGATGGATTTCAATGTTGGTGGCCCGTGACAAAAAATCGGCAACTTCCCGTCCACATGGAGAGGCATGCTAACAGCATAGTATTGAGTTCTGACCTGAGATATCAGGCCCGAAGCCCTAAGTGCTAAGTTAGTATACATATCGCCTACACACACCTTATTAGCTAGCCAGGCGGGCCATTTAGATTTACTCCTATATAGTGATCAATGCGAACTGATTCCCCCATTCATTATTGCTAGTTGTGAGAGATCTAACCCACCTGTTGCCTGATTGGTTGGAACCGAGAACCCAATACTTGGTAAATACGCGGGCTTGTCACAATGATCTGCGACATCTCATCACCACATTCATTTAGATATTGCGCGTCTTCACAGAGCAGGAGCGAAGACGTACGGAGGACGAGCCGCGAAATCGAAAGGAAGCCGAAAAGAAGACATAGCCTACCACGTTCGAAGAATACCTATGTGCCTGTCACAAATTCCTCTCGAAGCCACTCTGTGTCCAGACAGACAAGAAGCTCAGTATATAAGGCTCCATCACCAGTACCAAGAACAAGCCCTGATGCCATAGACAGACTTTCCAATACTATAGCAGCGACTCTTCGAAAGAGTATCCGACTATATCCCACGAGACACAGCACTTTTCAGCTCCATACAATTCCTTATAGAAAACGGGCAAGAGCTTTGCGACTGGCCACTAGCAAGTAAAAAGGATATAGAGGCATATTAGCGCCCAGCTATTGAGCGACTGACAACACACATCATCTCCCACCTTCAGTAGGTAGAGGAGGCTTGCCGTGAATTCAATTTAGGCCATAGTATCTTTTCGAGAACTATGCTAATACCCTTAGTAATAGCAACAAAGAGGTTCAACAAAGTCTATAGGATCTCTATATTTCAAGCAGAGGATAAGAGTCAGGTCCGAGTTCAAAACCATATAAAGCCGATCAGGTATATATATATAAGGAGGCAGATGGCACTCAGAGCCTATATATGGTTATGGAATACAAATCGCCTCATAAGCTATCGGTCTCTAATCTATGGGCTGGACTTTTGTGAGCTAATAAAGGGTCTATGAATATTCTAGAGGATATCATCAACTGGATTATAAATACTAACTGATCTATAGGAGAGGTTTATATACCACTCTGAGCAGTTGATAATAGCTATAGTAACTCAAACTATAAGGGCATTTAAGGCCAAGTTAAAGCACAAAGGCTTAGTTTATCAGTACTATAAAACTCAAGGAGATTTTATATCAGTACTAGTTTACCTTGGGAATATCTCTCTCCCCCGCCCCTACTTATTGGACTTCAAAGTCAGGATAGTTCATATATTACTCATGTCATAGGCAGGCGAGCAAGTATACTAAGATTTGATATTACATATAGGCCGGGATCTAGCTATAGAAACGAAAATAGCCATCATAAAGCTATTAAGCTATGGGATAGAGCATCATGATATTCGGCCACCAAACGTGCTCTGGAATCCCGAGATCAGTAATATAGTACTAGTGGATTTTGAGCAATCAGAGATATTAAAGCAAGTATCAATTCTTTAGGAGACTTTGCTGAATTAGAAGCAGAAGGACTTCTACCTTGACCCTAAGGCATCTTACTAAGGGCATTTGATAGACATTCGATCAATCCTATCAAGTGCTTCGATTAAAACAATTCATATGATTAGATAGACTACTATAATTCCAAATCAGTAATGAATATATATTGGCTTACTTTCGCTATAGTACCCTCTCTATGCTTTATTGTCTAGTCTATATCTATTTATATTCTAAGGCCCAGAGAAACCTTGACTATGATCTTTATACTAGAACCACTCCTATACGAGTAGGTCTAAGGAGGTCAAAGAGCGAGGCGACTAGTCATAGTGTTTGATAGGATACTATACCCAATAAAGTCATATAATTTGTCTTTATTACTCTAGCCTTTACTAGGTAGTAATCTATATACCAGAGCTCTAAGTCAATGATATATAAATTGAATGCTATATTTGCGCTATAAGTACTGAAATATTAAAGAGCTATAGGTTTTAGACATATTTGAATATATAGATTAATTAATTTATAAGAGAAAAAATCCCATATATTAACCTTATTCAGTCGCCTAAGCTCCTAGCCCAACCTTGGCTTCTTTATCATGATATAATATATATATTTGCCTTTCGGATATTATAGTCAGACCCAGTAGCATCTTCTATATACTGATTTCTTAGTAAACTCTATACTATTTGAGATATTATAATAACAAACTTATTATATATATCAAAGTACTAGCCGTTTTATTGCTAATTGCCCCTCTAATCTATTCATTTTCATTGGCTAATAAACTACTTTTCAGTACAGAAAGTTACACTAGACAGCATCACTGACGTTTCTGGAACCAAATATCATCACCAGCGACATAGTAAGCTTTCTCGTAAGAACCGGCCGGCGGAGACATTTTGCCTAGAGGTGAGAACAGCGGTGCGGGGCGTTGGTTCCTAAGGGAGAAGGCTGATAAAGGACGACGGTGGCGAGAATATATACACTATGAAAGCCGCGACCTGCAAATTGTGATATGTGACAGCGCTCCTCCGGTTGTCATCGGCCATGAGGAGCACCTAGCATTCGCATTGGTGGCTGATGAGCCCCTTTGCGTGTCATATCTCAATTGGTTCCTAAGCTCCGCATTTGGCGAACATGATCAGCGCGTGCATATTTCATGGTGTGGTCGTGGCCTAGCCGACTTCAAGGAGGGTGCTCCAAAGTCCAAAATCTCATCAAAAGCAAGATTTGAAACGTATATACACAAAGCGGCGTTGCAGTAAGGAAGGCTAAGTGTTGTTCCCTCGGGTACGTCTTGCTTTTTGATGCACGTTTGCTTGTTGGGGTGCCCCACCTGTAGCCGCAGCTTTGCCGGAGGCTGGTCTTCGATCTCACAATCCGTTTTACCTTTTCTTCTACAACGAAGTCAGAATGACGCCAACGCCAACCCCCAACATATTCAGATACGCTCAATTCAATCTAAATGCTCTCATTAAATATGCAGAGGATCTTCGGAGCGCACGATGTTCCTGTGATGTTTCACAGGAACCTATGGCTGGGAGTCACAACTGGGCCCTTGTTCTGACATTCGATGATCATGGGGAGGATTGGATCTTTCGCTCCCCTCATTTGGACAGTGGCTTTTCCCGGAAAACTATTGCCATGATGGTTGAAAGCGAGGTCACATCTATTCAGGTCTCCAAGCTAAATTGTATCCCTGTTGTGGAGGTGAAAGGCTACTGGTAAGCTATCGATGATCAAAATATGTTGCTATGACACTGACATACCCACCAAGCGCTTCTGCGATGAATCCTATCGAGGTGCCCTACATGCTGACGACGAGAGCTCCTGGGTTCTCTATCAGCAGCAAATATCTGTGGACCCCTTATGCAGACGGCATGAAGCTTCCCCCCAACCCACTTCCTTGCCTTACAACAGCAGCCAAGGGAAAGATTATGAAGCAGCTTGGAATCCTGATCGCAAGAATCTTACAGTCGCCTTTTGAGGAGATTGGATCACTCTATGAAAGGGATAGTAAAGTCCGTGTAGGGCAATGTCAATCTCGTACCTTGACGTGGTCCGGACGAGATCTCTGTGGGGACATCGCCAGAGGTCCATTCAGAAACGACAAAGATTACTACGACTCCGTACTCTCAGCACTACGCTATCATGCCGAACAGCTTCCTCTTGATCACCACCTCTTTCTCGCTCCTCTTCCTCAAGCAAGAGACTTTGAGACTATGTCTAGTTATAGATCTGCCGTTCAGCTATGGAATGATTTCGCCGCTGTCGACCAGAAGATCAATAGCAGCAAGAATCGACTGGACTATATCGCCTTGGCACACCTTATGCGCGATATCATACCGTCCATTTCAACTCCTCAGCAAAAGTACTACCTGAAACCTCCAGACCTTAGCATGTCAAATATCTTCATTGATGATGCCTTCAACATTACTTGCATAATCGACTGGACGTCCTGCTTCACTGTTCCGCTTCCCACACTGTTGATCACCCCAAGCTTTCCTCATCCGAGAGACGATATAGATGCAGGCATGGCATCTATTTTCAAAGAGAGCGTTATTAGTCATTCTTCTCACATGAAGGACGTAGTGGAAGACCCTTCGTCTTGGGACCTTGCTCAGAAGTCCCGGTCATTCATGCAACTGGCTGATCTCGATGGCTACGAAGACTACGTTCAGTTCATTGAACTGTATATGTCAGTTCGTCCAGAACTTAGGGACACTGATGTGCGAGGGTTGTTTGATGCGCTCCGTGCCAAAGATACTTTCTCTGGCCAAGCGACATCGCGAGTCATTGAAGATCTACCCGCAAGCGAGATCCAGAGAAAGGAGGGGGAATATTTTGCTCGTTCTCAAGCTGGCGCTGAAGACCTGGCAAGAAAACTCTCGGCTAGGGCAGCAACGGAAGCAGGTTTTGTTGCGGATTGTAGTGTATGGAGCAGTTTAGCTAGCTAGAGCTCCGAACCCGGTGGCAGCGCATCGATTTACTACCCCGAAGAAGATTCTACCATAACGTTCTTTTAAATCAGGACTGTGATGAAAACACGATGTCTGATAGACCACGATGCAGATCTTGAGGTACATGGCGACGGGCGCTGATCCACGCCTGAGTGGCGATGCTAGGCCCAAGCCGCACCACCCCTGCCCCCATCGCATCTGTAGAAGCTGGTCTCCGCAGGGCCGACTTGGTTTGGGAAGATGTGTGAAGAAGAGCGTGGAAGGTTGAGATGACCAAAACTGATACGATATCTTTTGTGCAGGCAACCACACATAATGGGAAACGGCCTCAGTGTGAGCTCTGTCGTTGATCAGTTGCATGCGCTGCAGCCTGAAGAGAGATCGGAAGCTCTCGTAAAGTTGTGTGATCAGGTATGTTGCAGAGGTTGAATTCCTGTAAAAGTGGCTAATGCTTATAGTGAAGCATGACGACGAAATTCGAGATTACCTAAAATCCATACACCACTGGGATTTGGAGCCTCCTGAGCAACAATAGCTAGGGCAACCCAGGGCAAAGCAACCACCACGTTTGCAAACCATACATATCAAAACGTCTGTGCCCGAGGAGCAGAGATTGACTGAAAATGAACGTTCCGTCTGGAGTAGAGATCCCTCTGCCTTTTGGACATCTCCCACTTACACCTTTTTACCATCGGAAGTTTGCCACGAGCCCCTCCGTTTTGTTTACCATGCGACTACTCGGATTGAACCACGGAGCCATCAAGATTGTTTACGAAGAAGGTATCTTGCTTTGTTCTGGTTTGACTACTTCAACACGATCTATCCAGAGCAAGAAACAGCATTCGACCATGAATACGTGGATCTTGGCCGCCATGTTCTAGGCTCTGCAGTTAAGGACAGCGATGCGACCGTCTCCACGCTGCGGGAGCAGGTGAAGGCAGGCCGAAAATATGACATACTATCGAGGAGATTCGGGGACGGTATCCTGCTAACTCTCCCTTCGAGTATTGGCAGGTCAACGTAAGCACGATACCCTTTTATCCACTCATACCCAACTAACAATTAAAGGCTTGAAAGAAAACTGCCACTCGATCAGGAGACCTTTGATACCTGGATAGCACCTGTTGTAGGCAGTACCTGGGAGGAACAAGCAAGGACAGAAGGCATTCGCGATCTTGGTCGACGCATTCGACAATCTCTCCTTGAGAGATGTCTTACACGTCGCTCGAACCGCTCAGCCCGGCCGTTGAAGAAACGCAAGACGAATATCACGCACGCAGCGGTACAGGAGACCGCGTCGAGCGTTACTTCACTCGCCGTTGGGTCGCTAGCATCACCGATTACCCCAGGAGCTCATCTCCAAGTTCAGGGCGGCAGTCAATACGAAGGACAACAGTCTTAACCTCGTTTCGTCGCTTCACAGATCTTCCTACTGAGATACGTTTACGTATCTGGAATTATTGTATACCAAAGCAAAGAGTCGTGAAAATCAAAGACGACAAACATGTGCAATTGAAGATTAATGTTCGCCCTCTTGCGTTATTCTCTATCAATTTCGAGTCACGACGGGAAGCACTTAAGCATTACACAAAGGTCGATTTCCTCCCTAAAAGTGCTATTAAACAGCCAACCTACTTTAATTTTGCCCAAGATATATTGATATTTGGAGGAGAGGACGCTTACCAGACAATGATGGACTGGATTTCAAACTTTTCAGGGAACGAGCCGCAAACAGAACTTAAGTCCCAATTTTTCTACCTTTTCGAAAAGGTACAACATCTAGGCATCGAAGAACCAGCAAACTCAATCAATCCTCACAATACTATTGAAGATATTGTCCTATTCCTCTTATTCTTCTCGAACTTAAAAACTGTTATTGCTCCTCGGTGGCCCGTTCGATTTAAAAGGAGGGAAAGAGCAATGCGTCGAAGGGCACAAGACGAGGAAAACACAAGAGATGCAGCCCATGCTCAATGGATATATCAACGAATGACAGAGCGTGTTGCTGAAAAGCATGAGGGGCTTCTAGCGGAATTGGATACACTTGGACTTCTAGAACAAAATTTTATTCGAACGGTCGAAGATACATACAACTATCTAAACGATATCAACGTGGATAAAATAACTCTAAAGCACGATATAAAACCGGTGGAATTAAAGTTCATGTTTATGTCATCCCGAGAGATGTCTAAGTCTTTTGGAAGGAGTCCAAAAGGATGGCTTCATAACAAGGTCTTGCGCTATCTTGTTGATCATGTTTGAAATTCTACATAAGCGAAACAATATATTGCGATTTTCATAAGGAATTATTGAACTAGGGCTAGAAAATTTGATTGTTAGATTCCTATCTTAACTAATATTGCTTCTCTTAGTGGTAGGCTGTCAGAACGGTGACTTATCTAGTAGCTCTAATTGATGACAGTCACTTTCATCATTGGGATCTTCCAAATTTCTTTTGAATGCTTCTCTGATTGCTTTGCAATGTTCTTCGAGGTAGAAGCCGAGGTTGAAGTGGAACCAAATGATGAGCTTGTGCCACCTGCGTTCGAGGGAATATGAGGCTTAGTCTCAGTTGTTCAGGAATAGGAGTCCCAGGTGAGAGGCGCCCTTTTTGACGCTTCGAGCAAATTCAGACTGCGGTCAACTACGGGCGGGCTGGTCAAGCACCAAAAATGGCTGACCACCATCCATCAAGAAGTTTCTGTTCCAGAGTATATAATGTTCCATGCGCATCATCAATTACTTGCGCTAAACACAGGAATTACTCTCAGACAAAATGGGCTCAATTTCTAAGCCTTTCGACATTTATGAAGTTCCTGATAGTGATCTCGAGATGATGAAACCTCTAGCCAAGGCTAATCGACCATTGAAAAAAGCGAAAAGAGCAAATCTTTCAACACGCATGAAGACGAAGGCGCATGACAAGAAAGACCCTCCACTGGTTGGGGAAGGAACCAAATCCGAGCACAAGATGCGCCTAAGAAGGAAGCCGAAGCAGTCAATTTTGAAGAACGGACGGAAGGATGGAGAGCTCGCTAAGCCTAGGAGATCAGCAAGATTGGAGGCCAAAGGGAAGAAGACGTCCTGAGAACTTGAGTGTTATTTTCATATATATAAGTGCAAATTTTCAAGAAATCTTTAGAAATAAGAAATTCCTCTCAACCTTAGATTCATATCCCCTCCAGATGTAATATAACGCAAATTTCTCAAACTCCTGTGACTCTAGTTGATGCCCTTAGCATCGTACCACCTTTGCCTTCCTCCATGGCCTTTAGCCCACTGAGAATCGTGTCTCGGACTTCAAGAGCAGTGCTGGTGATTATGTGATCGATACCATTGAAGTCGACGCTATTTTGGTAAAGCAGAACAACATCGGCTCTGAAATCATCCACGGAAGAGTATCTGTTGTTCTTTACCTTTACCTGAATAGTCCCGAGATCGATCGGATTAGGAACCTTTGAAGCATAAGCTATCGCACATTCAGGCCATAGCTGTTCGACCGGTGCCTTGAAGCTCTGGCCTGCTGGTGTTCGACTAATATAGTTTAAGATATTGGTAATCTCTTTCGATTGGCGCTTTGTGATACGAGCCTGAATTCCGTCGGGCATAACAGACTGCTCCGGACTAACTATATGGTGGAAACTGGTTGACGCCTGGGATAGAACATCAGTTATTAACCAGGTGCGAAAACAGTGGCTGCACTTACTGGTTCCCCTTTGAACCCTGGCTGTTGATGATGGACTTCCTTTGTCTGCTCGGCATCGGCATCGGCAAAGGGCTCGAGGTGTGTATATTTTTCCATGGAGTCTTGCAAATTTTCATCAGGATCTTCCTCCCCCTTATGCTGTTCATATTCCTCATACCCCTCACACTCCTCACATCCTTCACACTCATCGTACTCCTCGCACTCCTCACATCCTTCACACTCATCGTACCCCTCGCACACTCCACGTCCCTCACACTCGTCGTATCCTTCGCACTCTTCACATCCCTCACACTCGTCGTACCCTTCACAATCCTCGCATCCCTCACACTCATCATGCCCATTATCGTCCTCCTCATCATTATCCTCATCCTTATTCTCATCCTCATCATTATCCTCATCCTTATTCTCATCCTCATCTTCCTCATCAGTCTCATCCTCGTCTTCCTCGTCAGTCTCATCCTCATCTTCTTCATCAGTCTCATCCTCATCTTCTTCATCAATCTCATCCTCATCTTCTTCATCAATCTCATCCTCATCTTCTTCATCAATCTCATCCTCATCCCCAATCTCATTCTCATCTTCATCCTCGTTCTTACCCTCGTCATCATCGTCAGGAGGCGTGACTTCAGATGTCCCACCATCAGATAAATTGTCATCGCCCAATGGGAGCTCATCTGACGGAGCGTCACCATCCAATAACTTCTGACCATCGAATGAGAGCTCGCTCTCAGAAAACGAGCCATCATCTAGTGAGGTCCGACCATTAGATGAATCGTCATTGCCGCAATTAGCTTTGCGGAATTCATTGTCATCATGCTCCTCAGTTATCTCATCACATTTTGCCATCTCAAGGGCTTAACATCCTTGGCCTCGATATCGGTTTTAAAAATATCAGGAAGCTTCTCCCTAGTAACTTCGACAGCGAGAGGGACGGGGATAAAATAATTCTGGTTCCCAAAATCGTTCAACAAACGCACTCTGCGAATCCAATCACGACCGAGCAGAATCGTCTGTAATCCAGAAATCACACCAGTATTGATCATTGTGCTATGGCCTGCTACTCGAATAGTGAACTGAGAGTACTGATTGGTTTGAACTAGACGGTCCGCAATCGGGATTGCTAATGTCTTGCCAGAATACAACATCAAATCGAGATTTGTAGCTAGTGACGAAGGGACAAGGTTGAATGGACTTTTTTCATCAACCTGGACCCGTTTAAGGTCAATGACTCCCCTTATTGTTTCTATCGAAGCCTTGGTAAAGAAGTTGTGAAATCTGCCGTCTTGCTTAGAATATTCGGTAGGTCCCCGTAGTTCGATTACCGGCTTGCTTTGATGCGTGCTGGTGAAAGGAGAAGCTGTTTTTGTAATCATATTTGATATCCGATCACTCGGAACTAATCCCTCGTAATTTGGTTTACGTGCCTCCTCTACCATCTTGGATTCTCGGTTTCGAAAGTCATGCCAGACAACTAAGGGAGGAGCTCTTACAGAGGCTACAGGAGCGTTTTGGGTCTTCAAATATGGGTGTAGGTTAGAGGTTCGCAGGCGTTTGTAGGGTAAAACTTGCCCAAGGGGACAAGAGAATGCATGCTGCGAAAGTGGATAGTGATCCTCTGCGGACGAGCTCAAGCATGAGGGAAAGGGTGAGGCAGCACGTTTAATCCCTCCGGACTCGCAAGCTTCGGTCGAAACGTCGATAATAGGCTGCATTTCCCTGGTCTCGAGTAATGGAGCAAAATCTATAGAAATGACGCTTTTATCCTTTTGGGGGAAGGGGGTTCGAATTGGTGGAATATTGAAGAGAAGAGAACACACTCGCCGTTGTATGATGCTCCTTATACTGCTGCGGTATGAGTGGAATAATTCAGGGCTTTTTAGCGCCGAGTGTCCATTCTGGCTTTAGAAATCTGGGATGACAGTTCATCCACATAGTGCCCATCCCGATGGTGGCTGGCCATTTCTGGACCCTGCCGTATGGTCGCCAAAACTGGCATCATTCGGCTAGAAATGGAGCGGATCCATTATTGAGGGGAACAGTTTTTGAAACGTTAACTTCTATCGGGTTATTGATTAGTCGGACTTTCATTCACTGTACTAATGGTATGCATCTATTCTTGTAGACGCCTCTTCAGTATGTTATCCACCTCGGTTAAGTATATACTTCCGTAAGAACATTGAAACCACACAAATAGCCATGGCTACAGCCAAGCAAAATATTATAACACAGTTGCCAAAGAACCTCCCCTCCTTCATAGTGATGCTGGATGGCAAATTTCTAGCTTTGGAATACAAAACGGATAGAATAATCGCCGGGAGCATGAACGATATTACACAGATTGAATTCCCTATACTGCCTATCACCAACTCTAAAGGCAATCCCCCAATCACATATACGGAGATTGGTTCCACCCTCCAGAACGAATACTGAAGGAAAGTAACCAATATCACGGTCGAGATGATCCCAAGAATCAAAGGGCCTTCCACGGTTCCAAGGGAGACATATTGGAGATTCTGATCAAAGAGATGTATGCTTCTGAATGGAGCGATGCTTGAAGTAGTCAACGTTTGTGACAGAAGCTCGGAAAAGTTAAGAGGTAGCCTGCTACAGGAAACATTATTGGTGTATCCGAGGCAGAAGTATTTGCTTCCTAAGGTGCAGTTCCTTAGGATTTCACTCTGAGCGGTAGTGATGGCGCTTGATACGGCGGCCCCTTCGCTCGTTAAGGCTCGTGGAGATAGACTTGTGAAGTTAAACTAGATATGTCAGACGCGGCCATTTGATAGAAAGAATAGAGATATCTACCACTAGTGTAAGGACTCCTGCAGTTTCTGTGTCCGGCATACATAGCGCTACGACGCCAAACACCACTATAAAGACGCCTGACAAAGTGATGGCAAGCAATTCAAATACAGAAAGCCACATTTGAAACACGATCGACATATTTGAAAGGTTATAGGTGTCAAAAAAACACGGTGGGAGTCACCGAATATAAATAGAGTAAGTTATAAGGATCTAGATTATGTACTGTTGGCCTATGAGCAGATTCAGGCTCCTTCAGACCAAGAGTTAGAAAATGCCTAAGTTACTTATCATAATATCATTTATAATATAAATTAACTTTACATGTTGATGCCGTAACCACTAAATAGATTTCAGATTCCAGGAGTCCAAAGATCTTACAAACCATGCTAAGTACCTGGCCTAAGAGACAGAAAGCCAAACCACAGCGCTTATTTTTCATAACTATAGTTTCAATAACCCTCCCCAGTTTCAATAACAACTTCGCAGTGATAAGACGCCACATCGATAGGTGCTCCACCTGCAAAAACTGGGGCCCGTGTAACATCAAAAGAAAAGGAGGTACCATCACTCCCAGTTACAGTACATATGACAAGGCTCATTGCAGTACCAGCATCTACGGACGTGAGAACTTTTGAACTCAAAATTTCCAGAAATTTATTTTGGGCATTGGAATCGAGTAATAATCCGTCCGATCCGACAAAGCTATAAGCTGACGGAAAGTCTGCGGCAACCGCTGTCTTTGGTATTGAATCACCTGAGATAACTTTAGTGGGAGAACTAGAGTCGTTCACTTCATTGCGCTTACCAGCTTTCACCGGGTCTGCTGCTTTTTCGTATATGCAGTCGGAGTAAAGAGGAACAATAAACTCAGTTGAGGTTTGAGTCCCAAGCGCACCCCTACCGGAGACCTGAACCATCATCATAATGTTAGGCATCTCTACATCGCACGTTGTGGCAATACCGAATGTGATAGCCAAAGGAAGTAATATGGCGAACGGGATCTTCATCTTGTCTATGGTGGTGTATATTGCTAGATGCGAATGGATTTTGTTATCAAACGGACAATTGGGGTTTATGTGTCTCGCCTGCGAAAATTAATGAACATTGTACAGTAAAGGGAGAATTGCGCGTCGCTAAATTTATAAATAACTCTTTTAAGCGAGCTCCACTTCCATACGCCTGTGGCTGTAAACGATGTCGCGTCCAGACGTTGAATACCCCCGCTGCCTCTTGCTAGGCCATTTTGCGGTTGAGCCTCTTCTTCCTCAACCACAACAAACAATTGTCAACCTCCACCACAAGTCCAGATTCGCGTCGCAGATTTTATATCGATTCAAAAAGGCCCAATTACCTCATTTCTGGATTTTGGCGATCTGCGGAGTTGATTCGACGGCTCTGACGCATTTGGCGCCAAGTCGAGTTCACTTTTCTCTGATCTCTCTACAACTTCTCGTCCACAACTCTCCTTCACAGCCCCGCTCATTCGCTTGTTATACAAGCTAATTTACTTCTGCCGTAGGCGAGCGAATTGTTGAGGCAACTCAACGAGGCTGAAATGTCAGCGACCTCTGTTGCCTTCAGCCTTTTCTTCAAGCATCGAAACCTTCCAGCCACAGCCATATTTGATAAAGCCCTACCTTCCGCACGAGTGCAGCTGCGGTATAAAGAAACCCAACTGGATCAACTCTAGACATTTTCAACGCTACTCTTCGATGCCGTGTTACTTGCTTGAAGCCTCCTCGATTTGCGTTGCATCTTGTCGTACCTCCA
Organism: Hyphodiscus sp. D1413; assembly: GCA_003988895.1. Lineage (NCBI taxonomy): Eukaryota > Fungi > Ascomycota > Leotiomycetes > Helotiales > Hyphodiscaceae > Hyphodiscus > Hyphodiscus sp. D1413. The sequence continues at coordinate 15,194 of QYAO01000110.1, forward strand.
TTCCTCTTGGCGTTGCTTCAGCATTCATTTTCCGCTTCAAGTGTACGTATTCCCCTTAGATTCTTATACTACAAATCGTCCTAACCATAATGCGTTGCAACGCAGATGAGTGAGCTGGAAGATGCTGTTCGAGCCAGCCAGATGGATAATCAGCGCATGCTTGCAAGAAGCTACAAGATTTGGTCATCTTACTCCAAGGACACAAACTTTCAAGACGGCCTTCAACCGTACCACCTCCAGCTCCGAAATATTCTTGGAAGGGTTCCAGCATATCTAGCCAACGATTTTATCGAACACCGCGGACCGCCGCAGTTACGGCTGGAACAGAGAGGTTTAAAGGAATCAGAATTGTACATCAGCGGACACTCAACGTGGCGGACAACAGAGGGGTATTGCGATCTCAAAGATAAGATCATTTCCTGTCAGCTATTGCTGGGCATCCAACGTTCAACGCCATGTTCTTTCGCGAATGATTCACGTTTTACCAATTGGCCTGGGCTTTATGGTGGGGGGACTGCCGTGAGCGGCAACTTCCTTGCTGTTCTAGCTTTCGCTTGGGCATATATTCTATCAGCCCGCTGGCTAGAGATGCAACAGTCCGACGCTGCGGCTCACTCTGTACAACAAGAAGGCCGTATTTTCTATTTGGCTGCCGAAGCCAATTGGATGTATGAACGTGCTGAAAAGTCCCCAGACGAACTTCATATCGATATAGGAAATGTCGACGATAATGCAGCGCGTTGGTGGGCCGCGATTTTAGCCCCAGGCGAAGGTTGGCGAGCAGAAATCACGCGAAATGCCACTGTTTACCGATCTCCATGGTCGATATGCATAACGGCCACTCAAGTCTTCAGTATACGAAGGTCAGGACACAATGAAACCTCTTGTAGGGGCCCATTTGTTCCACCATCCTCAGACGCGGCCTTGAGATATCTCGCCGACTTTGTTATGCGTCACTATGTCGACAGCCAATGCTCCGTGGCTCTGGCTGCGGCTTTGACTTTTCCGTTCCTTGGTGCTAGAAGCGCGAAGCTTCCATTGCCAAATATGTTATCGCAAAGCACTTTGCCACCAGGTTCGCTTCACTCGCCCTTTACCGATGGTCACCAGAAGAAAGGGACGGTCTGGGAGGAAAGCAAGCTACTTTGTTACTATATGACCTTGAGCTGCAATACGCGTGGGATGCATGCTCTTCTTTGCGGCTCTTTCTTCGATTCTCAAGTCCCTTGCAACCTTGTAAGTCCATGGTTTCAACCAATCATAGAAATCATTGACCCGTTGGTCAAAATAGGGGATTTTGAAAGTATTGCGATAATTATGGGGAGACGGCAGCCTAAGCTGGCAGCGTTATGGATGGGGGCCGCCGTTAGCGGAATGGCAGATCCTATCTTGCAATGGGCCCGAACGGGGCTCACAGCAATCGAGCTACACACCGCTGCATGGACTGCTACTACGCATTCATTCATTAGCCTCATATCTGACGATCCATGCGGGCACGACGATCAGGAAATTCCTCGCTCAGACGAGTGCCGTTTGCTTTTTCTTACAGACGCTGAGGGCTATACTCGGATTCCTATTTGTCCTTGGAAGCCATTCGGAAATACAGCATTGTGCGATACTGAGATCGAGGTCCGAAAACACAGGAAATGTACAGGACACCATCTGCAATACATTAGCTGGTCCTGGAATTTACGCAACGGAAGTGAGTTGGAAGATCGAGGCTTGACTGTCGATATACAATATAACGACTCAAGCGCAAATGTGATCGAATGTCATTTCACAGATCAACTACACGAAAGGGTTTTAAAGGATGAGATGCTGTCAGAGAATGCAACTCGTAGTATCTTTGGCTGGCTGCGGAATTCAGGCTGGCCAAAGGGCGAGAAGGAGATATGTTGTCACTCATGGATTGGGTTTGATGAATCAGATGAGGAGATTGATGATATAAGCAGTGATGATGGAGATATCAACAACAGCATAGAAGCTGTTAGAGTATGGCTAACGGAACAATTCTTGACAGGCTGGTATTCTGATATGGAAAGAATATAGAATGAACAATGAAAGTCATCTCTTCCCAACAAGAACATAACCAACAGCTGTATTCCGAAAGCCGACTTTCTTCAACACCACTACGCAAGGTCCAGCATCTCTTCAAACCCATCAGGCCCGCCGCCTGGGTGAGCTGTACATTTTTTGCATATAGCGTATTTGGTCGACGTTGTTAACCCAGTGTCGTGGCTCATCGTTTGACATATTTTCCACTTTACTCGACATTTATGAGCTTTGCAGGTGAAGTAGTTGTGCTCATTATTCGCGTGGCTGCAACTAGAATTCGCACAGAACCCGCTTGCCCCGGAACTAGCAGTCATACTTGAGGGTCCTAGATATTCATATTCATTAGTCTTGGGTGTTCTAAGCGTAGCGATTGTTTCTAGAAGTATTACGTACCGTAATTGTAGGGCTCGGTAATTATATCCGGCACAATGGCGATATAGGACGAGAATCAGTTTACGCTAGTTGACTTGTTAAAGCAGTTCACCATCTTTCGTTGTACTCGACTTACGGCCAAGGTGAGGGGAAGGTTGGGTGCTGGGAATGAGAGATAAAAGTGCGGGGCATTCATAAGACATTTATGTACTTCAACATTGGCTCTGGCAACTCGTGGGTGTCCAGCCTTATCTTTCACATGTCTCCACCGAGCCTCTACCTCTATAGAGGGGAAGTGGTTAAACTCGGCTCGGTCCTTCTACCTTTTGCCGGATCTTTGGTTGGCTGTCCGTCTGAATCAAACAGCGAATCCTCCCAAGAAGTTGGGACTAATGTCGTTACTGATTATCCGGATTTGTCGGGATATTGTTCTGTGCTCAAATTTTAGATTGAATTTATGTTCGTTCTGTTAGTTACAGTAGAATTCGAATCGGCTTCATGGCCGAACTCTCAATATTTATATAGCCAGATCTAGGCCTGTGCCTGAGGCTCGCGCTTGTTGTCAAACCGACCAGAGAACGCCGACTTATCAACAATAAAACATCGCAACCCAATACTGTGCTGCTACCACTAACAACAAGATCTACCCGTCATCTCTTCATTTGCCCCTTGCTACATACGCAGCTACAATATCATGAGCATTCAGCACCACTCCCGTCAACACGCGACGCCTCCAGAAAGCTTCACAAACCCTCCTCTGACCCCTCCTCCAACAGATGAGAAGGGCCTAAGTTTGGTCTCGCGTATTATAGAGGAGATTAAGAATCGGCGGGAGGGACGCGACTTGACGAGTACGCCGTGGGTCGTCTATTCGTTAGACCTGAAAGGGTACCAAGAGCTGCAGCACGAACTTGAAAGAGACGAGTCTCTCTGTGGGTTTGCTCAACATAAACTCCGGTATGAAGAACCTTGATTGGGCCCTTCTATCCGATTCTAATACCTAGCTGACTCTGCACGCAGATACGACTATTTCCCTTCTGCCAATCGACTTGTCATTCGAATGCCCACCACTCTGCACGAAGAATTTATCACAAGCATTGTCGAGGAGATACAAGTCCAATTGAGGTCTATCCAAGACAGGTCAGCAGAGTTTGCAAACGAGATCAGGTCTGGAGGATCGGCATCGATCAAGTTTACAGACGAAGAGTACGGCAAGCACGATCCTGATGCGCAGTTCCGCCACTCGAAGGCCCAATTTCCAGGAGTCGTGATCGAGGTGTCGTATTCGCAGAAGAGAAAGGACCTCGAGCGCCTTGCGGACGATTATATCCTCGGATCTGATAGCGATATTAGGGTGGTTGTGGGCTTAGATATCGAATACAAAACTGGCAAGAAGGCAACGTTGTCTGTTTGGCGGCCGAACATTATCACGAATGAAGCTGGGGAGAATGAACTAGTCGCCCAATTAATTGTCGAGAATCAGGTTTGCAAACACCCTTTAAATCTACTTCTTATGCTAACCCGTTACAGGTTTTCCGTGATACCAATGGCAACCCAAGCCCATCTCGTACAGGAGGCCTTCGACTACGCCTTCGAGACTTCGCCACGGAAGCCCTGGCTGGGGCTGATCTACGCGATCCGATTATCCTCCCTACCAACAAATTATATTCGCTTCTTGAGGACGCGGAGGATGCAGCGTCCGTCGTTGGGCAGCAGACTGGCATCATCACAACTAATAAGCCGTGGATAAGAAAGCGGCGCAGGGAATCCTCACCACCAGAGGAGCTCACACAGAGAGATGAAAAACGCTTTCGCGCGGACGAGGGTAGAGCAGCAGATCAAACAACGAGGGACGATTCTTCATACAAGACGGGTTCAACATCTGAGGGAGAAGCTAGTTGATTTGTGCTTGAGACAGACTGATCAACCATCGGGACAGGAGAGCTGTATAGGTGCTGCGTCACAGCTGGTTTGCTGCCGCAGCAACCGTACTCGCTCGACTTCAACCCGACCGAGAAAGTTTGGAGAACTCTAACATGCGTTGGGTCGGGCTTTGTCGATATGGATCTTTTGGGTTTCTTGGAAGAGAATTTCACCACTGTGGGTGTCCGAAAGGCAATTGCCAGAAGCCATTTCCACTATTCTAGTGTCTGGACAGATGAGCTGGGATGATGCAAAATTTCAACATGCTATTGCCCAACGCTACTGTAACCTCCTAAATCCTCCATTCCAGTAGACCTAACCTCAAGTCTTATCAAATAAGCTTAGTATCCGGCGAACAGGTTCGTAATGCGATGTAGCACGTTCATGTAGCGCCGGTGGCTGCCGTTTTTCTTTCTGCTTGGCGTAGTGAGGTAAGCCCATATGTGTCCGACAGGGAGATAGGCATCGTCAACCTCGTCATCGAGCTCGGAAGGAACGGGAGGGCTGGAGACCAAGGAAGTCATTTGTCTGCGTTGCCTAAGATCAGGGCGTTTATAAATGCAGTAGAGGGTGTCTGTGGATAGGGATAGAATCTACAATAATCATTGAGAGTTCGGCTATGAAGCTGATTTCGAATGTTACTGTAATCGTACATCTTATAATGTAAGACTTTGAATGGCAAAGGGTAAAAATGGCCAGTCCTTGATCGCGAGTCTCATGTCTGCATTCGGTCATCGACACCTGCGTGTATACGTGGCCCAACCACAAACCAGATGACTGATTTCTTCGAGTTATACAACACCAGCTCGGAATCATTCCTTTACTTGGACCCCTCACTGCTTCCCTCCTCCAACATCGAAAAGTTGTCCTCAATCAAGTCTAAAACCATCCAAGACTTCTCATAACAAGACTGAAATATCTTAGACCTATCGATTTCACTTCCGACAACAGAACGTCGCCCTAGGGTGATCATATACACTACAATCAAAACATCACAATGTAACTTCGTCACTGACCCAGAAATATGGCTGGGTCAAAGCATATACTTCAAGAAACTATTCTCTAGGAAATGGGGTAATAAACAGGAGGATGGCTCATACTTTATCGAAACCGACGCTCACATCTTTGAACACATCCTTCGGTATCTTCGGACCGGAGTTCTTCCGGTCTTCTATGGCAAGAGGAAAAGGTTACGATTTCGTGCTTTATCAATGTCAAGAATAGTAGTTGATTCTTAGGTTGGTTAGATAGAAACTAAACTAAGCTGTGTGTGTGTGTTTATATCCTTAGCGTGTTTAGCTAGCGTGACTGATCCTGATACCATCAGTGATGATGATGGATTTTGCAGTGAGGTCGAGCAGCATCGTTCATCGACAAAGAAGAACATTCCATGGGATGAGATCGACGAGCAGCGCTTGTGGGTATGGAAAGAGGAGGACAAGCCGTGGAAGTGGATTTTCAAGAAGTTCTCAAACAGAACTGAACCGGCGATTCGCATGCGATGGACCATGATCCAGCAGCGAGTTAAATAGTATTCTTTTATATCAAGAATAGCTGTTTGTATCTATTCAAGACGTTTGGCTCGCATGATATTAATTTATTGTACATCTTTTCCCAGTTATCCGCGGTAGCCGATACGCCGAGCAATGATGACTGTAAAAGCACGAGTAATACTGTAAGAGACCCAAATAGTTAAATTTCCAGAATGTACAGCACTTCAATTATACATGTGACTAAGATACAGACAGATGTGTTGCTACAATATATGGTTATTGGACTAAGCCCGAGTCGGCTGAACACCTAATATACAGTGATATGCATCCTCATTATATAAACCTCTTGATCCGGAATTGCCTTAGGCAATTCGGAGTCACCGATATGTTCTAGACTTATGGGTAGGTTGAGTTTATGGGCCTTTGGCCCATACGTCCACTTGATTCTATATAGTCGGTATTTGTGCCTTGTTGCCTAAGGCTTATACACGAGAACAAGACGCTCTGAGACACAGGTCGAAGGAAGCGCATTGTCACGTGCTATTAGTCAGCCCGTTGAGTATAAATTATTCACATACCGAGCCTGCTCATAAGGTCTCGCTTCTTACATCGTATTCTTGTCATGGATATCCAACACCAATTTCCCAGTATACATTGGATCTGGGGAGGAGGCATCTCATTTGTCTATGAGATTCATCCTCGCATCGTGGTCAAAGTCCCAAAGTCCGGAGAGTTTGAGAGAGAGCAATTTCAAAAAGAACTCAAGATCTATGAGATCTTCTCGCGATGTTCGCCCTGCCCGTCTGTCGTGCAATGTTTCTTCTACACAGACAACGGCATCTTCCTTGAGTACATGAGAGGTGCGACATCCTGGACGTTAATAGCTATATCTACTAACAGGCCACTAGATGTGTCCCTTTCTTCCAGGATACAACATAATCATATTTGTGACGAGCAAACCAAGATTGTTACTAAAGTCGAAAAGTTGGAATCTCTACCCGTGCGGAAGAAATGGATGAACGACCTTGCTCAAGCTGTCGCTTTCCTTGAATCGCTCAACCTTGCTCATGGTGACCTACGACCTGAAAATATTCTTCTTGATCGTGACCGACTGAAACTATCTGATTTTGACTGTACGGCGGAAATCGGGTCAGATTTCGAAGCATGCATGGCCCCGTATGGAAGACTACTCAACGGCAACGAGACGAACCAAGGGCGACGTGGAACTTCCGGCTTCTTGGGTCCTCGAACAGAGCAGTTCGCCCTCGGTTCCCTGTACTACCTGATAAACTATGGCTTTGAAGTTTATGGAGATCGATGCCTTACCAAGGATCCTAAGGAGCATGGGCCTAAAGTGGTAGACTTACTGCAGAACATGGAATTTCCGAACCTAGATGGTGATCCAGTGATTGACAATATCATTGACAGGTGCTGGCACAACAAATATGCCACGGTTTCCGAACTAGCTGCACACACAGAGATGCTCCTTACTGAAGGAACCCACAGCGAAGGAACCCACAGCGAAGGAACCAACGCCGAAACAACCCGATGGACTATGGTCATAGGCCGTATAATTCATGGGTTATGGTTATGGTGCGGTCTCGGGGACTGGGGATCGCTATTACGACAGAGCACCAACGAGAAGGCAACCAACGCTGAAGTAGATAGTGGCAGAGAATTCAACGGCAACAGCTGTGATGATGTGGATCAAGATCACTCGACCGAGGACTTCTCTTTGAAAAAGGCATTCTGTCAGGACTTGGAGAAACGTGGACTTCTCCAGCTGCTTTCTTCAGGTGAACCCGAGCAACTTGGATTCACCTTTGAGTGGTATAGGCACACCTCCTGAGATGGGTGATCGAACAAGGATTCGTGGATTCGGTCTCGGCAGAGAGGAATAAGAGATAGCTAATTCTTTTGAGTAAATAGCCTCACCCAGAGACTTTTGCTCATTAACTATTGAATTTTATTCTGAATACGTACGAGTAACTATCTAGGACCGTTACTACAAATCGAACAAAACAATTGCTAAGATCACAAGGTTTTATTGTCTAGCATCTTAAGGCACCTGGCCTGACCTACATGAAATTCAATACAAGTATAGAGAGTGATTGATACAATTCACAAGAAGTGTCGGGAGTGGCGGATAAAATTGATAGTAAACAATACTTAGACTAGTGAGAGACTGAATCTGCGAGAGCTAAAACTAATTGAGGCTGAATTATAGACTTATTCACCGACCATTAGCGGTTTAAACCCTCTCCCATTTTCCATTCCTCTTCACCCAAACACCATTGGCGATACAGTCAGGGCATGGATCTCTTTTAGTTGTCTTGCCCAAGTACTCTGTTTTCTGGATGGTGCCACAATTGTTGCAGCCATTGAGTTCCCTAACCCTTCCAGGGGATTCAATTCTATGCCCGCATCTATGCTCGGTCGTTCAATAAGTCGTTGACACATGGTTTCTGGAGTTCGTCTATATCAGCCATAGCAAGTCTGTCTACTGATGATCAACTCACCTGAGGTTCTGACGTGGGATCGAACGTTAGACAGGATACTAAACGTTGGACGGGGTATTGCACTACAGCTGGGCGCCCGTCTATAGGTGGTGGGTTCCTGAACACAAGGCTATGTCGCGAGCTAAGGCACGCTAGATCTCATTGGACACATAAATTTCCAATATACCGATGATGCATGCGGGTTATCGGTGTCACTAACGCCTGACAAAGCGCAGTTGTATATGGGGGAGTGCAGCCGTACAGGGACAGAACTGCGAGTCGAGGCACCGTTGAAGTGAACAGTTGTTAGAGGTCACCAGAGAGGCGTACGACCAGGGGATTTTAGAGTGGAATGAGTGGCTATTTGGGGCACCATGGAGGCGAACTAGAATCGAGCTGACGAAAATCCTTGCAGCTTGTTCATAAATGTAGTCCTAGATTCGGGACTATTGCTGGATGGCCCCCTGGTGTTGTAGAGTTGCTCTCAAAGAACATCACGTGGAACCTCCACCATCGCTCGGGCGACCATTCAATTTTCCAAGGAAACAATAATACTCGTAGTTTCTCGAATCGTATTTGCCTTCCTTCTTTGTCTGCAATTGCCATGAGCCCCTAAGATCCCTATCCGTGGCTTGCGCATATTCCTCATCCTAACTCAACCGTCTAGATTCCTCTCCTTCCAGCGAAGAAATGATAACTTAGATAGGTATTGGATTCTCGGTTCCAACCAATCAGGCAACAGGTGGGTTAGATCTCTCACAACTGGCAACAGCGAATGGGGGAATCAGTTCGCATTGATCACTAT
>QYAO01000012.1:0-546364 GCA_003988895.1 Hyphodiscus sp. D1413
AAAGTATTGCTCCTTTTAACGCTCTAGAGTCTGGAGTCGTTGCAGCAAGGTAACTCTCAAATCATGATGAGAATCAGCGAAACGTGATCCCTGATGATGCGATAGCTGGCGTGGAGCACGAAACAAGGGTCCTCTTGGCGGAGAGGTTCGAGACAACGTTGGACTTACGTTAATCACGTTGCTAGAGCCTGCGCCACCAGCGGCTGAGTTGCTGACATATACGGTAGCCCACATGGATCCCCCAGATCTAGCTTTTGCCGGGTCTTGTTTCGAAGGGAGTTGAAATTTTAACTTCAGAGATGATATTCTAGACCCCCCTTTCAATTGCAACATACCGAGGGAAATGTACTTGTATTTGGGACTAGAGATTGCGGCGAAGGAGACTAGATGTATCGTCGAATTTTGCTTTCCAACGTTTGTTCGTATCCCCATCCTTGATTGCATCATTACACTTCCAGAAAGGGTAATCGCTCGTGTATATAGGAGATACCCTTTCGCTTTCTAGGGTCTCCGACTCCTTTAGGCCGGAAACCTTTGAGATCATTTCGCACGAAGCCTCAACGGCGTAGTTAAGAGCACAGCCGCAATCCTCAGCAATCTCACATACTTTCCCCCTTTTCCTCTTCTTACATATCTACCAATCCATCTTCTCAAGATCTCTTTACCAAGATTCTACCAAGCTTTCACGCACAAGTTCCATCTTTCTCCGTCCCTCAGCCCCCATCACTTGGCGCCGTCGGCCTTTATCCTTACATTGCCGTATACCCGTTTTCCAATCCTTCCCCCAACGTTCAACGGTTAACGGTTATGTATGAGGAGGGATTCTAAATATCCGAATCTTGTTCTATACATTGGCCTGCTATAATAAGTGGCGCGCATAACAACAGATCTTGGTTTCGGTCATAGATTTTTCGCCGGGTCCCGCAGCGCAACAGTTGCACGTAAAATCTGAAAAGATCTCAAGAAACCCACCAGTAAGAGCTTCAGTCTTGAATTGCAGATTCCTCCTGATCAACCATGCTGACCATAGTCTAGAACTACCTCCACGAGGTACCTAAGTCGAGGAGGCCTGAATGACCATTGGGCCCAAACATCCCCAAGTTCTCCCCGCATTCCGCTCCCCGCAACTCACAGTCAAGGCCGTATCACCAGGCCCCCTTTCGGGCCAATACTCGGACTTGAGTGTTGTTGATCCTTTCCTGGAGCATGCTGGTAGCCTTGGACTTTCTAGAGTCAGATACAAGTCGTATTGGCTGGTCGGATGAACGCTTTCCATTCCCTCCGCTCAGCCTTATTGGGTCCAATAGCGGTTGAGAAGCCATGCAAGGCTGATGTTGAAGATGTACCCACACGCCATGTATCAGACGGAGATGTTGCGGCAGGGGATCCAGGCGGTGAGATCCGAGTGGAGGGGCACGATGAGTTTGATGACCCTTCGAGACCGGTGATTCGGGCGTTTCTGCCACCGGGACAAAGTCCTTCGGCGTCGCCATCACGTACGCCGTCTGATAATAGATTACGGCAGCCGAGTGAATTCTCCCTGAGTGAATTGCCGCCAAGTGAATATAAATTGCTGCATTCTCGAAAGTCGAGATGGGGATCTCTTTCTATCAACAAGCTTCGACACTCTCGCGTCTTCTGGTTGAGCATCTTTGCCTTGTAAGACACTCCTACAATTTCACAGATCGTCTCACCATTCTATTTCTATTCGAGTACCTAGTTTGTTCTCAAAGCTCCCTTATGATAACAAACTCCTTCGGCGTGCTCATAAGAAGACCTCACTTCGGATCTTGCTGATTTTCGATTCTCCAGCATAATGATTTCCCTCATCACCATCCTGACGACTGTGCTTGTCTTGGCTTCTCATCACAGAGCAGAAGCAACACTCAATTTCACTGTTGATCTCGGTTACTCCAAGTACACTGGCGTTCAAGCAGCAGACAGCCAGACCGCGAAGTGGCTCGGCATCAGATATGCTGCTCCTCCAACTGGGAACCTTCGATTCAAGGCTCCTCAACCTCCTCTTGTAAATACCGCAGTTCAACAGGCTAATGCGGTATGGCTCAATTATTCACTTTGAGAGAAATAGACTGACGGCTATAGTTTGGAGAAACATGTCTCCCGACCCCATCAACTGGCCTTACCGCCGGTGCCTCGGAAGATTGCCTCTTTCTCAACGTCTTTGCGCCCACTGACAACTCCAAGACGTATCCCGTTTACGTGTATTTTCAAGGTGGAGGCTTTGACGGACTTTCCGACCCGCAGCTGGACGGAACCAGCCTGATCGCGGCCGGAGATCATGACCTGATCGTTGTGAACTTCAACTATCGCGTAGGTCCGTGGGGCTTTCTAGCAAGTGAGGAAATTCAAGCTGGCGGAGATTTGAACGCTGGAATACTTGACCAGCGATTTGTTCTGCAGTGGGTTCAAAGTTACATTCACCTGGTAAGTTGATGAATTCTTACTTAGACTTTCAACTCACAAGATATAGTTCGGCGGCGACCCTACGCAAGTCACGATTGGCGGTTGTTCAGCAGGGGGTGCTTCAGTAACCCTTCACCTCTCTGCATATGGCGGGCGCGATGATGGTCTATTCATCAGAGCTGCTGCTGAGAGTCAATCTTTTGGTACCCAATTCACTGTCGCGGAAGCACAATACCAGTACGATGGTCTGGTTTCTCGAGTTGGATGCAACAGCTCTAGTGATACCCTCCAATGCCTTCGAGATCTTGATGTTAGTGTGCTTGCCGAACAAAATTCCGTGATGCCAACTCCAGGAGGAGGCGGAGGCGACCCGCTATTTGCTTATAGCGATGTGATTGATGGCACCCTCGTCCCAGATTACACCTATACTCTCTTTGCAACAGATCAGTTCATCAAAGTGCCAACCATCTTTGGGTACGTTCTCTGAGCTCTCGTCTTCTTGTCGGCTCCACACTAACCGTCATCCAGAGCCGTAACAAACGACGGGACAATATTTGCTCCTACAAACATAAACAACTACAACGACGTTGATAATTTCCTCAAAAACAACTTCCCCAAACTCACCGCCTCGCAGCTAGCAGAGATAAACTATCTCTACCCCCAAGCCCAAACCTTCCCCAACTCAGGACTTTACTGGCGAACAGCCGCCAACGCTTACGGCGACATGCGCTACATGTGTCCCGGCATCTGGCTCTCAGTCAACTACTTCTCACGCAATGCACAAGGCTGGAATTATCACTGGGACGTCGCGTCGCAAGCCAACATCGCGGACGGACTTGGCGTCACGCATTGCGATCAGTCGGGTTCGATTTTGGGCACTGCGACTGCGGAACCCGAGGTTGCCCTGAACCCGATCATCCAGGCATATTGGTCGAGCTTCATCAGAACTGGTGATCCAAATACGTACAAGCTGGCCAGCGCGCCGACATGGACGAAGCTGGATAGCACGGGGTTGCAGCGCATTCACTTCACGGACGATCCAACCCAGGTCGCTGTCGAGAGCGTGCCGGCGGCCTATTATTCGAGATGCAACTACTTGACCGGCATTGGTCAATCGCTAGCCCAGTGAGTGGTCGGCTGTGAGAGCGGAGCTTCAGCATTGCACATACGGGTGGCTTTGTCATTCATCAGCGAGGAGTTCAGGAGTTCACGGAGAAATAACATCTCAGCGTTACGTTGCATCGCGTTGATTAGGCTGCATTAGAAGCAAGCAGTAGCATTCAAATAGCAGCAATCCAATGCTACCGAACTACCACTATGAACTGCTACCTTGCATGAGCGCGTTCGAATCTCCCCATCGCACCCCGCCGTTCGTCACATGGCCTGCTGCCCCTCCCCTCCCATCACCCATGTTCTTCGCCCCAAGAGATGCCGCGGGGCAATCAGTCATCGAACTAAACAACCCTCTAGCGTCCGACGGCTATATAATTATCAAATGAACCAACCCCACATGCTACTAATTCATTCCGCCCTCGCATTGCGTACGTCGTTCTCTTAGTCTTAGTCTGCAAGTGCAACTCCTCAAGCCCGGAACATCTTGCTCTCCATTACTAGTATACCCGGCTATATTCGACAGCACCCCGCAAGACATTGAAACTTATACCGAGCCCAGCTCGATGAAATAGCTAGTGCGTTTTTTCAAACTCTTCCGAATGTCCTTGCCCATATCCTCGCCTTCGTATCCCTTGAGCCCATAATATCGAAGAAGGTTTTGTAACCGTTACGCTGTTTCGCACAGCCTACAGAGCCGTTCTTCACCGGCCCGCCTCATTCACAGAGATCAATGCCGCTTTGTTCTTCGCCTTGCTTTAAATATGAAAGTGAATCCAGTTTGAATCTCCGGCATAACATCATCGTGTCTGCATTCGCCGCGACCAAAAGTGCACTGCACCAGGGGTTGCGGAAATTCGTGAGCCACCCAAAATCCTCGTGGCGCTCTGCAGCCACACTGTCGATTAAGGATATATTGGGAAAGGGGTCCTCAGTCAGAAACTCCATTGTGGCGAGTGACACTGTATTTTCAGAAGTTTTAAGGTGTGTTGCGTTGAGAGCTTGAGCTCTTGATCTGTTCGCGAATCTCTGCATCCCCTTCTCGGTAAAGTGCACATAGCGTTCTTGCTTTTCGCAGCCTCGTCCTATGTAGCCTATCGCAGAACTCCACAGCAAGGCAATAATCCGGTACTACAAAGGTCAGACTCTTGGGGAAGTATTTATCGAACCAAGTGGCGTTTACTTCGTAATCATTCTCTCTCTCGTTGAACGCTCCGTGGACATTCCAGAGTAACCTCTCAAGCCAGCGCTAGATCTCGGAGAATTCCGTGTCATGGCTTCCTTCGGCTGCTTGGAGACAGCATATCGCTTCTCGGTAAATTACCAAAGCAATCTATATAATGCTTCTAGGCGTCATAGCATCGGCTGAGGTAATAGCACGCGTTGAGCGTGAGATTGCCATCCCACAGTGTCCGAGAGGAAGTTTTGCGAACGGACTTTTCTGACCATATGGCGCTTCCTTCATGTTTACTCTGCTTGACCAAGGCCTTGCCGAGTTCGAACATAGAGTGCCAGGATCTGAGATACTCTCCTCCCTGAAGCTGGAGCTGGAGTTTCACTGTATGAGCGAATAGATGTTCGCTTTCTTGGAGGAGCCCCTCTATTTGCAGCAATTTGCCTAAAGAGTAATTACACTGTAGAGTTGTAAAGTGTTCATCTTGCGGATGATTTCTAGCATTTTGAAGCCTTTCGGTACGCTTTGATTGATTCTTGAGCACGACCTTGTGACTTAACCTAAACCATGCAACCAATCAGGCTGTCAGCGGTATGGAGTATTTCTGCAAAGTTGAATGGCGACTTGTAAAAGTCTTTGACTCTTTGTGTAGCATGCTTCGCTATTGCCCCTCCTCAATATCCGGGCTAATTAGATAGAGCTAGAGTGTATCCTCATGCCTGTGACCAAGATGCACTAGACATATCATGATCAAATCGCGACGAAGAGCTCCATTTTCTCTGGGGTCGTTCGACCAATCCAGAATTCATAGTTTTGCTTTCGAAATTGTCGGAAAATCGAATGTGCTAGTCACATCGTATGTATAAAGCACCGCAGTGTGCCGCCTTTCAAGTATCTTTTTAGCGTCCGAAAATTTTGCTTGATGGGCAAGTCTTTGAGAAAGACATGCTTAGGCTGCTGAATCTTCCTCTGACAATATCTCGGGATCCCACTGCTGTGTAATGCGAGCTGCGAAAATCTTTCCGTACAGGATTTCTGCTTCGAGATGCTCTGATTCTAGATATTTGCTATACCAATAAGCAATTTCGGCTGATTGTAGTATCAATCGATGTATTGTGGGCCAAATTTTCGTCGTTGATTCGGATAACCATCGAGACCTGCTGGCTCTCGGCAGCGCAGGATCCTCCGACTTCAGTATTGAGACTACTTTTGTCACGAAAGCTTTTGTCCTTCTAGATCTAAGATGAGTCCAGCTTGAGATGTATTTGTATAGGAAAAATTGACCTCCAACCGTTCTAGATTGCATACGGGAAGTCCGGGAAGGAGGGCAGCTTTGGCGTCAAAAACTAGAGCAAACTTGGCAGGCCGTGTCTCTCTCTTCTCGTGATTACCTGGATTTTGATATATGAAATAAAGCCGTTGGAAGCCTTTCAACTTCGCTTTCGTTCCGTATTTCTTACGAGTCGCGAATGGGAAGTCGTCTGTGACCATTGCATCATGATCAGGGAAGCCATAAGAAAGTTTTGATAGAATGTATTACGGTAGCTGGTCAATCCTTCCTCTAATGGGAAGGTGCAAATCCAGGCGCAGTAAGAACGGCTGACAGTGAAGCAAAATTAAGCCGATTTGGACGACTTCATTGGATCACAATCTGGTATTACGTTTACCTCCGTGTAGTAAATACGAGAAAAATATGCATGAGTAAGAGGAAAACTTCCTGTTCGTTTCGCAGCCTTCCCCTCTCTGTATGGCAGACATCAGATTTATCGAATTGTTTACAAGTTATTGACAGATTGGTTACGAGTGAGACGAAGGTCAAGTCGACCAGAATCTACTCCTTCTCGACATTGCTCAATGTCGGTGGGGTTGACATGTACCTTTCTGCACGCAAGCGGCAGCCGAGCAAGCCACATCACAGATCCCCCCCGATGTGGAAAGCTTGTTTCCACCACATGAACGACCCGAGCGTCCTACCGCCATCATCCACTATCACCAGTACGTTCGTAAAACGTAAGATCTACTACATGTGGACTCTGCAGAGGCTTACCTGGATAGATTCGGTCATTCTATACGTTGGAAGGTAGAGCTCTGTGACATGATGATCCTTTCTCCGTTCAGCAACGGTTATTCCTCTGCCAGGAATTCAACCGATCTGAAAGCGGCCAAATTATGACCTTCTTTATCCAGCATCCCTATTGCACTATGTAGCATGCGGCGAATTTCTCAACCGTGGTTGCACGGCATCATTTCCGAGACTGTCAGGCCGGAGTTTGTGATAGATGGACGGCTTCGGTGCGATCGGGAATCTTTTCTTTAACCTTCGTTTCCCCTCTGTCTTCCTGTCTATTCCCAATCTTCTATTCGGTCGAAGTAGTCTTCTTCTTCGTGTGTTCGAAATCCGGCTAAAGTTCCTGGCCTGGGAATTACAACATTGTTCGCATTCCACACGTACAAATGGCGACGAATGTTGCCTTGAGTGCAGCCGATGGCGGTGACCCTCGTATGAGTGAAACCGTTATTCGAGACGACGATGGCCCAAACTCTCCCGTTCGAAGGTTACTCCATGATCCTTCAGTTACTTTCGAAGAATATCGATACTACGCAGAAAAGACCCGAGCCGAAGAGAGAGAAGCGCTCCAGATAGAAGAGCCATCTACGGGAATCTGGCAGGTTCTCTTTCCAACAAAGTCCGACGGCGGCGTTAAACCTATTTCTACGAGTTCTCGGGCCTCAGAATCTGGATCTGCGGCAAATGCAGACGAGAAGAAAGTTGAAAAAACAGAAGCATCACATCAACCCCACAGAATTGCAGTCACTGATGCTGAGTAAGGATTCATGATTCTTTGATTTTCCACCTGACGCGCACTAATGTGTTCTGATATCATGCTTTCTTTTTGCCCTGATCCCACACCTCCCCGAACTCATTTAGGAGTTTTCTCCCGGACCAGCTGTATCTTAGCAATTTACTAACTGTGGATTTCTCAGATGGACAAATGCATCTCGCGCAACAAGAACAGCTTCTGGCGCAGCATGTTTCTATCTTGTGAGTGCATACAGCAATGCTCTCCCTCCATACTCGCTTCGTTACATCCGTATCGTCCACAGATCCAAGCATGAACGAACACATGGAAGGTTTTGGGCCATTGAGAAACCCCTCTGTGTGCTGTGATCATACTTGATTCTTGCGAACTCCTCTATGAATAGAGCAATATTGACTTCGATATCCTCCAAAGATCACAACAGATGTCTTGGGTCCATTCGGAATTGGGTATGTCATTATCGAATCATCTCGGTCGACATGCTGATTTGCGTAGATATTCAATAGGAACCATGGGCTGGGGTCCAGGAATCGCCCTCTTCACTGTGTTTGGACTGATGGCAGGCTAGTAAGTCGTGGATGTTTCTGATTCCATTAGTTGGGAGTTTGGATCTTAATTGTAGCAGTTCTGGATACCTCTTGTGGACCTGCTTCCTTGGCCTTGACTCCTACGAATACCCTTGTAAGAACTACGCCGATCTAGGGCTTCGGATATATGGACGGCCATTTCGATATCTCATCAACTTCTTGCAGAGCGTACAACTTCTGCTCTCTGTTGGGATCATTGTGATCAGTAATGGTATGGCACTATCGCAGGTATCAAAGTTTAAGTTGTGCTATGCTGTCTGCTGTCTACTGTGGGCACTTTGTGGCTTTGGCCTGGGTCAAGTGCGGGTAAGTATCTACTAAATCCCGTGCTCACCATAGAAGCCTGGAGCCTCCAAGACAAGAAAAAAAAGACAAGGCTAACTGCCAGGTAGACACTTCAAAAATTCGGTATACTTGCGAACGCCGCCGTATTCATCAATCTTATGATTATGTTTATTTCCATGGGAGTAATTGCCCACAGCCCCCCAAATTACGCCATTGCCGTCCTTGGCTCCGCAGGCGCTATCTCTAACCCAGCTTCCATCACCCCCGATGCCAATGGTGTTTACCCTCCAGTGATGCACTATAATGGACTTCCCAACCCCGACAGTATCATTGGAAGTATCACCGGACTGATGCAAGCTGTTTATGCCTACGCTGGGGCTCAGCTGTTCGTCGAGTTCATGGCAGAAATGAAACGACCTCGCGACTTCTTAAAGGCCATGTGGGGAGCACAGTTTTTCATCTATGCTTGCTACATGATCTATGGTTGCTACGTGTATTATTGGCAAGGCCAGTACGCATACCAGGTAAGTCGCCCAGTATCATTGAGAACCAATATACCTGTTAGGATCCTGTAGCTGAACAGGTCCACAGAATGCCTATCAAGGGGTATCTCCTTATGGTTGGCAGGTCGTCGGAGACATACTTGCCATCATCAGTGGCCTTATCGCTGCATCACTTTATGGAAACATTGGAATCAAAGTTCTTTACAACAACATCTTCATGGAATTTTTCAACGCACCTTCTCTCCTTTCGAAGAATGGCAAACTGCTTTGGGTCTGCCTCGTTCCAATCTATTGGATCATTGCATTCATCATTGCCGCTTCCATTCCCGCCTTCTTCGGTCTCACCAGCGTAACAGCCGCTGTGTGTTTCGTCCAATTCGTATATTCGTTCCCACCAATATTGGCTCTCGGATATTACGTACAACACAACGCCATGCAAGCCGGCGAAGGTTTTGATCCTATTACTGGACAAGTCGTGTACCATGACCGTGGTCTGAAGAGATGGGTTCGAGGATTCTTGGCGAAGCATTGGTACATCAACGTTTGGCACATTGTCTATGCATTGGGTGCGCTATCTGTCTCAGGGTTGGGTGAGTTCCCCGATTTCTTAGAGCCTTGTTTACTTCAGAGTTTTCAAGAGTTTTGGACTCTTGAGGCAATTTCGGAGTAGATTATCGTCTCGAATTCCAACTTCCACTCATCAAGCATGCTGACTCTAATAACTTGATAGGAGCATATGCTGCGATTGAAGGGTTGATTGAGGCGTTCAAGAACCCACAAGTAAATGCATTTTCATGCCAGTCGCCTCTCAACCTGAATGCACTATGATGGAAGGATGTTCAACAGTTCAATAGACGCCCGAGATATGCACCACAAAATTCGTCCTCTTGCTTGTGTCCAGTTTCGGTGGTGGTATATGGGACGCGAGAGAGATTATACCTTTGTTTTATAATTACCAAATACTCCGGGAAATTTTGTTCTCCTTGTGAGACGACTAATTGTCGAGTAATCTGTGACACCACCTTATTCCTCTACTCATGTAGTACTTTAGTTAATCATCAATATGGCTGCCGACGATGTCACTATGCAAAACGGTGAAAATAAGATCCAGACTAGCCAAATTAATGATAGCTACGAACATTTCCTTAGAGAAAATTACCTTCTAGAAAATGAATGCTTCTTAGTACAGGAAGTCACACGCAGCCCCTCGACCCCTCTACCCCGGATAGCCCGGAATCGGACCCTAAACAGCCGAGCCTCGGCCCCCCACGATTTTGAGAGAGCTTAAACTTGCACTGACAACAAACTTCTAACTTCATACCTCTTCCAAACAACAAGACCACAACTGCACCCAATTATCAATCGATCTCAAAGTGGTATGTCTGCGAGGATCTCCGATTTTCAATCCCAGAATTACCTTCTCTCAAAAACTCCCTGCCCAGTTCTCGTCTTCCAGACACCCTCCCGTCGATCCGCCAAAATGTCTCAGTCACAATTCAGCACCCCTCCTCCGGCTGTCCAAGATAGCATAATCTCGTTCCCAACGCCCTCAATTCTCCTCGTTACACTCAACCGCGTCCCGGCACTGAACTGTATAAACACACAAGGACACTACGAGCTGGACGCACTCTACAAATGGATGGACAATGAGCCCTCAATTCGCTGCGGGATCTTGACGGGAAAGGGTAGAGCCTTCTGTGCTGGCGCAGATCTGAAGGAATGGGACAGTGCGAACCGGCCAGATGCTGCTCCGGCAAGTGGGAAGAAGCTGAGCAGGGAACAGGAACAGAGGATGATGCCGCCGTCTGGGTTTGGGGCTCTGAGTAGACGGGGAGGCAAAAAACCAATAATATGTGCGGTTAATGGGATATGCTTTGGTGGTGGATGCGAGATGATTGTGAACGCCGATATCGTAATTGCTGAGGAGCAGGCTATGTTTGGATTGCCGGAGGTTAAGATTGGAGTTTTGGCATTGGCGGGAGCATTGACGAGATTGGTGAGGACGGTGGGGAAGCAGAGGGCTATGGAAATGGCTCTCACAGGACGAACGTTGGGTGCAGAGGAGGCGAGAGAATGGGGGTTAGCTAACAAGGTTGTGGGGAAAGGGAAGAGTGTCGAGGAAGCCATCAAGATGGCGGAACTTATTGTGGCGAATAGTCCCGACAGTGTAATTGTCACCAGAGAGGGAATCAAGATGGGCTGGGAAGGAGTGGGTGCTGAGGAGGGAACGAGGTTGATTGCCGAGAATTGGTATCCAAGAATGGGTAAGTCACGTCCTGGTTGCACAATCCCGTGTGTTGGATAAATCGTGATCTTCCTACTCTCTTGGACATCCTCAAAGAGTAGTCGACTCTTGAGGCGGTACCAAAAAACCCCCAATTTTCACTTCGGTATCGTTCGGTGGCTAAAGCTGACTCCGAGATTCCGGGAAAACAGATAAGGGGGAGAATATGAAGGAAGGAGTTAGGAGCTTTGTTGAAAAGAGGAAGCCCCGGTGGGTACCGAGTAAACTCTGAGCCTAGATACTGGTCTTATGTATTTGGAATATCGGCTTCACTTGCTGATCATGGTTCTCTGGACCCTCCCCTCTATTTTGGCTTTCGATATTGAGCCACTATAATCCTAGGAGTACAGTAGTCTCTGCTTATAGCGAAGACCCAACAGCCATAAGAACTGTTCGTTATATGTACCCAGAAGTTCGTAATAACAATAGCGGTTTTGTGTTTTGGTACTCTGTTAGCCTTTGAGAAGAGTTTATTACACCCAGAGATTCCTTATAACCGGGTTCGATATAACCAGAGATTACTGAATATGAAGCGCATTACCCTCCAATCTGCAGGGACCCTGAGAAATATCTTACTGGGCTGGGCGCAGACAGGCATAATCTAGGTGCTTATTCAGCTCACTAAACTGCACCTGCCTCGCCGGCCTCGTAGCTACTTGACGCAAAGTTGTTGAAAAAGTTCAGCAGCACAACTTCAATCCCTATTGCCATGTCGACTTCAACAGGTTCGATTCTGCTCACTGGGGCGAATGGTGGCATTGGAGGCGGCATCGCTTCAGAAATCAGCAAGAGCTCATACGGAATCACCCATCAAACATTGTACATCGTTCGAGACGTCGCGAAAGCTGACTGGTTGAAATCGATTCTCAAGCGTGCGCCTAAAGATCATAAACATGAAGTTGTCCCACTAGATCTGTCCTCTCTCGAATCAATTCGATCCTTTGCTGCCGATATCAATAAACGGGTGGCAAGTGGTTCCTTGCCACCTCTCCAGGCAGTCATCTTGAATGCTGGAATGCAAGATGTTTCGGCAAAACACTTCACCAAGGATGGAATGGAGCGGACTTTTGGAATCAACTACCTTGCCAACTTCCTGTTGACCCTGTTACTCCTGGAGAGCATGGACAAAAAGCACGGGAGAATTGTGTACATCGGCTCAACCCAGACCAGGCTCGATTGGGGGCCACATGTGAAGCAGTACACCCAAGAACAGATGGATACACTCATCACCAGCACAGAAAACATGGCGAAAGGGGTCGAGGAACACCCTGATGGAAACCTTATGCTAACAGGAATGAGAGCCTATGCCTTGAGTAAACTGCTCCTGATGATGTTCATGTGGGTTTCCGAAGGCTTTCAATCAATCCCATAGAAAGGAACTAACGATCCAAAAGGTACGAACTTCAGCGTCGCCTCAATTCTGATCCTAAGCTCTCCAATATCTCCATTCTTGGATACGATCCAGGTTGGGTTGCAGCAACGATGGTGACTCGAGATCAAGGCTTTGGTGTCAAAGCTTTCATGTCCATCATGCGATGCGTCGCCCCAGTATTTTGTATGCTCCAGGAGAATCCCCTGTTTCGGACGCCGGAAAAGTGTGGGAAGGATGTGTTGCGAACTTGTTTTAACAAGAAGGATGTGGGCGAGTATCCCAAGGCGTTGTATATCGATGGAACGGTAGTTATTCCTACTCCGAAGTGGGCGAATGACGAAGCGAAGCAGAGAGATTTGTGGAAAGGAAGTTTGGAGCTTGCAGGCATCAAGGAAGGCGATACCATGTTGAAGAATTGGAGTTGAGTGCTTGAACCAGAAAGTAGGCCATCCAGCGCGATATCACAGTCTGCTGAATTTGATCGCGAACCAGACAAGCAAAGGCATTGTTTTCAATCAAATTCTTATCTGTTACCAAAACACTTATTGTAAAGTTGGATTTATCATCAATTTGAGGCTACCTTATATTACGTTTACTCCCTGGCCAAGAAAAATGGGTAAATTGCTTATGAATCTCTCATACATCTTGAATCCTTCCACCTGTTGCACTAGTACTTTCTCTCTCGCTTTCTCACCCATACTCAAAGATCTAGTTATTTCATCTTTCTCATGACGAATCCAGCGATTGACAATAGATTTCCATTCCTTCCTACCTGCTATAACATGTGCCTAAACTCAGACGCTCGTACAAAATTTTCACTTGATTCGACCGTTGCAATTCAGTATTCCAAGGCTTTCCCGACGTGATGTCTCCTTGCTCCACCCTGCCTTTGCGAATCGGAAATCTACGGATTGAGGTAGATACATGATCCGTCATTGGGGTATTGGTCAAATGAGTATGTGCTTCGTCCTTCGTCTTATGGTCTCCATTCTTCGAAATGAATTTTCGCATGAATTACCAGGCCTCTTTGAATCTCGTGGGTTGATGACGGAGGACGCCTGCTTCACTCGCCAACATAAGACCGATGATACTACTGATATCTTGGGTCCAGCCGTCTTCGTCTCCAGGATAATCCGGCGGTGAACCTTCCAAGCATACTTTCTGGATCTGGAGAAGAAGTCGGATGCAGTGTTGATTACATTCCATAAGATCAAATCTGAGAGTTCTTCTCCTCGTATGAATTCTTTGGAAGCAGATAACATCTGTCTCGGTGATAGTTTTAGTTGTTTGTTTGATGGGCGAGAGAGGCAGCGAACAATAGCAATGGTCGTATTCATAGTAATAGCAGCTGTGGTAAACGATACTTCCCGTTCTTGAACTCCGCCCATGTCATGCGAACGTATTGGCGAATGTCAATCAGATCCTCAAGAAATAGAAAACAGCAAATGAAAGCTCCTCGCCTATGGGATCCAACTCGTAGATGATCTCGTCGTCTTTGCAGGCTTAGTGCAAGGCGGTTCAGCGGCCCAATCTGCAGTTATCTCGATCTCGAGGTATTAGAAACGGTCGCCAAGCTAGTTGATATCTTTCCATTGTTCATCGCTGGTCTTTGCCATAACCTTGGTTCCATTTTCCGTAGATGTGGCTAAGATCTGTTCAACTTCTCGAGGGATTTGGATGAAATGTTTATGGACTTCGTTGGCCTCTTTAGGAGAAATGCTCCGGTTTTGAGAGCAACCTTATCCAGCACATGCATTTCGAGCCGTGAGGATCTCACCAAGGGTGTGTATAATGGAGATGGGTAAGTTTCTTGGCATCGTAGAGCCTGGGCCACACGAGAGAAGTCCGCCCATGAGTGGCACGTATTTCCTCCGCACGATCTTACCACACGGCTGCCCGATAGGAAACTTCATGGCGTCAACAAGGCAAAAGTTTAACCAACGTTTAAGAAATAGGCTTTCCATACTTCTACAAAAGCTCATCGAACCTCACCTTTTCAACGTCTATCAGACTATGCCATGCCCAATGGATCACCTATAATAACCTAATCCATTATCTCGCTCCCAACGCAACTGATTCCGGGCATCACACGCTCGTCTCCCTCTAACTTTGACTATGTCATAACCACGGGGACAACAATCAGAACATTCACACCCCCGTTGACAATATGGACCAGGACCTCCACCTCCCCCAGGTCTAGGAAGTCCTGCGTAAAGACCGAAGCCTCTTGCGCGAAGTCGACTAAGTAGATCGTTGCCACGGCCATCGCCATAAAAATTGAAGCTATACATTTTGTCGGTGTTTGAAGGCTGAATGAGTGGTCGTCTTGTGTTCCTCTTGAGTTCGTTCCAATATCGAATACGGTGTCGTTAGAGAGTGTGGAAAGGCAATAGCTGTGAAGGAAAAGCGATTTATATACTTTGTAGGTTTTGGGAGTGTGGGTCAGATAGCAAAGAGCCCTGATTCTCATCGCTGGATCAACGGCTGGTTCCCGGCAAGGTCTTCAATCATCGTTGAAGGCAAAACCATGACTCGAAGATCAGGAATTGAGATGCCTGATACGGTTTGTGTTGAATCACATCTCTTGGATTAGCTTCCATTTCCCCACCTCGTTGGAGTTTCTCGCAGCGCACTATCTCCGTGTCGTCCTTGAGGCGTCCATATCCATTCACAGAACAATCCTCTCCATCTGTCTGAAGGTTGATATTCGGCGTAGCTCATACCACTAGAGCACTCTCAATACCCATCCTTCCAAATCTCCTTCCTGTACCCCTCCGTCAACCTCGTATCCTCACCAAACCGTTCCTGCCATCCCACAAAGCCTTTATCCAGCACGTAAACTTTCTGCTCCTTCGTTTCCGCGTCCTCCCATTCCCCATCGGCGTCTTTCCCCTCACCCATCTTATCCTCGGAGTTCTTTTTCAGCACCTCGCCCACCCCACTCCCACCCTCTAGATGCGCCGGCAAACTCAACAGCCGTTGGCGTTCCCTGATATATCGCAGAGCAGCGGAGGGACCGCGCTGTTGTGATAAGGCGCAGTGGAACACGACAGTCTCTTTGTCTTTGAGCTTGCGGACCAGTTCGGGGATCTTGAAGTCGAGGGTTGAGGAGGGCGCGTGGATTGAGTGTCGGATATGGCCTCCTATGTGGTCTGGGATTTCGTCAGCAAGGTGCTAATGGGGGCTAATTGAGGGAGGAAGGAACGCAAACCATCATCTCGTACATCTACGATGGCGATCTTCGATGCAGGAGCTGGCGCATCTAGATTCGCCGACGCGCTCGATTGCGAGAGGAGGAGTTCGGAGAGCTTGGTGGCCGAGAGGCGGGGGAGGTTTGCTGCGGTATATGTTGACATTTTGCACATTAATTATCGGCCTGCCTACATATACTGTCTTTGTAAAGAATGTCCAGGGAAGCTGGACGTTGTCGGTGGGGCACGGGCACGAGCATCACACATTTGTAGGATAGCCGAGCTCCTGAAGCACGTCCCGATTAGGCTATGTTAGCATCACTTATTTGGGGTGAGTTGCAAGACATTGGGAACTCTATCTGTAATACTGTTCTTTGCCGATTTCTCTTCTACAATTATCTCGTGATTGTCATGAAGTATGAGATTCTCTATGAAATAAACATGGTTTGGACATCTACAAGAAATATGAATGACTTCTTTCTCGGTACCATCAGAAGTTCAGGCCTCAGACCTCAAAACATGTCAAGGGTGGACATTGGCACATGTAAAAGGGTATTATATATCGATTATACCGTAAGGTTCATCTTTCAAAGAAGAATCGGGTAATATTATATAGTTAAAGGAGTAGATTCAAGAGGCATAGTAGTTGGTCCCTCAAACCTTGAATCCTTGATTAATACTCTAATTCGCTCTATGCCAAACCGTTTGGCCGTCTGATATAGAGCTAAGGGCTGGTATACTAAGCATTAAAGAAGTGATATCAAGCTTTCTTTTAATATTTTTTTTATTTATATAGCTTTCAAATTGGCTGAGTTATAAAGAAGTTTTAAGTTCATAATATTAAAACCCTTTCTCTTAAAAGTGGATCATGTACAATCACTTTTGGAACCTACTGTAACTTTAGATGTTAAAAGTAAATCACCGCTCCAGGGGCAGCATCTTGATATCGCGAACACGCTCTTCAAAGGCTGAGAGGTTGAAAATGCTCCATGTCTAAAGCAAGCATAACTTTGCCAAAACACATTGTAAGTGAATTGATATAGGAAAGCTGTCAAAAAATTTAAGTTGTCCATCGACACCACAAATTGACTAATATAACATAAAATTGACCGACACGACAAAGTGACCGACACAATAAATCTCCCGACATGACAAACCTATCCACCAAAGTTGAAATATGTCGCATCGACATATGCCAAGAATGTTTGCCAGCATCTCAAACTTTCGACTGACCCAGCCTAAGGATAAGCAGTCCACATACGGGGGCATTTCGAGCACGAATAATCCTATGTAGAGGCCTTAGGAAACAGGGCGGGCTTCTTTATATAGCGAAGGTCCGGGGGCCGGAAGGGCATAGCGAGGGGTTCGTAGCGAGGGGTCCGCAGCATGTGGATTGGCACAGGGCATGGAAGAGGCGGATCTTTGGGTTTATAGAGTGGATCGGTAAGCTGAGACTTTGTGACTTGGAGGATGAGATAAGGGATGGGGATCATTTTTACATTGGTAATCTTAGACGACAGTTCTTCAGATTCGCTGTTAGTTAGCACCGCTGCTTTGCTCAGGCGCTGCTACTCACCTTCACCTCAATCTTTGCTCAGGTTGCTCAGTCACGTTCCTGATCTCCTTTCCAGCAACCAATCATGATTTACTTCTATTCGGATTCTACCGTGCGAAAGTTGTCAAATCTGTACGACTGTGTTCGGGGTGACCAAGTCTGTTCCCAGAGAGCTCACACTGGACCAAATCCTACATCTATTCAATCTAGCACGCCGCCGCTCGAAACTAAATTTAGCAATTAGAGTATTACAATTGCGAGTAACTTATGTCTGTTTCAAACATCACACCTCGAAGTAGTTGTGTCTAAAGTATTATATCTTAGCATACTACCATACAGCGGATGTGCCTTATTCATACTCCAATTCGGACTAATTTGGCTTGAAGCATACAAATCCGGCCTAATAGAACGTAGAGCAAGTTGGGATTTTATACTGAAACCCAAACTACTCCGAAAGATAATTTTGAATTCTAAACGACTTATAAGTCAGTACTGTAACAGCATGAGAAAAGAGGCCTCAGGTGAGAAGCTTAATATCTATTCGTAACTTAGAATACAAAGCTGAAGAGAGAAGACCTAAGTTGGGGCAGGAAGAGGTAGTTTTATACCAACCTCGCTTGCTGTCACGTGTATGAATCTGTCAAGAATAGTAGTTGATTCTTAGGTTAATTAGAGAGAAACTAAACTAAGCTGTCTGTGTGTGTTTATATCCT
Source organism: Hyphodiscus sp. D1413 (assembly GCA_003988895.1). Classification (NCBI taxonomy): domain Eukaryota; kingdom Fungi; phylum Ascomycota; class Leotiomycetes; order Helotiales; family Hyphodiscaceae; genus Hyphodiscus; species Hyphodiscus sp. D1413. Next base: position 18,018 of record QYAO01000012.1, read on the forward strand.
TAGCGTGTTTGCCTAGCGTGACCCTGATTACCAAGCACTTCTGACAGAATCCGACATATAAATCCGCCATGTACGTGACTTCTCTGCAACATGGTCGCATCAGGTGTGTAGCTCAGTCGGGTAGTTGAAAGACCCGAGTTGGGTAGTTGCAGGGTTTTTTATGCACTATTGTAACTAGCCGACTGAGTTTCGACTGTGAGGAGCCGCCTAGTCTGAAGAAGTGTTCTATCATTCCTCTGCTCTAGCATATTCTGAAGCCGGAGGCTTGCTTCCCGTCCAATTATGCAATGAACAAATCGTGTTTTCGGTGCAGCCGCGCACAGATCTCAATAATGTGTATTTCATTCTCTGCAGTTACGATGCCGTGTCGGATGAAATGAGCAACGTAGGTCAACGTTCTGTTGGGCGTGAATTCGCCTCTCATGAGCGCTGCCTGTACCTCTTCTAGAGACATGAGCTTGAAGCTCTCCACTTCCCCATCGTTTGGGTGAGGCACCACATCCTTCAACAGCTCCATCTCGTACACATACTGACAATGATGCTGGCAAGCCGGTCGGTCATCGTTGGTGACCGCCATTTGGTAGGTCAAAGTTCCACAGGCCGTGATGTGGGCATGAGTGTATTCCTCTGAAATCTCCGTCTCCTCTGACACTTCGCGGATCATACCATCAAGTGGTCGTTCCATGGAGTTGAGATTACCGGCGACAAAGTTATCGAGAAGGCCAGGAAATGTCATCTTCGTGTACGATCGTCTGGGAACCCAATATTTGAGCTCGCCGGACTCGGTGCGCACGAAGCCAGTCATGTGCACGCCATAGGTAATGACCCCAAAAACATCGACGCCACTCCCATCCATATTCAAAACGTGATCCCCATTGGGGCCCAGCAGAGCAAATGCTTCGTTGTACCATTTTCGCAGCACACGTTTCTCGACGAAATTTGTACGCAGCGTCTCATTTATCGCCTTGGTTCGGTCTTCAAAGCTTCTCCCTGTCAGCGTTAGGAAGCGCCGCTCTTTGTCGATTTTCCATGCGGGTGACCATTTCAGGGCTTCCAGGAAGTTGTGGTGCATGTATCCTAGGGGGCGGTCATATCTTTCCACCATGAAATAGTAGAAATCTTCCATATGTTTCCTATAGGCAACGGGATCCTGTTGGAAGTATGGCCACCTAGGAAGCATAGAAAGAGAGGTACTGACTTATCAACCTGCTGGATTAAATGGAAGGCGGAAAATTCCCTCGCCGTCACCGTCTCTGCCTTCATCTGAGTGACTCTTGAGACGAGGCTCGGCAATGAGCTGGCAGACAATGTCCGCAGAGACTTTGGGCGTATTGGAGCAATGGCGAGGACGACCAAAGCGAGAGTGATTGAAATGTATATCTGAGTGTCGGGATGCTCACAAACTCTTTATAGATGACCAGAGAGCTATGAGGGTGATTTACCTTCTCATAGGGACTGATAATATGCCTCAGGGCTCAATCGAATATGTGACCGCTCGGAAATACTGTAAATGTTAAACAAAGCCACATAATTCAACATCTTGATCAATCAGAGAGTCACATTGCTCCGAATTTCGAGGGATTTCAACTTACCATACTATCTGTATTGACCTATTGGTTGATTTGCTCATCGAGTCTTTGCATTTGTTTGCATTCCCGTTGGTCTTCTTAGTCTTTATGATTGGCCGGTGTGGAGGAGGAAACTGGGATCACGTGCTGAGCTACACCAGATGGGGTTAGCTCTTCGCTAGATTAGCAGTTGCACTTGCTTGCTGCTTTCCTACAATACGTCTCACCGGTAAGTAAGGATGCCTTTCTCATCGGTCGATTTCCCTTACCTCAGCTGTGTTTGGAACGACCTGGCCGGTGTTCAAGGATTCTCTTATCGGTCCCGACCTCTAACTGCATTGGCCTGGTGTGCACCCAGCAAGGCTGCTGGGCGCAGATCAAATGGGGGCCTTTGAGGCTTCGTGATAGCCTCACATTTAGCCAAGCTGTCAATCTTCCATGTTTCATGAGCGCAAGTTGGGCAGGGTTGGGCAAGAAAGAAGGTTGGAGTATTATAGTTTCATTTAAAGGCAAGAAATATTACCGCGGACGCATGCAGCGAGATGGCCAACAACAAAGAGGCTTAGCGTGTCCAAAAGGCAGCGGAGCTTACGGGATTGCACCCAGATGTTCTTATTGACCTTATGAGAAGTCAACATAGTTTTGACTCACCTGAAAAGTCAGAATTCCAAAATGATCAATCTGTCGACATAATCCCCGAGTCTCGTCTCCCTGGACCCTGAGCCACAAGCCACGTCTCCCCGCAATTACATACGCATCTCCAACAGTCCCCTTTAACAAAATCTTTCAGCAGAACATGCTATCGTGCCTGTTTCATCGTAATACGACAGCATTGGCACTTCTAGCGATTTTGGTGATCTAGCAGAGCCTTCCAAGTTTGTCCTCTCGAGCTATTCTTCTGTCTACGAAATAAATGGCATCCAAGGACTTGCTGGTGGATTTGTGGGGAACGAGGGATGCTCTCTCATGGGCGAAGGCACTACCTAGAGGGCCGGAACCGATTCCCGACACTAAATATTAATAAGTTCATAAAGGCGGCTATGTTCTAAACCAACACATATTAGCAAGATTTATATTTAAATAATCTGGAAGCTACAACCGATTCGCGACGGGGCTAAGAGAGGATCCCTTTGAGAATATGTTGATAAAAATAAATTGAGAGAGCATTTGCCTTGAAAATGAGCTGGCATTTGCCTAGCGTCACCTCCTAGCCTACTTAATGCAAATACTACTCTATTACACGACCTTTGTCTCTCTCCTCTGTCTATAGAATCTCTTCAATCTACCCCACAGATTACGCTTCTTCATACCTGTCTCCATCTCCATCTCCATCTCCTGCTCAGCACCAACGTCCCCCATCCGTCCCGCCTCGTCCCTAACGTAATCCCAGCCCCCGGTTCGAACTGCATCCTCCACCTCTCTACGTGGCCCTTCCTTCATCTGTGGCATCACGTTGTTTCTAATCCTATTCAGATGTCCATCCAAAATCATGTTTTGGAGCAACTGATCTTGAGCTTCAATTTCACGGTATCTGAGCGCCATTTCGTCGTATTCTGGAATAGCGGGTACTTGACGGAGGGAGAAGAACCGGATTGGGCATTTACCTCTCTGTGAAGCTTGGTTGATGTTGAGACCAGTGGTGGGTGGAAGGGAACAGAAGTTTGCGGGTCGAGTATTGATCGGGGCTCTGCGCTCAATGGGGGTGCGAGGAGAGTACTGTGCCGTTCGACCGTTGGAACCTTCGGGGTGGCCTTCAGGATGGGCGTGCAGGAGAGACTCCAGATTGCGATTGCTTCTCCGCTTCGTGGAGTTGTTTCGTCTGCTACCATCAGCAGCACGTTCCATGGTCCTTCCTCGTGTTTCTTTCGTTTGTCTCTGATTAGGCATTGGATCCCGGCGTCTTTGCTCATCCATCATGCGGCCCATTTCGCTCGCGCTCGCTTTCGCGTTGTTAAGGCCATTCGAAAGGTTGAACGAAACACCACTATCGGGTCGATGTCTATATTCGCTGACGCTGCGACGGAGGACAGAAGTTCCTATATTGCTGCTGGAAGGATGGAGGGCGTTTGAAGTGTACAGCACTTCGTTCTTTGAAGCAGACTTAGAGGATGGTTGAGCGCCGAGGAAGTGAGAGGCGCCATTTCGAGAGAGGATTGGCGAGATGTTTGAGGTAGAAGTTGAAGATAAGCTTGAAGGTGACTTGGGTTTGCGGGGTTTGGGGGTACCGCGGAAGCGTTGGGGAACGTTCATCTTGAAGACGAATCAGTGAAGAGAAAATATTCTCCTACTAAGTATCTTGGATTTTGGTTGAGTTTGTGTGCTTGAGAGTGTTTTAAGTGGTGAGAGAAACGGATATATAATTTTAGGGAGCCTGGAAATTTAAGAAAACGGGAGATGTAGAATTACAGTTCGATTGTAAATTGGACTAGATACATTTTGTATCAAGCTCTGGAACTATACAGAATATGATACTATAATTGGAACTCTAGCATTGGCTCCCCGTTTTCAAAGTTGGGTAGGGACCATGATAGTGTTGGAAAAGCCATGTCGACTGGAGATCACGAGTTTGAGTTCTGAAAATCGGCTACTTAGCCTCCGAAGGTTCAAATATGACTAATCATGAAGTACACTCGCTACTCGATCTTCGTACTTTCATGAACATACTCAGATAGTCACGAGACAATATTCACGGGATCTTCACGTGACTCTCATCTGCTCCTCTACTATCATCCTCGAAGCGTCTGGATCGTGAACTTCCAAAGTGGAACTGTTGATTGTTCTGGAGCCCATATCCAGAAACACGTGGGATGCAGGCCGAATGCCATCTTCTCCCTTGTCGGGACAAGCCGGGTCACCACAATCTCGCGATCCACTCTGCATTTTCCCATGGGATCCCTCGGTCCGTTTGTCAGAGATAGCAAGGCGCTATCATAGAGCATCGTGAGGCCTTTTTGCAGATGGGGAAAGTAGGAAGTGAGATTGGAGAGAATGACGGCCCGTTGGTGCCTAACGAAATGACTTGCATGAGATTCTCTTGGGTACTTGCTCCTGTGAGGTTCTGGATTGCATGTGCGTAGCCGCGTTTGCACAGGAAGTGAGAGTCGAGGGTGTTTCGCGAGTAAGAGGTACAGTACAATACAAGCAAAGTATGAGCAAGCACAGTACAAGCACAGTACAATCACTTGACTGAGGTACTTGCGAGAGCAATGTTCCGAGGGCTGAAAAGGATGCACGAGATAGGGATGAGGTTATTGCGGCTGTGTAAGGGTAATTGAGGGCCTTTGCCTTTGCCTCCAGCTGCACAATCATACGATGCGGACGAACGGTGGGGTTACAGCAGATAATATTAGCGAATGAGAGATAGGAGAGATAGGCGAGAGCGTGAGCTTCGGAGCGTGTGCTCGATATCGTGAGCTTCACATTACTCGTCTTTAGTCAAGATCAAGGGTCCAGATCAAGGGTGGTGGAGTTGAGACTTGGCCTGTTGTTACCCGGATGAGGTGAGGGTAGAAAAGGCCCGAGGTGGGTAAATGACTGAGTACGAGGATTAGTAGTAAATGGGGTGTGAGGAGTAAATGAGGTCGGAGGAGATGGACACTCGACACTCGATAATCACAACATCAACAACTACTCAACTTTTCGTTTCAATATGTAATGCAAAAGGACGGAAACGATGTGCATGCACTCTGCAGTAGTGTGCAAGAATCTTCCTCCCCTCCTAGCCAAAGCAATGTTGCCCGTGCGAGGTGCTCATGTCGCACCGTCATGCTGCTGCTTGCTTTACCCCTCATCCCCTTGGCCCATTGCCTATTGCCAATTGCCTCATTGCCCATTGCCCATCGCCCGTTCATCGAATCGCGATTAGTCCACACGGGAGCTTTGCGTCATGGGCGTCAATGATAAAACGCAGTCAAAGCAAAAAGGCTCACTTTCCTGCAAACGTCTAGCCAATGATAGCACTCCCCGCGTTGACTATTGGCGCCATGAGCGAATCCCCATCCAGTCCTCCTACATATTCGCCCTGTTTGCTCCCAGCCTTGCTTCTGCCTCTTCTACTCTTCTGCGCTCGCCACATGCAAGTGCGAACTATAAGAATCATACACACTCCGCACTCCGCTCCACCATCCTTCGAAACTTGACATTCCTTGACTTTATCACTGCATCTCCTTGTTGCATTCCACACTTAATCGCCACATTCCCCTCCACTCCCCCACCCCCCGCACATCCCATATCTTGCTCCATCACTGGCCTCGAACAACCTTGACAGACTCAATAACCGCAATCATGGGAAAGAAGGCCGTTCATTTTGGTGCTGGTAACATTGGGAGAGGTTTTGTTGCTGAATTGTCAGTCCAATATCCGTTTATTCTTCCTGTGCTCTCCGTTCGTCACTAATGCAACATTTCAGCCTCCACAACTCCGGATATGAGGTCGTCTTCTGCGATGTCATGGACAAGCTAATTGATGACCTGCAAAAATCGAAATCCTACAAAGTCATCCAAGTCGGAGCTGAAGGCAATAGCGAATCCGTCATCACAAACTACCGCGCCATCAACTCGAAAACCCACGAGGCTGATGTCATCAAAGAAATCACCACCGCCGACGTCGTTACCTGCTCTGTCGGCCCCAATATCCTCAAATTCATCGCTCCTGTCATTGCCAAGGGAGTGGATGCCCGGTCCAACGACGCCACACCTATTGCCGTCATTGCGTGCGAGAATGCCATCGGTGCAACAGATACCCTGGCGAATTACATCAAGGATCCCAAGCATACCCCGGATCACCGACTAGACGACCACCACGAGCGAGCTCGATATGCAAACTCGGCCATTGATCGTATCGTTCCCGCTCAAGAAGCTGATGCAGGCCTGAATGTCAAGCTCGAGAAGTTCTACGAATGGGTTGTCGACGCTACTCCCTTCAAAGACCATGACGTACCATCAATCAAGGGCATCAAGTGGGTCGATGACTTGATCCCATATATCGAACGTAAGCTGTTCACTGTCAACACCGGACATGCCGCAGCGGCGTATCACGGATACTATCACAAGAAGACCACGGTCTACGATGCGTTACAAGATCCGGCGATCCTCGACGAAGTCCGAAAGGCTTTAGCCGAGACTAGTACACTTATTGTTGGAAAGCATGGCATTGAGGAGGAAGAACAAAAGAGCTATGTTGAGAAGATCATCACACGCATTGGAAATCCACATCTGGAAGATGCTGTCGAGCGTGTTGGTCGTGCACCTCTGCGAAAACTGAGCCGAAACGAACGCTTCATCGGGCCTGCTGCTGAGCTTGCCGAGGATGGCAAGGAGTTCGGAGCTCTTCTTGACGCTGCAGAGATGGCTTTCCGCTTTCAGAACGTGGAGAATGATGAGGAGAGTACGGAGTTGGCCAAGATCATGAAGGAGAACAAGGCAGATGCCGTTGTTGAAAAGGTCTGTGGCCTGGAGTCAAGTCACCCACTATTCTCCCATGTTGTAAAGATCGTGGAGAAGGTACAAGCAGAAGCTTGATTGTATTTGGTTATTTTACGGCGAAATTGGTTGGATTGTGAGCGTTTTCTTTGCGAATATCCAGGATCTCCAGAATTACCGAATCATGATACATTTGGCACTCTGATCTGGGATCGTTACAACGGGATGATAAACAAAATTCCCACTTAGGCTTCTAAGAATAAAATGCATCTGAAACCAGCAACAAACATTTGCGTCTTTGTGAACTCATCCAGCCTTCAACACTTCACGAACTGCAACTCTGTGCGTCTAGCCGTTTTGGGACTAGTAAATATTTATCCACCACGGACGAGCTGCCAAAGACCACGAACATCCAAATCTGTCAAGATCATTGAGCAATCTCCACGTCTTGTGCAACTTACCCAATAGTTCCCAAAATATCTACAAGCCGATCGATACTCCTCACAGCCCGACTGATCACGACAGCCCCTTTCTGCAGAGCGATCTCTGCTGGCGCCCGGAAAGCCACATACAACTATTCCCCGTCACCCCTTACAGGAATCCTTTTCGGCATAGGCCCTCGACAAGATGCGTTTGGACGTGAAGGTGTGTGAGATTTCTTTTCTTGTTCACACATGTCCAGAAGATGGAGGGGTCCATGGAGCAGTATGCCTCTTTCGCAACGGAGACGACTAAAGAATTGAGCATGAAGCTGCAGGAGAAGGTTCGGGCGGAGGAAGTTATGGTGCATACGACTAACTCGTTTCATGTAATACAGAGACAACTGTTTGCGAGGAGTGAGCGTGTCAAGGGGATTGACTTTCACCCCGTCGAGCCCTGGATTTTGACGACTTTGTACAGCGGTATGTTCTTGGGCGCATGGAGGATTAGAAGTGTTACTTGTGCTGACTCTACACAGGTCATGTCTATATATGGTCATACGAGACTCAGGTATGCTTCTGAGTTATTCTCCAACCCCGGATCTGGTGCTAACATTCTCCAGGCAATAGTCAAGACCTTCGAATTGACAGATGTCCCGGTACGAGCAGGCCGCTTCGTTGCGCGCAAAAACTGGATTGTCTGTGGTTCAGATGATTTTCAATTACGAGTATACAACTACAACACCTCCGAAAAGATCACATCATTCGAGGCACACCCAGATTATATTCGAGCGATCGTTGTCCACCCCTCACAACCTTTCGTCTTGACCGCCTCAGATGATATGACAATCAAGCTATGGGATTGGGATAAAGGATGGAAGTGCGTTCAAGTATTTGAGGGACACAGCCATTATGTTATGGGACTTGCGATCAATCCTAAGGATACAAATACATTCGCTTCGGCATGTTTAGATCGATCGGTCAAGATCTGGAGCTTGGGTTCTTCGACTGCGAATTTCACTCTAGAGGCTCATGAGACGAAGGGTGTCAATCACGTCGATTACTACCCCCAATCCGATAAGCCATATCTTCTCACAACCTCTGATGACAGGACAGTCAAGGTCTGGGATTACACCACAAAGTCACTTATTGCAACGCTCGAAGGCCATACCAGCAACGTTTCTTTTGCTTGCTATCATCCAGAATTGCCAGTCATAATCTCAGGGTCCGAAGATGGAACCGTTAAGATATGGCATGCGAATACCTACAGACTGGAACAATCGCTGAATTACGGTCTGGAGAGAGCATGGTGTGTCAGCTACCAACGGGGCAAGCAGGGAGTGGCTGTTGGATTTGACGAAGGCGCTGTAGTTGTGAAGATGGGACGAGAAGAGCCTGCAGTTTCGATGGATAACTCTGGCAAGTTGATCTGGGCGAGACACAGCGAAGTCATCTCCTCGATGATCAAGGGTGGCGGTAAGTTTATGAGTGAAAGCTAGATTTTACTTTGCTAATATCATGTAGACGCTTCATTGAAGGACAATGCCCCAATTACGCTCCCCACAAAAGACCTCGGAACTTGCGAAGTTTACCCACAAACCCTGCTCCACTCCCCCAACGGCAGATTCGTCTCAGTCTGTGGCGATGGAGAATTCATAATCTACACTGCTCTTGCATGGAGAAATAAAGCTTTTGGTTCCGCTCTTGACTTCTGTTGGGGATCGAAAGAGAATAGCAACGATTACGCTATCCGAGAATCTGCAACCAGTATCAAGATCTTCAAGAATTTCGTGGAGAAGGCTGGAGGTCTTGATGTTGGTTTCCAGGCTGAAGGATTAGCTGGCGGTATTTTGCTTGGTGTTAAGGGTCAAGGCGGTATTGGGTTCTTCGATTGGCAAACTGGCGGTTTAGTTCGAAGAATTGAAGTTGAGCCTAAGGAGGTATGAAATATTTCCTGTCTGCAGATGGATTGGTTCTAACAATAGTAGGTCTACTGGTCAGAGAATGGCGAGCTTGTCTCAATCGCTTGCGAAGACACGTTCTACGTGTTGAGATTCTCGAGAGAAAATTATATCGCTGCCGTTCAATCAGGTGAAGTTGCGGATGATGGGGTTGAGGCAGCCTTTGAAGTTGTCACGGACATCAATGAGAGGTAAATTATGACTAGAGCGTCCCCATATTCAAATGCTAATTCTGTCAGCGTCCGGACTGGGGAATGGGTTGGGGACTGTTTTATCTACACCAACAGCACAAACCGCCTGAACTACCTCGTGGGAGACCAAACATATACCATTTCCCACTTTGATCAACCGATGTACCTCCTCGGCTACATCCAACGAGACTCCCGGATTTACCTCGCCGATAAAGACGTCAACGTCACCTCATTTGCCCTCTCCCTCTCCGTTGTAGAATACCAAACCCTCGTCCTCCGAGATGATATGGAATCAGCCGCCGAACTCCTACCATCCATCCCGTCTGACCAACTGAACAAAATCGCCCGCTTCCTCGAAGGTCAAGGCCACAAGGAGCTCGCTCTCGAAGTTGCCACCGATCCCGAACACAAATTCGAGCTAGCTTTCGCTCTGGGTCAACTACCCATCGCCTTGGAACTAGCCAAGGCAGCCGATGTAGAGCACAAGTGGAAGTCAGTTGGTGATGCCGCTCTCAATGCATGGGACCTTGAGCTAGCTGCAGAATGCTTCGTCAATGCCAAGGATCTTGGTTCCTTATTACTGCTTCACTCCAGTACTGGCAACGCGGAGGGCCTTCGAGCTTTGGCTACACAAGCCTCTGACGCCGGCGCGCATAACGTCGCGTTCACGTGCCTTTGGCAACTTGCGGATGTCGATGGTTGTATCGAGCTCTTGACAAAGACTGGCCGTGCAGCTGAAGCTGTCCTCTTCTCGCAGACATACAAACCGAGCGCTACAGTCAAGACAGTCCATTTATGGAAAGAGAGCCTGGAGAAAGATAAGAAAGGTCGGGTCGCTAAATCGGTTGGCGTGCCTGGTGAAGACGAGGAGCTATTCCCTGAATGGGAGGAATACCTCAGATTAGAGAGTGAGGGTGGCACAACACTCATCGATCTCAATGGCGAGAACACAGATGAGGCCGTTAATGGCGATGGACCTGATCCTGACGCGGAAGCCGTGGAAGAAGGAACGCTTGTGAGTACGGAGGCGTAACAGACTTTGAGATGAAAATGTGCATTTGTAGAGTGGATTTCTTGGGAAAGGAAAAGAAATAGCGATAGTGATAGCTATGCAATCAACACGGTTCAATCTAGGGCTTCTTGGTACCTCACTATGCTTCAACTCGTTTGCTTTCGTGATGGATTGCAGATCGGCGGATTCCCTACTCCGTCCAAAGAAGTTGCCTTTAAACAAGGTATTGCAAATCTATCAATTCCAGAAGTGGAGAAAAAGATTGACGTTGGGCTTGAATGGCTGCTGAAGAAGATAAGGGAGAAGCAGTACTTGATGCAGAGCCACTGTTTCTTCTGACTAATAAAGTAGTTCCTCCCGTGAGTGACAAAGCGCTAGTGAATGGAGAATAAGCATTCAATAAGCGAGAAACACCAGAGCCTAGCATACAACAGCCATCAAACCAGCCCTCCGCGACGACCTCGACCTGGCTTTTGATCAAAGATTTATATGCCAATTGTTCGTCAGCCATGACTGCAGTGGGTTGTGGCACAACGAATATGTGTCAGCAAGACAAGCCTTGCCGACTCTACTCATTATTCTGAGTATTTGCAGATTGACGTCATATCGTCGAGGAGCTCGGAATTCGTCTTCGGCGAAGCAAAAAAGTATACTCCCAGTAAATCTGTCGAATTTTGCCTGAAAGATACTAAAATACTTCTTTGGACTTCTGGAAATATCTGTTTTAACTATACACGACTTGAGATAAATTAGTCAACGATTTGTAAGTTTGTTGTTGCGTTGCGCTTCGCCACAGATCCCGTAGTCTCGCATCAGAGACGATAGTTTCCAGCTCACTGAAAGCGCATCTTTCATAAAGACCCCCTCGGTCCAGACCTCTCAGCTCAATTGGGAGCTCATTTGCGATCATTGGTAATCATCTCTGAATATGCTTCATACTTATTATAGGGCAAAAGAGGAGATGAATCGGATTCTCGCCGAAGACGCCAAGAAAAGTACTGGCTAAACATCTTCGAACTCATCAACCTCATTTCTCATCCTCCAAAGACGAGCAATGCTTACAAAGATAATGAAAACATTTTTCAGAATTAATTTCCAAGGCCATGATAAAGTCTCATCACGGCCTCCAGGATAACTATCTTCTTGGCACGTTTGTTTGTTCCATTTATTGCGAATTTGCTGTCAAAATTTCGAGGGTACCAAGTGGCTATTAGACGGTCAGACATTGAAGCACCAAAGTTACTAAGTACACTATTGTACAAGGCAACTACCAACAAGAGCCTTTCTGCCGTTTCCTCGACGCCCCGGGCTAGGTACCATAATTGGTACGCCATACCTCCCAGTACTCTACACCCACAGGATGTAAGACTGAGTATTAGTTTCCGAGACAAGATAGGAGATCACTCAGCATTGTGGAAGATTAGCGGCGAGATGGCTCATGAGAGAGCAAAGCCCGACGTCTTTCCTCCTAGTGAAGCCACAGAGAACCAAGCCTTGCAAATCTCTCCAAGCCCTTATCAAACCCATCAGTTGCCGCATGAAGAGGACGGAAGTATTGATGCTATCCATCACATGGCCTCAGAACCGCCGTCATATTCTAACAGCCCTGTCACAATACCGGGCGCAGAACATCAACGTGGTGAGGAGTTTCAAAATGCCTCCTTATTGCCTCCTGCTCACCGACAATTTGACCCCTTTGTGTTTGTTAATGAACAAGATCTCCAAAGTTCGGGCAGCAACGAACTCAGAAGATCCATTAGGTCGCACGTCAGGCGGGGTCCTCACATGAAACAAAGACGCCTTAATGAAGCATCAAGACCCAATCCAGCCGGCGTGAAGAGGATATTGAAACGTCCGGATCCTGAAATTAGAGACGCTTCTGTCAGTAGCCAGTCTTCTCTAACAAACCGACAGGTGACTGTTCCTGCGACGCTCGTTGAACCTGGCCACTCAAGATCGTATCCTGGCGTGCGTTTTGATGATACATGGCAAGGTCGGGCTGTAGAGTTGGGTCCTAGTTATGGTATCTCGGGATCGCTTGGCTCGCAACCCAGTATTTATGTCCCTGCCGGGATTGGTATGGATTACCCTCTCCCGGTAGGTCAGCCCTGTACGCAGTCATTCCCCTCCTTCCATATTAGTCGCCATCAACTGGATTCCAGTTAGTAGCCTCTTACTTTCATCTACCTCTTCTTTCTGGACTTGCAACATGAGATACACTTTACTCATTATTACTAGTCAATGGAGCGCCTACAATCTACCTTCGAGCCAGAAACTGGCCACTCCCCGAGCCGATTCGAGCAAGTCAACAAACTGGCTCGGTTTGGATGCCTTCTGCAATCATTCCTCTACCAAATGCTGGAAACCCAAGACCGTTTCTCTTGAAGAATGCAAGAACGGTACCCTGGATCATCAACTCCCTCGATTACTTTGCTTTTAAAGATCAAACGATCAGATGGGTCAACGAGCAACTACAGCTAGGCCGAGGGACAAGTGATGTAACCATGGGTGTCATCATTTGTCTTATGACCTGGGAGGTGAGCGTTACTTCAATCCCAGCAGCAGTCTCTCTGCTGTACAATATTGAGAAGCATCCTCGCTCATTATTCTAACCCTAGATTGCAAGAGGAAACCTCACGGAGGTCACACATCATATGGCGGGTCTGAAACGAATCATTGACTTGAGAGGGGGCATTCCTTATGAGAGGCATTTTGATTGGAAACTTCAATTGTGGATTTTGCCCATCCCTAGTACGGTTGTCTAGATAACTAATAATTTTAGTATCGATTTGCTGGTAGCTGTCATGACCAGTAGCGAACCACGACTTCATCTCCAATCCCCGGGTCCTGTACCAACACCACATGATAATCCATCGATTAGAACACGGCAAGTACCCGACTCGCCATTATTTGGAACAACGCCTCTCTCAGTTGTCCTCGCCAACTCACCATTCTGCGGAGAGAGCATAAACATTCTCCAAGGAATGCGGAATCTAGCAGATATAAGACAATCCGGGAGGAACGATCCGTTGCAGCCTCCCCTGGTCACATCGGTGCCCCATTCCCACTCACTATGTCCTCTAAGAATTATCCATCTCACAGCAATTATCTACAATCGGGCACTTAGCGAGCCACCTGTCTCATTCGCAGCACCTGTTAACCACGATGTAATGGAGCAAATTTGTCGCGAACTCGAGGACGAGGCCAATGATGAAACCTGGATCCGATATCCTGGGGTCCTGCTTTGGATCGTCTTGACGGCAGGAGCAACCGCTTCATATCGACCAGAACGTGCTTTCTTTTCTATGTTTCTGATGAGAGTGGGGACTTCAGCGGTCTGGTGGGGACCTGAAGAGGCAAGGTTGTCCATCTTGAGGTTCTTATGGGTTAAGCGAAGGTCTGAAGGCTTAGAGGCAAAAGATGGGATGGGAAGTTAGGATTTCGAAATCTCATGATCTCTTCAGGTTCGTTATGTGCCTCGCTGCTTGTCTCCTCCATACATACAAGAGAAACAGTGATACCTCGATTAACTTGTCACGCGACTATCAGCATCTCACTTATTACAGCCGCTTGTAACGAGAATCTCAACTACACAGGTTCAGATCCTCTGATGATTTTCTCCCTGGGTAAGACCATCCTGTAGCAGAAGTAATGTAGCTTTAAGTCAGCCACTCTGTGATGCATGGGTCATGTGTGAAGAAGAAGAAGCATTATGGGCGATACGGGAGATGATTCTATTCGAGACAGAAATATACCTTTAAATCACCGATGGATGCCTTCAACTAAGCTCATGAGCCCAGCACAGGTTGCAGATCGGGCTGCTTTTGGGCTATCTGATTCTATGATTAGCTTAGAGTGACATTGATAAGAGGTGATTTTGGCACATTCCCAATGGAGATAGTTTTGATTTTGACTTCGAGATGGTGACTTGGTTTCGACGTTCTCATTGCTTTCGACCTTCAAATTGCTCTCGAGAGATTCGAAGGTGTTTCCTACAACACTAGAATGGCGGCATCTAGGGCCGAGGCTTTTGACGGAGCGTCGGCCCACCCCACCCCCTCTTTCCCCACAACGACCCCTGGTATTTCGACTTTGAGAAGTAGTTCCAGTTTGTGAGAGTGGGCAAGATTCGTAAAGTGTGCTATGGCGGACTTTCCTGCCTCTGCCATGGATCCATCGCAGGTTCTTAATCGAAGTTGTATGCTCCTTCCTGGATCGTTCAATCGTCACCGAAGTTTTGCTCATGCTTCCTCATATCTTTGCAAAGCCACTGCCCATGTATAGTTTGGATAATACGAAGTAGGTCCTGCATTATCGGCAAAACTTGAAAGCAAACAGGGTCTCGCTTGAGACAATGCTGCTAGGTGAGGTGGCTCTAGAGTCTACTCAATCTGAGAATATATTGAAAGCAAATAAGCCATGGTCCATTGATTGAAAGGTGTGGAGATTACAAATAAGTGACATCAGTCCATGCAGAAGGGTTTCTCTAGTAATTCGTAAATTCAAAAGTGCCAACCAATGCAATTTTCATTCATCCTCTGGTTACAACTTCGCAATCATCTTGTTGCCCTTTTGGATCCACGAAACCGCATCTCCGACCAATTCATCAACGACAGCCTTCGCGCTCTTTTTCTCGTTTACAACAGCGGCTGCCTTGCCCATCAAGAAAGGTCTTGCGTTATCCATAGTATCATCATCAATTTCATCTCCTGCAAATCATTAGCTCCATTTTAGAATGGTGACTTCTTCTGCTTACCCAAAGTCTCAAAGTCGTGCTCAACGGGAATGACACCCTTGCTTGTAAGCTCCTTAATCTCTGCAGCGCGGTTCTCCTCCCAGTTGGAGATATAAGCGTTGTTTCGGACACGGAGGGGTCTGCCGGTGAAGATGATTGTGCGGATATTATCGTCATGGCCAGCAGTCCTGACGGCTTCTTGGTGCGCCTTTGGTGCGCCAGCCTCATCAGTCAAGATGAAACGGGTACCAACCCAAACGGCGGCCGCACCGAGCATGAGAGCTGCAGCAACGGTTTGGCCATTGTAGATACCACCAGCAGCAACAACCTGAACTGGGGCGCCAGACATTGGGCTGGTCTTGCCCTTGCAGAGTTCGACAACAGCTGGGATCAAAACAGTTGTGGGAACATCTCCAGTGTGTCCTCCTCCCTCACCACCCTGTGCGCAAATGATGTCAACACCGAGTTCGAGGCACTTCTTGACGTGCTTGGGGTGGCCGATCATGTTCATGTATAGAATACCAGCTTTGTGAAGGCGCTCGACGACATGTTTGGGTGGGACACCGACGGCGGAAACAAATAGCTTAGCACCACTGTCGATGATGATGCTCACAAGCTCATCGAGTTTCCCCTTGGTATAGTCGTAGCTGTTGATTCTCATGTCAGCGGCCGTGCAGAATGAGTTGTAATCAATCAACATTTGATTGTGCTTACTTAGTCTTCCGTGCGCTTCCACCCACTTGAGGGAGGAGCAAGTCAACACCGAAAGGAGCGCTTTTGTCTGTGAGGAACGACTTGAGCTCGGCGATTTGCTCGCGGAGCATGTCTGGTGTGTATCCAACTCCTCCAATGACGCCGAGTCCTCCTGCGTTTGTGACAGCGGCAGCAAGCTTAGGACCAGCCGCAACATTCATTCCGGCGAGAAGAACAGGATGGGGAATCTTCAGGAGGTCAGTGACCGTTGTGCGGATTTGCTCTGCCATTGTCAATCAGTCTGTGGTCTCGTCGACTGGGGAGGCATGTGATGCTTACGTTTGGAGGCCATCTTGTTTCTGATGTGATTGCTTGCTTGGTATGTGGATTGTGTGTAAGAGGAAGATGGAAGTATACAGTAGAAGGGGAGAGGTTGTACTTTAGAAGCAGGTTATAAGGGAAATGCAAAGACGACACGGTTTGCAAAGAGAGACGGTTTATGAGGAGCAAAACATAGAATGTGGGGACTCGGCCTACGACTCACGCTAACTCCATGTTCTGCTTGTCTGGGGAACAAGCCGAGGCAAATAGCTGGTTCTCGGCATCACCTGTCTAATGTCAGCCTCAATTTTGATTAATGAACAAAGAATTGCTTAAGGGACAAATAAAATAGAAACCGCACCCAAGATAGAATGCAGGTGGAAATTCTTGTTTATTTTAAGAACAATGAAAATGATTGAGGCTCCGAGGTGGACTTTTCGTCGTCTTCCATATTGACAAGATCACGTGATATGCAAGGTTTGATATCGTCGCGCAAAGACAACTTCAACCTCCAAGCAAGCATCATCATGGTATCGTGAGCCACAACCATTGTCGATGAAGGCCTTTCATCTAGGAGTCAAGGCTAGGGGGAGAGCTCTATACTCGAGAAATGTCTCCCTTTCAAGAGCTTTCAATGCTACTACACGAAGCTCAATGGCGTCGACACGCCATCATAGGACCGCCACCAACCTCCTAAAAGCATCACCATGGTCTCAACACCCACTACATGTGTCTAACACTTCAATAAATGATGCCAGCACACTAACAAAGAATCAAGCCTCTGCCAAGCGAATAGCATATGTTGCTTTGGGAAGCAATCTTGGTGATCGAGTTGGCTGGATAGAGAAAGCTTGTAATGAGATGTCGGCAAGAGGAATCAAGGTCACGAGAACTAGCAGTCTCTGGGAAACAGAGCCAATGTATGTTTTGGATCAAGATAGCTTCATCAATGGCGCATGTGAGGTAAGCTCTTGTTCCTTTTCCGTGTGGTGATTCTTGTTGCCTCGGCCGAACCGGAAGGCGGTCCGGATTCCGGATCTTCAGTTTCCCCCTTTTCCAAATTGCCGTTTCGGGAATGATGGGATTTGAGTGCTGACAGTTTTTCTCGCAGGTGGAAACCACGTTAGAACCGCTGGCTCTCTTGAATGAGCTTCAAGACATTGAAAATGTCTTGGGTCGGAAGAAGATCATTGATAAAGGCCCTCGTAATATCGATCTTGATATCCTCCTCTATGATGATGAAGTGATCGATCATCCAAGATTGAAGATACCACACCCTGGAATGTATGAACGGGAGTTTGTTCTCCGTCCTCTATCAGAGTATGTCAACTTGGATTTGTAACTCCAACTGCTTGCTGATATCGGGTTAGACTCGTCCCTTGGAAGGCGCTGAACCTTGCATCACCTTGGAGAGTTACCCAAGACTATCTCAATGCTCTTCCTCCATCTCCATCACCATTGTCCACTCTCACACCCATGAGAGATGGTGTTGAGCCTCTACGAGCTTTGAAGCCCAACCGCCAAACCCAAGTGATGGCTATCCTGAACCTAACCCCGGACTCCTTCTCTGATGGAGGCAAACATTCCAAAGAGACTCTTGATAAGACCTTCTTCAAGATCCACCAAGCTTCAGTCATCGACTTTGGAGGCCAGTCAAGTGCTCCTTATGCGAAAGATGTATCGGCCGAAGAAGAAGCATCTCGCGTTGTCCCGGTAATCGAGCAACTGCGACGCAACTCTGCGTATGATTCCAAAATTATCAGCGTAGACACCTATAGAGCCTCTGTAGCAGAAGCCGCTGTGAAAGCCGGAGCAGATGTCGTTAATGATATATCTGCTGGCCTGTTAGACCCAGAGATGCTACCCACCATGGCACGCCTTGGGAAGACAGTTTGCTTGATGCATATGCGTGGCACCCCAGCAACTATGAACAAACTCACCAACTACTCCTCGCTCGGTCTGATACCGACCATTGCCAACGAGCTCCTTGAGCGTATCTCCGCAGCTCAATCAGCCGGTATTCGCCGCTGGCGTATTATACTGGATCCAGGAATTGGATTTGCAAAGAATACGGAGCAGAATCTTGAGATTTTGAGGAATTTGGATGTGCTGAGGGATTGGCCAGGCCTGAGAGGTCTTCCGTGGCTTGTAGGGTCGAGTAGAAAGAACTTCGTTGGTAGGATAACGGGTGTTAGTGAGCCACAGGAAAGGACATGGGGGACGGCGGTTACCGTTGCTGCTGCCATCCAGGGTGGAGCGGATATCGTGAGGATACATGACGTCGAGGAGATGATTCAAGTGGCTAAAATATCGGATGCTATTTGGCGTCCTTAAACTCGAGGCTTTTCGTACTGTTTCCCTCTGGTACTTTTGGTAATCTAGGTGATACCCAGCGCATGATTGGACCATGCTGCTCCTACCTCTAGCCTGCGGGAGTTCTTATAACTTATAAAGCTAAATAGGAAAAATTCCGTCATCATTTAGTAAAAAACTCCTATTGGTTCTCGGCGATCCATTATAAACTTGCTCTTGTTAACTTTCGCCCAAAACAACAATCTTCCCAAACAATTCCTACATCAAGAACACTTCGACATTTCTCTCCAAATACGCCGCTCTCACAAGACTATGCTAATTGATAAGTCCTTTGTCGATCTACCCCACTTGATCTCTTTCTTCATACAATTCACTCCTGTCTATATCGTCACTACTTGGATATCACAACATACACCAATTCCATCAATTAGGTCTAAATGCCTGCCTAGAACTCACAGATACCCCGTTGTGCTTACTCTGCCTTGGTCATTGCCTTCTGCCTGTCACTCATACAGATAAGTATCGCCTTATCTCGTTGTAGTCAATTCTGGTCAAATTATGGAGAGCAAACAACAACATCAAAGAGTTTGCCACCCTTTCCTCAGATCATCTCAAGATTGATAGCTCAGAAGTTCATCGAATATGGCGGTGGGTATGGATCTAGATAGGTACATCATAAGCATTGGTGAGTACCCGAAATCGTTTTGAATAGTCCTGTGGATTTTAGGATAATTATTAGATTATTTCTTGGGATAATTTATCAAGTTTCGTAGCGAGCGCCGAGCATGGGAGCAGCTGCTATGGTAGGTGGAACGTCTTTGAAGAGTCTTCACCTTTTGGAGTGCTTAAAATTCAGCGTATTCTCTGGTCCCATTAATCTGGAAGACAAACTACCAGCAGCGATTTGACCACAGTCGCGAAACAGCTTCATTTTTTGCAGTCGAACCGCAGAACAGAATGTCAGGGTTGCTATAATATTTGTTTATGCAAAAGAGAAATACTATATGCCAGACTCTGCAGAGCCAAGGCTGGCGAGCCCATTCAGACTTGCTACTCTAGTTCTACATATAGAGAGAGAGAGAAAGAGCCCAGAGAGCCTAATATAGCAAAAGATTCTACCTTGAATATATCTTCCCAAAAATAAATAGAATGTTTTAGTAACAACCCGGTTTAAGTCTGCTTTGGGTATGGAGGAAATCAGCTATTGCTAAACCCGTCGTAATTCAATTGAAAGAATTCGTTCACTTCTCGTAGATTATCAGTTCTCTACTACGTTTCGATACATTCCCAACTCATCTCAAGAAATCTCCATCATCTTCCGACACTCGATCATGAGAACCTAATGGGGTTTAAGTATTTGCCAGTACTCATGCAGATAATTGGAACTCGGAAAGTCGTTGCCTTGAACTGACGCAACTTCAGCTCCGTCCAACAATCATGCTCCGCTCCAAGAAGTTCTTCACAACAACGGTATGGCTTCTACCGACGAGACGACTCAAAGTGTAATATTTCATCTCAACGCATCCGAGCTGAGTCTTTCGCAGCCCAGCTTAGACAATGATTATACTAGCCAGCCAGCCAAAGTTCAGTTTCGAGCGTGCAGAAGTCAAGTCTCGCATTTACATTAACCCGAATCGCAAAGCATGCTATATGGGAATAAATACAGGATATTCTCTTGTTAACACAATTAAAGACATCTTGAAGTCTACCTTACTTCCTATTTTGTGTGTAAGTAAAAGTAGAAAATCCACAACCATCAGCGAGGTATCTCGCACAATACTTCCACACACAGCCAAAGGAGCACCAATAAAAACTGAAGGCGCGGAATTTCTCGTCGAGATTCTCTCACGAGCTACTTCTACAAGCGAGATCCCCAGCTCCTCAATATTCCAAGATCTGCCGGCTGAGAGCTGGATATAATGGCATAGACCGAGGGTTACGTACTGTACAATACACCGTATATACCTGAAGCCTGAAGGCCCCGCTCGGGAAGTGGAAAATACCTTCTTAAGAATAGGTGTTTGATCAAGCTTCTTCGTAGAAGTATAAGAAGGCCATCACTATTCCGCTTCCCTTGCGGGAACTTCTTAGGAAGTAGATATCTGAGACTGTGACTTTTGAGGAGTAAGAATTTCCTTTTACGAATTCCTCACAGAATGAGCAGATGCTAAATAGTATAATTAAATACTTGAACAGCGGTTGGGATAAAGATTATGGCTTGACGGGAAAGGTAAGTTGGTATTGTTGAGTCTAGATCCTTAACTATCTCCCGGAGTATGAGATGATCGAATGGGGATGATCACATGGATGCTTCGAGCATTAAACAATACGTTGCACTTGAGCAGACTACGAATATCATCGTGAAGGTCACCGAGAAAAGTAAACAAGCTGAATCGAGAGGATGATTTTCAAAAGTTTAAGGTCTAAGTACTTATGCCATTCAAAATGCTCAACTAGCAATGTACTCCACTTCCAACGCAAGCAACCAAGCCCCAGTATATTAACCACCACTCATCCAGAAAGTCTCCTTCGACAACAGACGGGACTTGAATAGGTGATTTCTGTGGGACGCATAAACCCCAGCTTTCACATGCAGCGCAAGTGCAAGTGCAGATTTCCCACCACTTTATTTTGTTCCTATTATTTCATCAACATAACCGTCATTAAATTCAAAGAGGTGAAATAGAGCTGAAGCCACTAACGGCGCCTCTAAGATAGCTCAGTCCTTGCTGCGATGAGGAGTCCTTGCTTACTCTATAAAATTGAGGGATTTAAAGATAGCATGGCCGAAAACGACTTCAGCTGAGGGCAGTGCTCGTACTAGCCGCAGAAACATGACTGTCAGCTTAACAAGAACATTGTAGTAAACCTCAGCCGCCTCTGAGAAAGACCCGGCATGAGATCTTTCAACAACGCCCCGAGAGAGTGCAGTCAAGCAAATCGAGCTCAAGCCTTGAATGTACATCTTGAGATCCGAAGAAATACGAACGGGCAAAGCCAGCAGATGACGCTAAGTCATCTAGACAGGTTGTCATCTGTCGAGTGGCAGCCTGGCAGGACACTGATCAGCCGGGAAATGCGGGTCCACTATTGTTGACATTGCCAGACGAAAACGACTTGAGGCAGATAGAGACAAGGGAACGGAGCAGAGGACTGAAGCGGAGTCGCGTATTTCGAGCGGAGACTATCGCTGTGGAACTTGCGCCTGTGAATCTGTCTCTGGCAGAAATCTCGTGGAACGAAACCAGAGATTGAAACATGCAGAGCCAGAGTAAGTAGCGGTATTCACAACACTTTGTCGAGGAGTATGTCGGCGACTCCGGGGGAGTAGGGAGGTTGAATCTCTCTGACGGATGTCGCTCCTTGCTAGAGTTGGCTAAGGGAGTGAGCTCTGGACCTGCCAACGATAATGAAGATTTGGTGGTCTTGAGTCTTGACTAACAGGGTTCTCCAGGATAATGCTCATACGAGACAGACCGTTTCAGGAGGGCTTTCGTATCACCAAGCATGGGTCTCAAGTACCGGTAGCGTCTGGCAGATGAAGGGAAGTGAAGCTTCAATACCAGACTAGCAGCAGGTAAAGCCCGTAGCTACTCGGGATCTAACTCGTGATCGCCGACAATCTCAAAAGGGATCCTTCGAAGAAGGCCAAGGGGCAGTGCCCATTATCTTAGTGCAACCCCCCACCACGTCGTCTGGCCCTCGCCAGCTGGGGACGCTTAAATTGGCCGCTTACATGCCAGAGGAACGAACTCAGACGGTGCTACCAGTGCCGTGATTTCTGACCCACGGTTCATTCGCTTTTGACAGCACATCATGAGAAATCGGCGCGGGTTCCATGCGGTACCCCCGGCCATCATCGCACGGCAGGTGTTGGCCGCAACTTTGCAGGAGGCTTTCCAGCCTTGATTGAATTGAGATTGTGCATGTGAGGCTGCCCGTCGAGAGAGACACTTCATTCTGCATTCTGCTTCACAAAACGTTCACCTGACGGCCTCCTCATCGCAGTGACGAGGCAGACAATGCGGCGTGGCACCTCTGATCCAATCCCCCGAGTGCCAACCCGAGAAGATAAGAAATACCTCACCCCGTTGCAATCAGCAGGTAATCACATCATGAGAGCCCAATCACCGCCTTCCAAGTGCCCCCTTCTGCTCTGCTCCCGCCGTAGACAGCAGACCGTGAGATCCACGAGTGAAATCGACGAATATCGAACGCCTAGAGACCTTGTCCGCTTTGAGAAGGATTGATGCGGTATTACGGATACCGCAGCTACCCGGTGACAGACCTTAGCATGCACTGGGAGACAATGAGACAAAGAAGGCAACGATGCTCGATGACCGGCTGGATGAGGAGATCTGTATCTCGCCATCTTGCTTCGTGTCACTTACTCTGGCCGCTCAGTGCTGTATCGTTGGCTGTGCAGGTTCCTGGCTTTGTGAGGAATCCCGAGACAGCGGCACCCAGAGCGGACCTGTTTCACCTGCTCCGCTGGGAGGATCCAAAGCCATTGTTACGTGACATTGAGCTGCTTTGCAGCCGGGAATTTGTATGAAGATCTGGACGAGGAGCTTCTTCGCCACGAACCTCTGGTTGAGCAGGAGGTCGGCGAGGTGAAGGTAGAAGATCCATACTGGAGGCGCCAGCGAGGACAGAGTAAGGCGGCGGTGATCTTGACGGGCTGGTGGGGGACTTACTGTCTGGCTAGAGCTGACTGCGCCAGTCATGTCAGCGGGGAAGGAGCTTGTACTCTACCCATCCTCCCCAGTTGAGGATATCGATGGTGATGGAGGTCGCCAACTCCTTCGATCTTACAATACTCGCGTGCAGACTCACTCAGGAAGACATGGAATGGCCTGGTTCTTGCTTGATTTTCAACTGCTGTTTGCATGGCATCCTACTAGTCGAGCGGCCCAATAATCCCATTTCCCTGCTGCCAACAGGAAAGCGTCTACCTGAGCATCATCAGCCTTGTGTTCTCCTTCTTTGTCATTGCCCTTTAGATGTATAGAATCAATACTATAGCCCCTATGGTCTAGCATGAGATCACGCCAGGATGACGCCTCGATTTATGTAGATTAAAGTTCGTCTGTAGGACATTTCTGACATAGAGCAATGCCGTCCTCCTTCAAATCCCCAGAGGATGACATCCGATCACGAACCAGTATCCGGAATTCAAGGCCGAAATCAGAAGTCAGGGTCCTGGACAGGCTAAACCCATGTGCGACCTCTGAAGGAATTGTTGAGCTTCGGGAGAAGCCAGCATATTTCATGCACTTCTATGCGCCTTGCCGGCGCTGGATTGGCTGTCCTTGGTGGTGTGTAACTGAGGGTGCTTTCCAGGCTGGGCCGTGGTGATACATCACATGGCACAAGATTGCCATTCCGCAAAGCATCAAAGCTGTGAGCATGCCGCTGCAGTGCAACGCATCAAAGTTCGGGTGCTGGTATTTCTTGCAATTTCAAGCTTCACCCCTTGAAATGTAATTCCTACATTCTGCAATCAGATCTGCGGATCTATGGATGGGATCATTTGAACTTGGATCCTGAGCGCTTGTCTGGAGCTTCGCAGAATCAGGAGTCTCGGCCCGAACCTAATCGCAATGCGGGCCGGGGACGTGGGATTCTGCACCCGTGTTCGGCTTCAGGTCAGAAACAGGGCTGGGAGCCGAAGCGGGCGCAGGGAATAGTCGGACTCCTGGCAGCTTTAGATCGACTAATCGGTGGACTATCAACTATCCCGTAATCAGAGGCGGGGTGTTTGGAGTGAGTGGGAGGCTCATCTGGGCGCAAAAGATGCAGCAGCTCAAAAGTCTCGATTGCTCGGTCAAGAATTTAGGAGAAGAGTTTGGTGGGGGTGTGAGTGTTGATTTGATACTGGCGCCTCTGGCAGCAGGGTAAGGAGACATTCGTTGGTCGGGCACTGAGTGCAGCAATTCACGTGGCGTTCGAGTTCGGCAAGCTGCATATGTGCGTGACCATCGGCTGGTGGAGCCTTCAAACTAGAACTTATTGAGAGCTGCAGGCAGGCGAGGATTAAACTTGTATTTGTGTTGGACACTAAGGCGATGCTATTCGTAGACTCGGAGGGCGATGATCAAACCTCGAAAGGGAATCTCCACAGTGGTCTGGCTTTCAATGGCTACCAATGATTGCTCGAGTGCATTTAGGCGGATGAGAGGCTTCTGCTAAATGAGAATACCTCACAGATCGGTGAGAGGGCGGTGGAATTACTTTGGTCGATGGAGCAAGTCGAGCGTCTTCAGCCCTCGGTCTCTTTCGAGGCAACCTTGGAGGAAATCATGGATTCCATCTGCCTCGAACCCACACCTCCTAAGCGTCTCGGTTCAGTGACGCAGAGGAGAGGAGGCAGAGGATTTGGCGAGGCACTGAGAAGAAACCGGGAAATTCCTGGTATCAGCGACAATCTGTAGAAGGCAGGTTATCGGGTGATCCCTTTCTGCAGGATGATGTCTAAGACTCACGATGATGATGTATTCCATGAAGATCGAATTCTCCAACGGACGTGCTCTAGCGATTCTGGCGGGCAGCAACAGACAAAAATGGCAATAGTGGCTTTTCGGGCGAGAATAGCAAAAGCCACCACCAGAAGCGTCTCCTCTCTCCTGGCCCGCTTCCTGCGATTGGAGAATCTCGTTTGTCGCGGGCAAGATGGCTGAAACAGCAAGAGAAAAGCTTTATCGGTGCAGGATCTATACGTCAACACATGATTGTTCTCGAATGTCTTGCACCAGGTAGCGTTGAGGCACAGGTGGAGATGGCAACGCAGTAGAACAGCTCAGGAGCGGACCAGACCCCCCCTCTCTCCCCCCCCAGGAGTGTGGCCTCCCGCTCAAATTCCCTATTGGACAGACTGTAGAACAGATGTAGAACAGATATTACGTCTCAGATGATCGAGAGCACGCTTCCCAATGGCAATGGGTGAGTGCAAGATTTCACCGTTGATCGAGCTTAGAGCTGATGCATAGTGAAAGCTGCCATTCGGGAGGCGCAAGGCAGTGTGACCGCTGGTCAACGACGCCATCCTCTTCCGGGGAAAGACCAATGCCAAACTTGCATATGACCGGCAGTCATTCATTCTACCACGACTCTCCACTTTATCAGCTTCCTGAGCCATACACTCGTTGGTGGCGTCTTCCTCTTCCTTAGCTGGAGCTCAAGAGTTTCGACAGAGCTACATTATTGGCCAAGCTCTTCCCTCTCCACGTCAAACCAAGACATATGTCCGTAGTATTTCCTAGCTCCTCTCGATTGTAGCAAACAATAAACTGGATCGAGCTCTGATCTACGCCGAGCTGGCCTGTTTCCTATCAAGTATGAGGCTCTGGTGAAGCTTCGGACGCGCTCCCGACCCTCAGGTCCCCGTACCTGAAGAAAGTGATATATCGTTTTTGGAAGATCATCTGTGCATGATCCACTCATCTTGATGGATTTCCAGCGAACGAATTTCGGGCTTTAGATTGAAACTGCGTCAAAGGCTCATCCGTGCGCAGTCCCCTCATGCACGCAAGTCAGGAGCGGCTTGCTGCTTGCCTCTGATGATCAGGATGATTGGGTAATTGCAAAAGTAAAACCTCGCCCTGGAGGGTCAAACCAGGCCAGACTTGAAGCTTGTGCTGCTTGCTCTCAATCAACCCATCCTCCGGGCTAAGACACTCTCCATACTTGAGCTCGAGTCTTCCCCCACAGTTTTGATTAGTTAAATCCCCAAGAACCGTCTCTAATTTTCCGTGGCCTTGCGCAACATCTCACTCTATTGATTTTTTCTGTACGAGCTGTTCGGAGGTTCCGACGCCGGTAAGATTGGATCCAAATCCAGGGGAATGGGCACTCACCGTCACGCAGATCAAATTGGCACCTGCCCCAGAGCCAGCAGGAAAAAGTAGCTAATGCGTACAACCCGAAGTATATGCCAGCACGTTTCAATGCCCCTCAAAGGCATCGCAGTTCCCCTCGGCGTTAGTGACAATCGGGTCAGGGTTCTTATACCTCATGCTCCTGCACTCTGAGAACTCCCCAGCTGTCGCCTGCCCTTGAAACATCCCAGTATTACCTTACCTCGCGGAAACATCCATCTCTCTCTTTCACCCCCCAACAAGGCCGGCTCAGTGAACTGTCAACCCAACCACGCCAGCTTTTGCCAGACAGACCACCTCCCACACTCGAAGATTTCGGTCAAGGTTGTCGATCCAGGTCTGCGGCTGCCAGGATATCGACAAATCTTCAATCCCTGACCAGAGAACGCCGCCGAATAGAACGCGGTGTCTCTTGCAGCCTTGCAAAGCAGCATCAACTTCTCTTTTTCCACCCGGGATCTGGGCTGACCCGCAAGAAAGGTCAGCCACACTGTCTCCTTTTGCCAACCAGCATAAGCGCAGGGTTAACATTGCTGTATCCAGACGTCCACCCTCCGCACCTCCAAACCGTCTTCTTTTTTTAGCTTGCACATTCGAGTAGTTGCCCCGGCTTGCAGATTGAGAAGCTAGGTATCGGAGAAGCGAAGAAAAGAGAGAAGAAAAAGAAAAGGCAAAGAGAGACGTGGGAAGTGAGCAGAGGGAAGAAAAAAGAAAAGAGAGACGAGAAGAGAGAAGAGAGAAAAAGGACTCGGCATCGTCATTGGGGCTGATCTGACCTGCCATCTCAACAGCTAAAGGAAACGAAGCGACCTGCTTCCCCTCCTTCCTCTTGTCCCCAGCCCAGCCGACACACAACACACTAAGATCCATTCCAGTGCCCATCAAAGCCAGTTGGGTTTCAAGGTCTTCACCCTCCTTACTTTGCAGTCAGGATAAGAATAGGGCGCACGGTCACAAGGACGAAACGGACAGACAGCGGAAACATCTCAGATCGTGCACCGTTCGGGGGCCTCCCAGGACGATCCAAAACGACCGGGCCCAGGCCTGTCAGCAACGCCAGCTAGTACCGTAGAGTACATCTTCAGCAAGCACCGACCCAACCTTTTTCTGTCCTCACAACGGCTTAGAGGAGACGAGATCAAGGTCTTCTTTGGGTGGGAAGAGAAAGAGGAAGAGGAAGAGAACAGGAAAAAGAGAATAGAGATCGAGCGAGTTGGCGACAGAGCGAGACGTTTCAGGAGGAGAGAGAGAGAGAGAGAGAGTGAGCACTGGACAGCTACAGGTACGAGTACACGGGGGCAGCCGTCAGCGTCAGCATCACTATCACCCATCGCATCACCATCGCAACACCACTCATCCAGGGTGCAGGGCCAGTGACCGTCAGTCCCGGGGGAAGTTCTCCATCTCGATCGAGGAGTTGTCTCGTCCTCAGTCTCGCCTACAGTCTCGCCTACCGTCCCTCGTCTACAGCCTACAGTCCCAACTATCCACGCCCACTCCCCACGCCCCAACTGCCCAGGTCCGATATTCTTAGTCGCCTTCCCAGCTAGCGTCGCGGCCTTTCCCTTTGAAGCCCGTCTCTCCCCTCGGCCTTCCGCCAATCAATCCCTCGCTGGTACGCCACATCCTAGCAGCCTTCACTTCCAGGCGCCCATCCCGCATCCCTGCTCCTGCCGTTTATCCTAACTCGCGGCCCATTCTTCCCGCTAAGGACCTCGAACCTCTTCATTGTCCATCTCCATCTCCTCCCCCATCCCGCGGGGAGACCACCAGAGAGAGTCGACGACTCACCACCAACCACGACCACCACCACCACCACCAGCTGGCTGGAGATTTCCCTTTGCGCCCTTGTGCTCTTGTTCGGGCTTTGCGCAACAATCCTGAGTCGGAGAGATCTCACTCGATTGATCATTCGACAATTGCAGTCGTCGAGCCACTCGCGGAGAAGTGCTGCAAATGACTGATAGTAAGCAATCCCCTTCCTCTCTCTACCTCTTCCCCGGTCTATATATGCTTTCAGCTGTCGAGGATTCGCTCATCCCTCCATCGCTCTCCCCTCTGGCCGTGTCGTCTGAAGACGTCGATGCCTTAGCACCTCGGGAACACTTTCTGTCACTTTATCCTCTCTCGCTCGATCCTCTAGATGTGAAACCGCAGCCTCCTCCTCTCCTCTCATTGGCGTCTTCGTTGAAGAAAGCCTGGGGCGTCGCTCTTCGTCAAACGCGATCTCAAGTGAGGTGCCGTGTGCCACCACGACAGATCAACCATCCTGGCAATTGTCGAACCAGCCCGACGGCCACAGACACTACCACGTATCTCCTCCGCACCCATCTCCTCCTGTTATTTGCTGCCGTCACTGCAATGTTCGCAACCTCCCGTGCTCTCCCTCTCTCGAGAAGCACCCCCCTCGAGCACACTCATTGCCGATACTAACCACCCCTCGCGCAGTTCTTACACCTACAAGTTTGCTACTCGATACCTTCATGTGCTCGCAATCTGGTAATATTCACGATCTATCCGCCTGTTCTGATCACTCAAACTCGTGCTTACTCGAGAACGATCCCGAACCTGACACCTCTTCCAGCCTTTCGAGGCAAGGCCTAGCCCACCCGCCTCTTCACTCGGAGATGGGAATGCGATTCCTATCAATCCCCCCAGCAGATGATGTAAGGTGAGTCTGATTGGTTCTCTATTCTCGTGATCCACCGACGACTCGCGTGGAGGCACATCCCCCGCCCTTGGTCGTCTCTCTCCCTCTCTCTCTCCCTCTCGTTCCATCCTTGTGGTTCCTCCCCGTCGCTGGATGCTCGCCAGCTAGCGCTTGAGCGTCTGGCTAGGATGACACGGGTTTATCCTTCACGCCGAGAAGCTACCCGTTCCACAGCTTAAGCTTCGCTGCTGTCAAACCGTGCCGCAATGGTTCGCATCACGCGAGGACTCCCTGCTCCCTGATGTGACACAAGGCTGCGTTGGCTGTCATACAAATGCAGTCCAGCGCGCAGCGTTCCCACCATTAAGGATAACGACTCCCCAGACCTTGGTGTTCACATCGAACTTTAAATGTTGTCTTACGTTCTTGCAGCAGGAGGCTGACTGATAGCTCAGATTCAACTCGGACCCTGACAACTCTCACCACAGCCCTGTATATTCTATTGAACCAACGATACCAACCTCAGCATTCTTCCCTTACACCAACCCCTATCAACCGACGACATACTCTAGCGGCGGAAGCTCCTACTTTTCTTCAGCGTCATCTCTCTTCTCTGTGCCTGATATTAAGCCACGTCTGAGCTCCCTGTACGTGAACGTTCATTCCTGACTTCCCCAAGTCGGTGCAGCACCGACCCTGTGCACTGATACTAATGTCGTCTCCGCTCAGGAACGCTTCCCCTGGGATGGCATCGTCTCGCTCATCAGGCCTACCAAACCCGACTTCACCCAGTGCCCGAAGCCTCTACACAAGTGGAACACCCCACCTTCCTCGGAGATCGGACTTGCTCTCGAGATCACCTTCAGCGAGTACGGTCCGGGGCGTGCCACTATCACCGTCTTCCAGTGGATTCACAAGTCCTACCACCATGGAGAACTCCCTCGGAGGTCAGGCCAGCCCGCCACTCCATGCCACCGAGGTCTTGTATGACCTGCAGGCAGCGGACGGGCAGATGATCAGACCAGAAATCTTTGGCAAGATCGATAAAGGATTCTTCATGGCCGACAACGACTGGACCTGTTACCGGAGAAACTACTTCTCATTGAACTGTTCGTACACCCTTCATCCCGCTATCCCCAATGGAACCCTACATCTTGTACAACAAGGAGGATCGCACCCGCAGGTTTACGACTTCGCTATTTCGATCGCTGCCGTCGTCGATGGAAGAGATGGGAAATCCATCGAGTTGGTCCAGCACACCCCAAAACGGGACAAAGGCCCCCAGGATAAACCATCTCGCATCACTCTCCAGCCGCGTCCCCCACCGTCGCTAGGAATGTACGGTGGTGATGGTGGACTCGGTGGGGCATCCCGGGGTGTGTATGATCAAGGATATGGTCCCAGTTCTAACCAACAGGCCATGGAAGC
The DNA here is from genome assembly GCA_003988895.1 of Hyphodiscus sp. D1413. Taxonomy (NCBI): domain Eukaryota; kingdom Fungi; phylum Ascomycota; class Leotiomycetes; order Helotiales; family Hyphodiscaceae; genus Hyphodiscus; species Hyphodiscus sp. D1413. The sequence goes on from QYAO01000012.1 coordinate 48,606, forward strand.
AACCTTTGAACGTATACAGTTTAAAAATGCAACTGCCAACAACGGCAAGCGGAGAGCCGCGCAGCAATACTACCATCTGCTTGTCGAACTATTCGCAGATGTTGGACAACAACATCCAGAACGCTGGGTGAAGATTGCGACGCGGATGTCGGCGCCGATGGTGGTTCGTGGTCGATCGCCAGGACATTACCAGAGCGAACGAAGGGGCAGCAATGCCAGCACAGGTCCAGGCTCTGGGGGAGCAGGTGGGGGAGGCACTTTCTCACCGACCGGCAGCGCTTCCAGAACATCAGGCGACATGGGTATGGGCGGATCCTCGCTGCCCCCGTCGTCGAGTTATGGAAACACTTACGAAGCACGATCACATCATTACCGGTCGAACATCGCACCGCTGCAGATACCAATGGAGCCCACGATGTCTGCGGAAGAGGCAAAGGGGATAGAGGAAGCACCAGGGTATATGTATTATGCAGCGCCAATCTGGGAGGGCAGTGAGAGCCGCTATCTGCCGGGTGTTTCAGAGTATTCATCTCCCAAGGTTAAGCAAGAGTACAGCTCTGGATACACTCTCCCAAGCTTGATGAACAGTCAAGAAGGCTTTGGTAGGCACTGTGGCCGTTGGGATGGGGTTGCTGAGTCGAAGGGGTATTTCCCGTCGGCACTGCTTCAGCAGGAGCTGAACATCACCTAGACTCTTCGAGAGTTCCACCTCGCTCCTCATCCTGGAACTCGAATCACGAACTCGAAGCTCAGTGCGCTCGAGATTTCTGTTCTCGTCATTCATCAACATCTCTCCTCACCATACATCATCAATTTCCTTACGATTTATTTACTTGGAAATGGATCCGATCACATAGCAAGGGTTCAGGTGGCGCTCTGGAACTGGGAAAATAGGAACATGGCATTTCGGAGATTTGGGGGTTGGCCAATAAGACAGCAAGACAGCATTATTAACTCATACTACGGGAAGGCAGAAAAGTAGTTTGATGGGTCTCGTTTCCATCAGACACAGGAAGTATTTCATTGGTTCAAAATCGGGACGGGAAGATGGAGTTATGAGAGCTTGATACCGGGCTCCGCTAATCGCGAGAGCGTTTGACCTTGGGGTTTCTTTGTGTTGACGGATCTCATGTTTGGTTTCTTATTGTACTGCGTCTGAGGTTGATGATGGTTCCTGTCTGTCGCGCGATCTTGGGAGGCTGTTGTATTTACTCTTGTGAGCTCGGCAGGGTAGGAGGGAGGAATGGGATGTGGAGGTGATGAAGGGAGCTGTTTAACGCGTCCAAATGCAGGTGGCCTTGTTGATACCCATGTTTCGACTATCGAAGTGCCTTGAGATTCCTTGTGAACACTAGTGGTACGAGTGTGCCAGCTAACTGAAGAGAGAGCAATCTTCCATATGATCCACGACGGTACCCAATGGCCTAGTTCATCATCCGCTGCCACACCACTCGATGTATATAATCCGCAGAGATCCTTCGCCCTCTGCCAGTCCTTCATTCCAACTCGCATCTCAATATCCTCCGCGCTGCTCATCGATACGAAGGCCGACAAAGCAGCGTTCGAAGTACCCCGTCTGCGACCTACAGTAATCTCTGGTTATAACGAACACCAAAAAGCCGCAAGAACCGTTCGTTATACCCAGAGATCCGTTATAACAAGAGGAGTTTTGGTGTGTTTAGTACCCTGTCAGTCTTTGAAAAGAGTTCGTTATACCCAGAGATTCGTGATGACCGGGGATTACTGTATCATAAACATCACATCAGCAAGCACTCCTAACAGAAGCACGAACAACTTACCCGTTCAAGATCCTTCCCTGTAATCCGTTCCTATACCTTACCAGACAATGAAAGCAAGGAAAGAATCAATTGCATAAAAACCTCACCGCACAGTCCGTATCACTCGGAAGATCAGAGTACACTTTGAGAAGAAAGAGATGCTGAACGAGAGAGAGATAGCTGCGTTGGGTTGGGTTGGGTTGGGAATATTGAGCCCCTGAATATCGTGCTATGCTGAGCTCCTCGCTTGAAACGGAGGTCTGGTCGTGTGATTGGTTGAGGTTTGTGTAACGTCAGCTGGCGGGCGCGTTGGAGGTTTGTGCTGCCTTTGTTTATGGGATTATTGCGGTTTGTTGGGTATTTGTTTATTTAGAATTTAGAATTGTGGATGGAGAGATGGGAGGAGGGTTTTTTTTCTTTGTTGGTTGGATTTTGGTGTGCTGTGGTGCTAGGTATGCTAGGTATGCTAGGTATGCTAGGTATGCTATGGCAACATCGTTGTAGTATCCGTGTTTGTTGTGCATGCATACCGAGTGCTACGGTACAGACATGCTCAGTGCTCAGGGGTTACGGATCACAGATCACAGATCAAGAGACGGCCCTTATTCGAAGAGGGAGAAGGTTCGATCATACTCACTACAGCCGCGATCGTTGCTTGTTTCTACTGGTGCATGCTGTGAAGAGGATTATGGCTCGACAAAGGCTTGGTCTTTTAAGACGGTGTTCAGAGGAGGAGAGACTTGGTAGAGGTCTTGATCCCGCGCTTGTCTTTCACTGACTTTAATAGCTGCGAAGGCCTCTGGAAGCTCCGTCAACAAGCTCGAACCCCCAGGGAACTCAGCAGCCTCAAAACCTCAAGAAATCCTCTACGATGACCCCTAAAACACGAGTCTGACCGATGCTTCATTCGAATACCTCACAAGATGGCAAGACTGGAGAATAAAGATGAATGTTAAAAGGGGAGAGGATTTCGATTTTGATATATGGATAGGAGAAAAATACATGACAACCGTAACGACAAAATAACGAGACACAAGTTCGCAACAGATACGAATACTATAATTGAAGCATCGTTGTAGACAGAGGTTCTACCAACACCTCGCCTGGTATTCTGCTTCATTCTCGGTACCTAAGCACTCGTCCGCTCCCAGCCAGCATAGGACTCGAGAGGTTGCTCACCCGTTGATCACGATGCCCTCGAATTTCTGTCGACCATGGAGCCAACACTGAGGACTGAATGGTATCAAAGTTCTCATCAATGCCCGTGTGGTTATTTCCGAGCGGCGATATATATACTGTATCGAATCTACATGCTGCAGGAACCGTTTGGGTCGATACACACTTTTCTCTGCTTCACGTCCGTCTCATTCCTTGAGTCATTACACACACTTTCTAATCATGAGAACAGTATCCAAAATTCCGAAGACCTATCCCATACGAGAACGGCAGATCCCTACGCTGCTACGCTACGCAGAGTCACGAACCTTCGGCACCGTTCTACAAACGTCCGCCGATTTTGACGGTTGCGAAATATCGAATAGCTTGCCAGGCACTTTGCAAAGGAAGTCATGGTGGATCATAAATCGTTATAATCATCACTGCCTCAACCAAGATTGAATGAACGATGGGACTGGAAAGTATTTGGCATTTGTGGAAAAATTGGAACCGGAAACTATAAGAGACATAAAAGTGGATATTCTAAGAAATTCTTATTCATGATGGAATAAGATGAGTCGAGTCACAATCATCAACGAGCTTTGAACAGCGGTCATCAAAGGAACTGAAATTGGACGAGCTTCAAATAGCGGTCATCAGAAGAATTGAATTGGACGAGACACTTACGTCGCCTTCAGTCAAAACTAGGCACATTTCCTCCTACTTCCTATTTTGCCTTCCAAAGTAGCAGAGCAACATTCTTCGGGACTTCAAGACCTTCCTCTTATTCTTTTCCTCATCTCTATATTCAGAAGGCATTTTCAGAAGAGGGAATCGAGTCACGTGCCATTATAGATCTACTTTCTCCTGAGGCGCAGCTCTCCTAAGCGAAGCTACCAACCTCGACTATGCAAATCAAATGATCACCAGCTCCTCCTTTCCTAATCTCCCTTATCCAGCTGAATCTTCTCATTTCTTGTAATCTCGAGGTTTCTTCAACCTCTACACCCCAAACCCCTTCCCCTATTCCGTCCCCAACATGGCGACGCCCCAACCCCCAGAAAGCTCCGCCTCGCCTGCCACCGTCCGCAACTGGTTCGTCACGCTGCTGACCGATCTCCACAACGTCCCCGAGAAAGACGCTCGAGACCTGGCGTCAAAATGGCAGTATGGGCGGGGCTCAGAGCTGTTATACTACGACGTGGACACGTTCCGTGGCATCTTCGGCGGCGAAGCCGGCACGCTTCTATTTGGGCATGCTCGGAGGGAACTGCGGACGTGGAGGCGGAGTCCCAGCACGGGACTAGGTGAGAAGTCTAATGAGAAGGACAAGGAAAAGGAGAGGCCGAAGAAAGATATCTTCGGACTGAGTCCTGGCTGTACGTCTTTCCGATTCCGACTCTGATTCTAAGAGCAGGGGGGAGGGGAGTGGAGTGGTGCTAATGGATGTTCAGTCACGCCTTTGCTTGTGCTGCTTTTTGTTTCTGTTATCTTTGGCTACGGGGCGTATTATGCGGAGGGAGATAAATGTGTGGGCTTCACGACGGTTTCGATGGGTACCCTTGCTCTTTTTGTGGTGCTGTATCAGATTCTGTATTTTGGATAGTAGGGCGGGGGCCTTGTTGATGATGCGAAAGAAAGGCGTATGGAATCTGGCATTAAGGATAGCCGTGTCTGAAACTTTTTAGTGATTGGGATACGTACTAAAACAGGAATTTGGGTGAGAGTCAACAGGTGACTGGCAGCAGGGACGGATTACAGGCGTGCTCACTCAAGAGTTTTGAGCTATTGGGGTCCTTGTGATAGTGTATAGATTTGTGGTGAGATAAGACACGAAGGTTCGGTGAGACGGGGGAAATTTCACGAGTGCTCAAACCGTTTGTGCGACTTAGATACTTTCAGTATCTACTGTTCCCAGACACTCCTCCTCTCGACATCCTGAATCATTGGCGCTTCCCTGACAATTTTCTCAAACTCATCAGTCCACCAATTGACCTTGAATACGTCGATCTGGGTCTGTTTCCTTTTGCCCTCTTCGGTTCCATCTTTCCAGAACCCATCATATGCTTCCCAATCATCCCTCAGAACCTCAATCCAATGGCCTTTTCGGACCCTCGCAATGTATTTCTGCAGCAGAAACATGCGTCTGAAATCGCGCGTGAATCTTTCAACTTCCCAATATTCGCTGTCTTCATGTAACACAAAACCGCAACGTATTACCAGGGTCTTCATGTTTACCCATTGAGTATGCCATTCTATGCCCTCTGGTGTTGAAGGATCACTACCTGTCCATCTTAGAGCTTGTAGCCAGTCAGTGCAACCTTCCAAATCCAAATACTCCAAATTGTAGACGTAGTTTGCAAGTCGCTTTAGAATGCCCGCAGCTTCTTGGAAATCGTTATCAAGAGAGTGGGAATAATAATTCGTTCCTCCGTATGGAACATCTTTCCCGTGAGGAGAAGACTAATTAGCTCGAAGTCAGCATTGCTGCCTCTACAATGAAGTATAAGTGCCCAGAATGTTTCGGAGCGGGAGCAGTTTCGTTGGGAAATTGTTCAGGAATCAGTACTGTGGAATTTTCACATTGAATATATGGCAGTTCGGACCATCACTTGCAAGTCCGAGCCGTCCAAAGATCTTAAGCCTTTGATAATCTAGCGATCGAACGTTCGTTGAATGTCTCGCACTTCTCAAACAATCCGTCGTGGGGTGGAAAGAAGTTGGAAATACGAACCATTACTGCAGTCTTTGAGTTTGGCGTCAGAGCTGGAACTGGCCAATGTGCGAGAGACAAGTGGGTGAGAGTGGGAACATGTTTGGCAAACGCAAGGAATCGAGACCACGATATCGTTGATGGAGGGTGAGATACTGAAAGATGGGTGAGATGCGGTAATGGGGCGCTGATTGAGGGAATAATGGAATCCTCCCAGGAAAACTCCTGATCGGGAACAACTTCTGGTAGATTTGGCCGCTGCACAAGCTGTGATCATCCGGGAGTCAGTAAGTGTTCTGGGAATTAAATCCGGACAATTGAATCCAAGGAGGACTTAACGGCCAGGCTTCACTTGTAAACTTACCTCTAGTAGGTGCTTGACTGATACTGACCTCCCTACTGATCCCGAGAGATCAAGTCGAAAGAAACCATCGTTGTTTTCTGCGTGGCATGCCTCCTTGGTTGTACGTTTCAACAGAAAATCCAGGCCATCAGCACCAACGCCTTCTTCTGGTCCGTAAACTGCAACATGGCTCAAGAGCAACATCCGCAGTCCCGTTGGCAGCTCTGGGAGGTTGTTGCTCTCGTAGACCCGTATGAACTCCCAATATCTTGCCATGGTCCGCAGACACATGTCCTGCAGCTTCCGTGACGGTTGACTGCTCACTCCAGGCAGGGCATTGATGTCATGCGGATATAAACGCTCTTTATTCGCAGCTCTTGCCTTGCCGTACCGCGAACTTTCTACCCATGACTGGGGCGGTGCAGGCCCGGGAGGCAGTCGGCGTCCGGTCGCATCGAAGCGTTGCCTGCGATCTCGAGGTCTTGGAGGGGGGGTCTCGGGTTGCGAGAGCAATTGTCGGATCTGGGGAGGCAAAGTCGGTGTTACGGTTGTCGAAGCAGCAGTGATGTCTTTGGCACTCACATGGGATCTTCGAAGGGATGTAATTAACTCGTTCACCGTAAGTGGCCCATCGTTATCTGCGGAGGCAGCATTAGCAGTTGGATTTGAGCGTCAGGCGCGGGGTACCGCTGAACGTACGATGATTCGAGCTCGAAGAGGCTCCTGTCGAATTCAGGGACGGGTGTACAGTGCTAGGTGGCTTTGAATACAAGTTTGTATGTCGCTTTTTTGGCATCAGGAGGTTTTGGGCTTCTGCGTGAACGAAGATGGCCGGCAAAGGCGAAGCTCCACGGAATTCGAGGGCTTTTAAGTCTTAGGTTTGAGGCAACGCGCCAAAGCCAAAAGCGGGCTGACTCACTCTTCTGTACTATATAAGTACAAGTACTTGTCTTGACTATTTTTTGAGCCACTAAACCTTCAACTCAATGTAGATGACTCCAAGATCCGCCAGATCATCAATCGCGCTTTACATAAGTCTTGCCTGCCCAATCACAACAGGATTCATCTGGCAAGCGATGACTATCCTAAGACTCACTCGGCTGACAAGCATCTGGAGACGCATGAGCGGGCTTCCCACTTGATTCGATCAGAAACACCGCAGTCATCGAACCACCGCGGGGGAAATTCCGAGCGCAGAAACCCTCCCAGGGGCCATGCCGTGTGGTTTGTTGATTTGAATCTTAGCAAGCACATTTTGCGATATCTACATCATGAAATGTCTTGCTTCTTGTATCATTGGAAGTCTAATGAAAGAAGGACTTAAACTCGGACAAACAAACCAATTGTCTGTTTGACATGAAATACGAAGTACCAATGAGGCACAAATTGTGGCTCCTGCTTGCGCTACTTACCCCTACAGGACTGTACCTAAGTATTTTATGTACCCCTCTTCCCCAGCGCACATAGTGTCTTTGTCGTCTCTCATATGCCATGATTACCGTTTCTTTCATTCTCGAGACGCTCTATGCAGCGCGGTATCATATCCTCCTCATCTCTGTATCTGTCATTGCATGGCAGCAATGGACCTCATATCATCGGCTATCTGGGTTCAGAGGGCCTATATTGGCGGGATTCACCAATTTATGGATGGCGAGAACGGTTGCCAGCCGAGCACAGCATTTGAAGTTATTTGAGGTGTACGAGAAACATGGCGAACTGGCTCGAATTGGCCCCAAAATACTCCTGACTGCCGATCCAGAGCTGCTGCAACGTATGAGTTCTGCCAGATCTGCATACACAAGAGCCGACTGGTACTCTGCACAAAAGCTTGAGGTCGATCATGATAATCTGTTCTCGACATTGGACGAAAAGGTTCACACAAAAAGGAGGGCCGTGATGGCGCCAGGGGTGAGTAAAGTCGCCGTCAAGTTGATCCCCGTGCACTGACGAAAATGGTTCAGTTCACTGGCAGAGAAATTGATGGCCTTGAGGAAGCCGTTGACAAACATATGATTGAGTGTATCGACTTGATCAGAAGGAAGTACGTCTCGCGAGGCTCTGATCTACGACCAATGGACTTAGCGCGGAAGTTGGCTTTCTTCACAATGGACGTGACGACAGACATATCTTTCGGAAACTGCTGGGGGTGCTTAGTCAAGGATGAAGACGTGGATAAATGGTTTGAATCGAATGAGATGCTGCTGCCTACCGCGATTCAGGTGTCTACAATTCCTTGGATAGCAAAGCTTTTTGGGATTCCGATCATAGGCAGGCTTGTGATGCCATCTGACAAAGACAGAACGGGCGCAGGGCGACTTATTGGGTATTCTTAGCCCAATACTTCTGGAGCATATGTTTACTAAATGATCTATTCAGTATCGTCAAAGAAGTCGTCAGGAAGAGATTCGACTCCGAGGATGGAGAGCAGAAACAAGACATGATGGGATCATTCATCCGTCATGGCCTTACCCGATCAGAGGCAGTGGCAGAAGCTCTGCTTCAAATGTGAGTGCTCCCGAGTCGTTGCTTCAAAACTAAAGTCAGACTAGCGTCGCCGGGAGTGATACTACCGCAACGACACTGCGCGCCACGATGCTCTTTGTACTCACTAACCACTACATCTACACGACGTTGCAAGCTGAAATCGATTCAACGTTTGTCCCAGGACGTATCATTTCGAACGACCAAGCGGAGGCTTTACCGTACCTTCACGCCGTCATCAAGGAAGGTGCTCGGATGTGGCCTCCAGCCTCTGGGTTGTTGTCCAAAAAGACGCCACCTGAAGGAGATACGATCAACGGAGTCTTCGTACCTGGAGGAATCGATATTGGCCAATGTTCTTGGGGCGTTCAACGAAGTAAAAAAGTATATGGTGAAGATAGCGGTATCTTTAGACCAGAGCGATGGCTCGACGCGAAAGGAGAGCAATTGGAACGCATGGAGAGGAGTTTGGGACTTGTATGGGGCTATGGTAAATATTCATGCTTGGGGAAGAATATCGCTTGGATGGAGCTGAACAAGTGTCTTTTTGAGGTCCGTACTTAATTTCTCTTTCTTTTGCCCATTCATATGAAGCTAGGTTAGATGTTAGGTGGTTGTGTATATTCGAGCGACAGTAGGCAGCCACGCTTCTGCTAACATGAACTCCTAGCTTCTGAGAAATTTCGAATTCAGTATCATAGATCCCACCAGGCCGTGGAAGAGCGATAATTTTGGACTGTGGATGCAATCAGAGATGTTCGTCAGGGTCACAGAGCGAGGGTAAAAAGCGCCACTCGGAATGAAATGGCAGTATTGTCCAATTTCCTGTACTAAGTAGCTCTCAGAGCCTTGGTTTAAATCAAATTAAGATGTCCAACACATCATCAAACCTTCCAGTGTCTTCTTGTTTCTCGGCTCTCTCTGCTCACTCAGCTACTCATCACAGGACACGCATTTCAATAGTTGATTCGGAGGAAATTATTCTCATTCAATCCTCGAAGCCTTCAACCTGTTCAAGCCCACCCCTTCACGTCCCACAGCCCCTATCGCTCCATATACAAATATCCACACAAGAATAGAATATCTTTCAGCCATTGCTACTTTATCCCAGGACGTCTCGAAATCCGTCCTTGTCTCAGTCCCAGATCCAGGTTATAACTGAGGCGATTCTTCAGCTTTTCATAATCCATTAATAACGCCATCCCAAAAGTGAGTGTGTGGGTATCTTCTATCCATATGCAATCGTAATGAGTGTAGGGTATCTTATACAATAAATGAGAGTGGGTATCATGAGAAATTCATAAATCATGATACATGCGCGCAATGCCTTCCATCGAGAATGAGAATCGTAAATGCTGATCGTGAAGTAGAATAAGAAGGCTCGTCAATTAGACCTGGAATGCACAAAACGCAAGCATTATCGCCGATATGATGAGCATGCATCTTGATGGGTGGAGATTATCCGAAGAACTGGTGTTTGTGACTTGAGCAGGTCCGGTGCTTGTTGAGGATCCTGAGAATGTCGGGCTGGTCAAAGTGCCAGTCGATGACAAGCTCGTCGAGACTCCAGCCGAGGTAGCTGATGATTGTAACACTGTACTCGTGCTGATCGGGATCGTAGAAGCAGAACTGGCTGAAACTTGGCTCGTGACTTCGACGACCGATGTTGGGGTAGCTTCTGTGGTTTTAGCAGAAGCTAGGACAGTACTAGTGGTTGAAGCAGGCTGAGGGAGAACAGTCTGTGTGCTTGTACTTGTTGCTGCCGCGATCTCGCTCTGTGGAGCATTGGCGCTGCAGAAATTGATGAACTGAGCGAACTGCGGGTCCACATAGGTTTGAAGCGAAACCTTTTGATTGTCTCCGTGGGCAGAAACGCATGTTTGGCATGCTCCCAACTCGTCCTCGAACGGGGTACCAGTAGCACACAGGGAATTATACACTTTCCCAACTTTCTGGGCTTCGATGAAGCAGTTGTTACAATCCGCATAGCAGACTGCCGGAACCGTGTTGGCTCGTTTTGAAAGAGCACGAGGCTTCACCTGCACACCTGGGGTCGTTTCCACAGGAGGGAAAGAAGAGAGTGATGCTTGGGAGGACCAGTCTCCAGTCGTATAAGTCGCCGTTTTTATTCCGTGTTTCCCAGTGATTGTTGATAGAATAAGCTGCTCTGCGAAAATGTCAAACGAAAGTCCAAAGTCGTTCGGGTTCAGGTTGAAATATCCTTCGGTTGCTGGATAAAACGATGGCTTGTCATCTTTCCAATGTACATCCGTTGTTGGAGGAGACTTGATGCAGTTTTCTGGCTCACAGGTGTAATTGGCAAGGGGTGGGTTCTTGTAGAACTCGCAGTGATCTGGCTTTGGAGGACTACAGACATAGCCAGGTGAGCAGCCCCAGGTTGCATCTTCTCCGGCATCTTGGGGATTGGGAACTGGAGCGGTATTTGTGGGCATCGGACAAGTCAATACGCTTTGAACAACTGGTTTGAAGTCAATACAGTCCGGGAAGTAGACAAATGGAAGCTTGTTCCCAATTTGCCCAAGAATAAAAACTTGACTGACCTGTAATGGTGGCTCCAACTCCTGGTAATGTGGTAGTTTTACCAGCTATAAAATGTCAGTATTTGTTCTACGGCGAATATTGAGGCGCTGAATGTCGTAGGGAAAGAGACGATAGGAGAACATCCTTATCGACGCTCAAATGATATGATTTCAGAGGGAAACAAGTCAAGAGTACGAACCGATTGTCACAGTTGTCGTGAACGACGTTATTCGTCCGGGCAAAAAGGAAGTGGTTGTCGAGCCTGCCTCTGTCACAGTAGTTGAGAAGCCGGGCAAAGTTGTCGTGACCACAGATAGAACTGTTGAAGCCGGAATGACCACCGTGCTACCTGGAAGAGTCGTCTCAATGCCTGGCAAAGTGCTGAATATTGTCGTCTCAATACCTGGAAGAGTTGTCTCACTGCCTGGGACGGTCGTCTCAATGCCTGGTAAAGTGCTAAATATCGTCGTCTCAACGCCTGGCAAAGTGCTGAATATCGTCGTCTCGGTGCCCGGGACGGTCGTCTCAATGCCTGGCAAAGTACTAAATATCGTAGTCTCTACGCCTGGGAGGGTCGTTTCAACGCCTGGCAAAGTGCTAAATATCGTCGTAGGCACAAGAACGGAACTTGTCACGTCAATGAATGAGGTCGAGGTAAATGCTTTAGAAGGTCAGTAGAGGTTCGATTCAAGTGCATGAGCAGACTCACAGAAATCCAATGTGATGTAAGACAGTGTCTGGGTCATATTAGCATTTCCACGCCATAATGAGCAAGGGCACGCATACCGGCACCAGATCCGTCTCTGTAGTTGAATAGGTCTGTTCAAAAAATTACACAGATTAGCATTTTCCCGTTGAAAGGAACAGAAACGCAACGGAGCAAGAGGGCCTGGCTGTTTAGGCTAAGACATTTTGCTACTGAGACCAGCTCTTAAGTGAAGATTGGCGAAGCTATATTCATCCAGATCGAAAAGGTTTCAAGGCTACATACCGTTGAGTAAGTATCCGTGACCTGTTAAGTATAGCGTTAGCATATCGTTTCGTAAATGATATTCCGAGAGGTACCGATTCGGAATGAACTTTTAAACTGACCGTTGAGAGTGTTACGTAGGTTGTAGTGATATAAGATGATATTGTACTGTCCGACGTTACGGTCACTGGGTAGCTTGTGCCTGCAAAACATTTTGAATCAGAATCAACATGTCAGAAGTATTTGTGATATGTGAAGGTCGGTCCGTGGCGTGTGACCTATGACTAGGGGACGAAAGGGGAACCACATCTTGCAGCTTCTGGACCAGCCTGAATTCATCGGGCGAGGAGTAAATAGATTAAGAATGACGTACTATAACTCAATGTTGTAACATAAGTGCTTGTCACGTCTGAAATGGAAGTGATCGTAATGTCTGAAATAGACAAGGACACCGAAGTTGTCTGCAATCATCAGCAATCCTTCTTTTAAAAAGCATCCTATTGAGTAAGATCAACGTACTGTGGACGTGGTTGAGTATGTGGTTGAGTACGTAAAATCCGAGATACTCAGGGAAGTTGTCTAAATCTCTTAGTGTCGCTTCACAAAACGATTGGGGTGAAGGCTCCGTTGTCTTAGACATCACCCGTGGACTGCTGAGCCTAACTTGATCGGCCAGAACAACAATTCAGGGCATATTTCAAGACTTTCTGGAATAATAACTCTCCAGTACAACATGCTTGAGCGCAAGAAAGGCCAAAAGGGATTAGAATTCAAACTCACAGTCGTTGTATATGAAGTGACGTAGGTTGACGTCGTGGTCGAATAACTCCATTCGGTGGTAGTGACAGGGTACCTTGGAGCTTGTAAGATGGTTGAACTTTACTTTGACATGAGGCTTACCCATAAGAATTGGTGGTGGTAGTAGTGTATGGAATTGACTGAGAATGTAAGTGTCTGCTCCTCTAAAATATTCTAATCTCTCCTTACTGTCGTGATGTAGTCTGTTTCGGTACAAATTTCCCAGATATAGTCCGTTTTTCTATCAAGAAGTTAGTATTCACTTCACGAAAGACCTCAACCGCGCTCAATGTCTCGTGATAATCCCAACCACAATCAGCCTCCCCGAAAATTCAATCCAACAGTTTGGGATAATTCGGCACTCACGTAGAATAGTCTATATCTGTCTTCGTAGAATATGAATAGATATCGCTGGTAGCATACGAGGTGACGGTCGAGGTTGACACCAGGGACGTGGTCTTGGTCTCATAACATGTTTCCGTTGTCTGGTGCTAATTAGCAAGGTCCCAGAGCTCAAAGCATTTCACGAACCGTCTTCCATTTGTATACAGGAATATCTGTTGTGACGCTGCGTCTCGTTAGTTTTCCCAGTCCGCCTTTCTGCCTATTCCGCACTCACTATACAGTTGAAGGTGGCGGAGGTCTGAGGATTCGTCAGCCAAGTTGCTGTAAAGCTATGAGGGATTGACTTACGGTTTGGTTTTGGTACTCGTTACTGTGACTGTACAAGTCTCCACTACCGTTATTCTGGGGCAGTCATCACAACTACGTGCTGCGCTTTTGGTCGCGTTCAAATATTGGCCTTGTGCAATCCCCGCCAGCCCGGCCAACAGCCACAATCCCCTGCTCCAAATCATCGCAATCTTTTATTTCCAATGCGCCAAAACGATTGTGTCGAAACAGTGACCTTGCTGTATTCGTGAGCGAGTGGGAGAGATTTGCGACTCTTAGAACAGGAACAAAGCGATTGAATGCCGGCTCAATGAAATGGTGGTGCCTGGCCTTCTATACGATCAAAGCCGGGTCAGCCTTGGGCTGAGGGTCGGACAAGTGTACGCGGCAGAGTGATGAGCCAATGGTGATTCGATATGCCACCCTCACCAAGATATATTTTCAAGGTCCATCAATTTCAGGTCCGAAAGCATGCAGTCTTGCCACAAGATCATTGAAGAAACAGAAACGGCAGAAGCAAGACGCAAGATGGCCCGAAGAACCTTACGGCGCCAGACTCTGAAAGAAGGAAATAGCTATGGTACCCTGGTAATAAAGAGATGGCCGGGTTCAACGAAGGGCATTTAGCAACAAGGTGAGAAATCCCTGGCGAGACGAGCTTGCAGGGCTGGGTACGAGCGACATGAGCCAAAAGCATATCACGGACCCGGAGATCCTCAGGGTCTAGAGGATGGGCTGCATTACATGATTACGAGCTCGAGGCAGACTTGTGGAACCAGCCATGCAAATGGAATCCAGAGCCTCATCAAGATCATCACACCGTCCTCGCATGCACCTGAGGCGATCCTTTATTCGTCCAGCCGCAACCTACGTTCCAAAGACTTGTGCCTGAAAATGGGAGTTCCCTCGAGTCTCCAAAGGTTGACAAGCCTCACGGAAACGATGCACATGGACGAAGCCGAGCCAACGAGATGCTTGTGGAACGGGCGCCATTGCAACCCTCACAAGCCAAGCCAGGGTATCTTTGGAGAAGAGCACGAGTGTGGTGGCTGACGGAGGGAGCCATTTCCCATGCGGTGATTGCTGGCCGTGTGGTGCAGAGGTGGAGGTGAAGAGTCTGGAGCTACTTTTGGGGGCCATCTGGACTCGCTTGATGGGCTTGACCAGGCAAAATTGGTCACGTTGTGAGGAAGGATACAGGGAGGGCAGCGATCCATGGAGGAGTCTGATGTGAGGCATGGAGCGAGAGTTCCGTGGGGTGAGTGCTGCAGTGAGTGTTGCATGTGGCGTGCAGTGGTTGCGCAGAGAGAAGGTGTGAAGGATCAGGAAGAGGATGGTGGTTCGGGCACAATTTGTTGTCCGGATGTGATTCGCCTGATAGCGAAGACCCCCCGTCGAGGTCCACTCGTACAGAGCGTGAAGCGTGCACTCGGTGCACTAAGGGTCAGCTCGGGTAGTCCGTTGCTCAGGCTAGAGAGGCTTTCTTCAGACGACAGCATTCGCTCTATATTCTCACCTACATGTCTCTCCATCCTTCGTCCAGAGATGTTGGCACACTTTGTCCCTTACAGTACGTACACCCAAGTGCTGGGGAGATCTCTCGATTGGACTCCGGACCTCGCGACAGAGCCTCAGAGAAGCAACTGCTCCACGGGTGGAGGGCCAGAAGAAGTTAGAAGGTGGAAGCTCCAGTAGAAGCTGGTCATCCCTCCCCACTTTAGGATAAAGTCGACGGCGGTGTAGGCAGGCCAAGAGGAAATACCTCCACCCTTGATCGGACTTCTTTCACACCTTGGGACTGTGCTAGAGTAATTCGTCTACAAGATCCTAATCGCTGAATATCTTTCCAAACTCGGACTCAAATAAGCACTATGGGCTGATTAGAGCAGACTATCAGTCTCGAGAAGTCGAGATTGTAGCATCTCATCGGAATTGGTCTGCATCTTCTAAATCGCACACAGGCTTTCAGCGATTAGGATATCGTAAACCAATTCTTAGAATCACCGGACTACCCGCCCTCGTCCGGAGATCAGGGGCTCGGGCCTGATCTCAACGTCTATCGGTATGGGAACGTCAGTTGTTCAATTGGCCATCGTGTGGCTGAACAATGGCTCCATCGTCGGTCCCGGTGCTTTTGATATCAGGCCAGCCGCTTGAGAGCTTTCAGAACGCAGCTTCCTAGCAAGCAGAGGATTCCTTCGTATTCACATCAAGCGACAAATGTACTTGTCTGAATCATCAAGCACCTCCTTGTCCCGGTAACTCGTGAGGGGTTGGTACAAGGCTGAGGAAATGTGGGTGTACCACAGGGGTCCCAGGCCAGAGACTAAAGCTCAAAAGGCGTGGATACACCTTCAATCCCCTGTCACCATGCAGCTGCAGGGCATGGACTTTCCCACCCACTCGTGTTGGCCAGTCCCCTTCAGGATTTCTCGTACAAGCCTTCGGAGCGGGCACGACTTTCACAGGTCTACGGAGTAAATGCGAGTCGAGAAGGAGGGTCGCATTACCCTCCCGCACTTTAGCCCGCTGGAGAGTCCACCAGCAACATCTTCGATCTACTCTTTGTTGAGCCTATCATTGCAGACAAAGGATGCAAGCTGCTGAACTGTGTGTGCTTGATGGTGGCGAAGTTGCTTGATTAATCCTACTGGCTCTTTGTTCTCGATCTCACATCAGTGAGAACTAGCTGTCGTGCATACCTGCAGCGCGCATTCACGATACACCTACAATGCGTCGAGCCTCTTCAACTTCTACTCTCATCATAGATAGTTGGGCCGGTCTCCTCTAATCCACCATGGCATGGCCGACACTTTCGTTAATTGTTGCGGCAATATGTGTGCGACTTGCAGTCAGTCAACAGGCAGGATGGCAAGCCGGCCAAGTCAACACGACTATGTGTTACTGGCAGAATCCCCGGGGTACGCTTGGCTGACCTCCGGGTCTCCCGTCGGTTCCCTTCAACTCGACTGACTATGGAGTAGCTGGAGTTATTCGTGATACCCTTTACCTTGACGGAGGCTATCTTTGGTGGAATCCTGGACTGTCGGATGGGAGCTTTGCTGGCCCAACTGCGGATGGTATGCGTATGTCGAACTAGCTCTGAGCCCATGGCTAATCTGTGCAAGGAAATCCACTTGGCGATGTCTATCTGCTTAATTTCAGCACGCCCTTCAACACTTCTCAAAATATCAGCGCAATTTTAGGCACATTCTCAAAGGCCTCGGGTGGTAGTGGTGACGCAAATAACATTGGCCCACAGTATGTCGATGGGACAATGTTTGCAAACGATTTCGAGTGGTTCACCTATGGGGGGCTGCTTGCTGATACACTTGCGTTCCAAAATCCCGATGCACAATCTGTTGCAGTATACGAAAAATATCCGCAAGTTGCTTCGAGGCAGTTTTCAGCGGGGTATATTCTCGGTCAATTGCCAACAAATATGAATAGATATATCACGTATGGTGCGGGCGTCAGTGTACCTTCAGAAAACCTCGGGTTCTATTTCGGGGGACTGAGATCCTCGACTTGGGGAGAGGTCGTTTTGGGCACATCTAATGAGACGCTCAACGCTCATGTGGAATCTTTGACATTGGTCGAATTGGACATGTCCGTGCAACAAAAGGAGGTTTGGAGCAATAATACCCTACCTCCCTCGGTCCCGGGCCGTGCCAGTGCAGAAATTGCATGGGTTCCAGTCTCTGAGCAAGGAATTCTCGTGGCAATAGGCGGCGTCATCGATCCTGTGTTTGCGTCCGTCAGCCAAGCCAACAACGATTCCACCAATAAAGCGAGCGTAAGTCTATTTGGACGAAGTGGTGACCTCTACTGACGAGTTCTCAGGAAGCAACAAGCCCTGGATTTATGCAGACTGTATCTGTTTATGATATTGCGAACAAAGTTTGGTACAATCAAGTCACGTCCGGTACTGTGCCTCCTCAACTAACAGAAGGTTGCACTGTTGTTGCGTCAGCGGACGATGGCTCAAGCCACAACATCTACTGGTATGGAGGATTTGATGGAATTGACGAGTCTGGTACTTACTCAGATGACGTCTGGATTCTGTCGGTGCCATCTTTCATGTGGATGAAAATTTCCACCGGTAACTCAACACATGCTCGAGCTGGCCATAGATGTGTAAAGCCATATCCTGACCAGATGTTTGTCATTGGCGGTCAAGCTTCGTTCCCGGATTCCGGACCTGCACTGTGTCTTGATGAAGGAATCATCCAAATCTTCAATCTCAGCAGCGGAGATTGGTTGGATTCGTACGATCCCAAGAAATGGAGTAATTACACGGTTCCGGATATGATCGTTAAAATGATCGGTGGCAATGGCGGTGGAGGCGCAACACAGACTGCTCCAACTCCAAACGGATTCGCAAACTCAAGTTTGAATACTGTTTTCAAGCAACCTTACAACGCCACCAAAATTACAACTTGGTATCCATATCAATCTGCCACAACCTCATCTACTAGTCGTCCAACGGTTTCCGTTTCAGCGGTTCGAAAGTCGGGTACTCCATCGTATCTTGCTCCGGTCCTTGGAGTCGTTTTGGGTCTCTTCTTTATCACTCTACTCGTCCTAGGATGCCTGCTCTACCGCCGTAGAAAGTTCTTAAGACTCAACAACGGCACCAGTCCAAGCGAAAATGGAACTATGAGTAATTCCTTTTGGGTCTCGAACTGGCTTCGAGCTACGCCAGCAGATGCCAAAGCGCCCACCGTTACGACAGATGATACTCCGTTGACACCGTACGAAGATGAGAGACCGGACATGCAAGAAGTTGGTGGAACACAAGTCCACGAGCTGATGGGTACGTTGTATTTGAGCCTTAACTCTGCATTCATCTAACTTAGAAAATCAGACACATCGAAACCAGTAGAGCTTCACGACACAGGTTTCGTGCCACTTGGAGTAGGTCGCAGTAACCTCGCCGCCTCTCCATCCGTAACCTCACAGACCAGTCAAGCCAGCACCGTCTCGCGGGATTCGCAGCACTCTACTTCACGACCTGCCATATCCCCAATGCAACACGCTCGTGCCGACTCCCCATCTCTCGGTGGGCCCCCGGAAAATACTCGCATTACATCTGGCGTATCCAACATCTCCGAATCCGATCGTGGGCACTTGAGAGGAATCAGCGAGACGAGCGTCAGCACCGATGGCAACTATGTCACGCCTTTAGAAAGTGGGTTCGCGCTGGGCGGGCTCCCACCACCAGCTGTGGATAAAAGACCGAATGCGGTGAGCCCACTTACGCCGCCTCATGGCTCGAATGAGGCGAGTGATTATGTGGGAGCGACTCAAGCTTCGCCGACGAGTCCGACGCCGAGTCAGAGGAGGAAGAGTAATTTTGCTGAAGGATTGCCGGAGGTTAGGAAGTAAGCATGGGAAATTGTATGTGTATATGATTCATGACGGATAACGGTGTGGCGCTGGATAGGAAGCATAGTAACCATTCTTTTACTTTCTATTCTTGGTATATATTGTAAGGAACATGGTTCTCAACCAGTTGATTTCGCCTCCATGTCATTCGATGTTTCACCTCCCACGCTCTAAAGATGCAGTACTGTCGCGGAACTTTGCCGCCAAGATGGTGAGTTGCAACGCCTGAGCAGGCAGCAGAACTTCTAGATATTGCTTCTAATGCAGTCCGTAAACCCCAGGATTTTGTATAAAATCCTCCAGATTGAAACAAGACTCTAATTGAATAGGGACCTGTCACCTATGTCTATGATATCATACTTACTTATCGACGACGGGGCTTATGAGACGAGCCTTATGAGACGAGCCTTTGGGGAATTTTAGCTATCGTACTAATTCCCGAAACATCGCTGCGACAACAAGAAATTTAAAATCGGCAACAACAACGCAGAGGGCCTTCGCAGGCTTTCGGTAATGTTTCATATTAGTCAAGCAATGATTTGTTTGTTTTTAAACTGATACCTGGACAAGTCTACCGAAATTCATGCCTGCCTTTTTTTGGATCCTAGACGTTCAAATAAGTTTTATCGATCAAGGCATATCGTCTTGTTTCCGTTGGTAGTTTGGCTTGAGTAATCATCAAGACCATCAGCTAGATATTAGAGGCGATTGGGCAATGCCCTCTGTAGGTGTCGATCTTCAGCCAGTCCAGAATTTGAGACGATTAGGATGTTGGGCCTTGCCTCTATTCGCCGAAAGCTTTAGTCCGGATAGTGTAAACCCTTTCAGCGATGGCCCTTGTCTTGAACTGATATTGTGCTTCATTATGATTCAATCTAACCTTTTGAGTGGATGATAGGCTTGTATCTTGTACTCCCCTTCTTTCCCAAAGCCAGGTTTCTTCGTGCTTGAACAAATCTTCTACATCTTTCGAACTAGATTTCCAATTCTCCCGAGGCCGTCCAGCTGTACTTCAGTTTCCCAGTATGTGTCTACAGTGGTGCTCAATTCGATTGCTCAGTGACTTCAAGGTTGGCGTCATGATGGGTAGCTTCGAAGTTTCATTCAGGTAATGGACAGACAAAAATTGCTGCAGTGGTGTACATTTGTTTGGGAGAATCAGAGGCGCAGGACGAGAGGGGATAGATATTGCTCCTAAATTAGTGATATCTTTGTAGTTTATTCAAGTTCGTTGAGAAGGAGTTGTAAGGTAGCACGCTAGAAGCTCGCTTAAATTTATTAAAACAAATTTGCGTGAGGTGCTCAATCGATGGACGGACTTTCAAGCATTCATCTGAGACAACTAACCATTCAACATGACTGAAATGAACCACGACCGTGATGGAGTCCTCGGACAACAATTCAACGACCGATTGAATATCTCAACTGAGAAATATCCTAGGTATGTAGGAATTTACCGAAAGAGTCTCGAAGCTTTGAGACGCGACTCCCAAAATTTCAATCTCGGTTACGGACCCCGCCCTGTCTTTCATATGTTTTACTGTGTCTTGGAGTCATGAACTTTATTCTATCTGATACCTTGATAACCATTTCATATGGTCGCACATCGGAAGCAGAGAACAATCTTATATATATTTATTTTTCATTCCTCCAACTTCCTTTGTCTTTCTCTCCTTACTCCTTACTCCCCAATCAACTCAGTCGCGTCTGCGTCCGCTTATATAGATTGCTGACTTGACCCGAGATCCAGTGAGAGCTCATTGACCGATTCAAGCTCGAAAATAATCCTGAACAATATTGAATACCAAGCAAAGGTGATTACAGGCGTCAATCCGATGGATTCATTCGAACATCCCGTCCAACGTACACAAAAAGCTGCCTACCAAAGTCCTTACCTCGACCAACCAACCTCGAGAGAGCCAAATCCTGTTTCTAAAGAAGGCACTATGTCATACCGAGGTGTTGATCTCACAGATGAAGGAAACCAGGGTTCCGCTAGTATTTCTTGGCAGTAAGTTTTTAAGAACTCAAGCCTTTCGCTACAATCTTTGACCCTCAAGCAGTGATCCCCATCCCATCTTTGTCATCCTTCTCATCGGCCCCGAGGAGACTCCATTCGGTATTCAGAAGGATCTTCTTTGCGCCCAATCCCCATACTATCGTCAAGAGTTCTCTCAAGCCCAAACTGACAGAGTCGAATATGTCGTCAAACTACCCGACACCGATATCTTCTCATTTGGCTGCTTCCAGAATTTTGTCTATACCGGTGACGTTTACAACAAGCGTGGCGGAGATATAGCCCCTGATTATCCGATTTTGATGGGAGTATGGAAGCTTGCCACTCACTTGGGAATGGCTTCTTTGAGGGTTGCGATATTGGATGCCATGGCTGAGCGACGTCAACAAACAGGCTTCATTCCCAGTTCTCAGTTACTAGTCGAAGCTTGGAATCAGACTGAGGATAACAGCGGTCTTCGAAAGATGTTGATCGAATGGGCTGCTGAGCACAGTGAGTTCCTTCCCCCCCTCGAGTCTTCCATCTACTTTTGGGAAGTCGATGATGCTTCTGCTCGATCCCGTTTAGTAATCACTCTGACTTCACCCAGTGCGATCTAATCCACAGGAGCGCAATACATTCATTCAAACCCTTCCCAAGAAGATTCTGAGTGCTCTCGTCATTGTCCTCAGCGATATGCCACCCAACATTCCCGGTCCCGTCAGCCCCTCCTACGAGCCTCAACGAGCTCCAAAGCATCATCTCTTCCACAAGCCTGATGAAATGGATGTTGTCATTTCTGACTCAAATCGCAAGCGTGCCCGAAAATCAGCTGTTGACCTCGTCAATTCTGCCCCGAATGAGTTTATCGAAGCCAAGCCCACCGTCAAGAAACCTGTACGCAAGTCTGACCTTACTCGCAAGTCTGACTCTAGTCGTCGAACAAATAGACGTGCCTCAGCCCCTGTCCTTGCAGTCACCGAAAATGATACTGCCTTTACACCGGAGAGGGAGATGGAGTATTGCCGTGATCTAATCAAACGCATGATCTCAGGCCCTGGCTATTGGACTCGATACGTTACCAACTTCAAGAGGCCAGTTGACCCCATTGCCGATAACGCCCCCAATTACTTCGATGTCGTCAAGAAGCCAATGTGTCTAAATATGATGAGGACTAAGATGGAGAATGACGAGTATGCCAACGGTGCGCAATTTCAGGCGGACATTCAACTCATCTTCCAAAATTGCTATGAGTATTGGACCCCTGGTGATCCAATCTGGAAGGAGTGCGAGGTCTTTGAAGAATTCTTCAAAACTCAGTGGGCTCAAAGAATCAAGTACGCTACCGGTAAGAGATTCGCTACCTCGATCAAGACTGAAGGCACGAATTGACCTCCTTGGGGATGAGAGGGATGAAATGGGATGGTAGATCAGTTTCCCTTATGTTGCTATTGGCATGGAGTCATAGTACTGGGTCTGAGTTCTACTGATTCTTCCATTTTACACTCAGATTTGATTTGTCTTCACCTTGAAATAGGTTGTATAAGCTTTGGCGTTGGGGATATGGATGGCATCTCCTCGGGTGTTTCAGATTACTGTATCGGTGTATTGCATGGCACCCACTTTCATGAGGGAAACTGTAACATAGTGCATGGATTACTTCTGAATCAAATCACGAATACAATGAACCGAGCCATTTTCTCCAAACCTCTTCAACTTCCCCGATCTTTGAGGTTCTCCTCTCATTTCTTGACGCAAACAGCCTCGATATTATTCCCATCCAGATCATACACGAATGCCGAATAGTACGGCTGCCTACTCATCTCGGGTCGAATACCCGGTCCTCCATTATCCCGTCCTCCGGCTTGTCTGTCCAAAAAATGAGCATTCTCTCGGGCAAGCGCTTCTTGCTTTGACAGATTCGATTTTTACTCACAACGCTTCTTGATGAAATTTATCCACAGCTTCGAAATCGGGTGCATCGAAGGCAATGTGCGTCGGCGTGGGAGTTTGGTCGGGAGGTAATGCTTTCAGCCAGAAATAAGGGTAATCGCTTCCATAACCGATGAGTGTATCGTTTCTTCCGACGATCATCTCTGTGTAGCCCAGAGACTTGAGGGCGTTTCTGTAGAAGGTGCGCAGAGCCGGAAGCTTGGAGGGTGAGGCGAGGAGGAAGATGTGGTTGATCGTCATGATATGCGAGTGGTGGTGGTTTGCCGCGATGAGGAGATTATTGAGAGGTGTTACCAAGCCAATGGACTTGACTTGATATGTTGTTGTCGCTAATTTACCGCTACTACAGTAATGTATAAAGCCATCTGGCGTTGTCATGTACTCCATACTCGGGTATTGAAGACGGAACTCGGAGTTCCGGGTGCGGCTACCTACAGACATGACAAACCCAATTCAACGACATGTTGATATCTGATTAGTCTGCTTGGTGTAAATGCTGACTCCTTAATTTCTCCGGGCATTAAGTACCCTCAGATACTCCGGTCTTTGCAGATCCGAATCATTCAAGTATTTGAGCAATTGGGGCAACCCATCCAAGCTCGAAACCGTCAATTCCGCCAATCACGAGTGCCGTCATGCAGCTCTCAGGCTCCCCTCGTGCTGCAGCACTCGAATGTGCGGCATGCAAGAGGAAGTTTACACAAAGTATATCACTCCCGCGTCAGCTTTGAAGTCTTTTAACCAGTCATAGAGTCATCACTTGTCCGACATCTTAAATGGTGCGGAACAAAGCCTCCTCCTACACACATGAGGCAAAAGGCTTGCCGAAATTGTGTAGTCTCAAGGGCAAGATGCAGCTTAGAAAGACCAGCTTGCTCTAGATGTGCCTGTCGTGGAGTAGACTGCAAGTATCCTATACCCTATCAGACAGATAGAAAGCTTGAAAATGTTCCAGGGCCTTCTACGCAAGTTCAGCATGTACCAACGGACCCGTGTCCACAGGATGCCTTGCCATGCGTAGAAAGTCCTCAATATATGCCCAACGGATTGCTTGGAATAAAAAGTGTTACTCTGGATCCTACTGCTACCCAATCCTTGGACTCGTATGACGCCGGCTTAGAAGCAGGATACGCAGCGGACGGGTCTTCGAGCTGTGAGGCTGACACGCCAACAACGACGGCCGAGAGTAATGCTCCCTTTCCCGAAATAAACAACCATTGGATGATTCCGCTCTTTCCGGAATCAGATTTCTCTTATACTACCCCTCTTCTGGCGAAGCAGAGCATGGTGACGATTCTTCGCCTGTTCCGGACCTGGCCTCGGATGATTGCCAAAGCCTTCCAACTTCCACTAATATTCCACCCATCAGTGGCCACGTCAGGAAAACCATTGCCTCAGCCCCTTTCCAATTGTTTCACGATTGTGAGAATGTGGGATGGACAATGTGAAGGGGCAAGTGCAATCGTCATGGAGACTGTCATCAAAGAGATGAAGATAATTTTCAATGATGCAAGTTCTGTTTTCGACCTTTGCCCAATTACCAGAATCTTTGCTTATTTGTACCAGCTTCAAAAATATAATGAAGCAAATCTTGTTGCTGCTCTACAAGCACTCATGATTTACACCATCCTGCTCATATTTCCCTCTCATAGCCAACATGCCATTCCATCCATTGACCCCTCGATATTCGTCGGACTGCAACAAGTCGTCTATTTCACTGCTGGTACAGGGATTATTCTACAAGAGGAGACCGATCATGTCGTACCTCCATGGGATTCTTGGATCCACGTTACTTCGAAGCGAAGAGTTATATTCTCACTCTACACGCTGCACTGGGCATATTCCGTTCATCATCGACTGGCAGCATTCAATTGCAAGGAGGTAGGTTTCATGCCTGCGCCGGCTGCAAAATTTCTGTGGCAGGCAAGTACGAAGCAAGAGTGGGAAAGATTGTATAAGCGATGGCTGGGGCAATGGGATGGCCGTCCGTACCTTCAGAAAGAATTTTTGAACGTCAAACCGGGGCTTGCTTTGGATCCGCGAACACAAATGTGGCTGGAAGATGCTGATGACCTCGGGATTCTGTGCCTTTCGATCTGTAAGCGTTTCTCTTGATATTTTAGAATTAGCTGACCCACAACGTAAATTCTAGGGAATACGACGGATCTAGAGTCCGATTTAATGGCACACAAACACAGAGTCTAAAGATAAATATGAACAGTTACCATCAACACCCAATCATTGTACTTGTATTTCGGAGGGCCTAATTCCTACCTAGAACTCTGAGTTCAATTAGCTCCACTCGGAAATTCATCATCTCTATATCAATAGCTTACCTTCCACACTCTGTCCGTAATGATTAGTCTTCATTCGCCAAACTCGATACGTCATTAATAGGATTGGGCTTATCATCGTTTCTCCAGACCAGTGGTTGAAGCTTGCGCTAGAAATGGACCGCACTACAAAGACTTGTAGGTTTGAGCTGAAATATTTCCTGTAAAGCCTCATTGCTTCAAATGATATGGATGGTTTATGTTCCCTGTTCATGAGTCGGCTAATAGTTTGCTACTCTTCTGATCTACAAACTAGTTCCACCGAAATGGCCCTGGATTGACGAAATAGCTACTAAATGTCACGACTTAGCGAAGCAATCGGGTCCAATGGTATGTTCTTACCCCATATTGAATGCACAAGCTGAGAGTTTCATAGATTAGTTTAGTAATATCTCTATCAAGCTCAGTTACCGACCTGCTTGCCCGGCTCATCGTGACTACTATTCAAAACA
This sequence comes from Hyphodiscus sp. D1413, assembly GCA_003988895.1. NCBI lineage: Eukaryota > Fungi > Ascomycota > Leotiomycetes > Helotiales > Hyphodiscaceae > Hyphodiscus > Hyphodiscus sp. D1413. The sequence goes on from QYAO01000012.1 coordinate 74,179, forward strand.
AATTTTCCACCGCCATTACCGAGGTATGAGCCAGGTCAAGGACTGTGTTGGAAATCCATTGCTCATGCCCATAAAACTACTTCATCAGTATGGTTAAGAGATGAATTGGAATGGACTCATACTCGAGTTTGGCAGAGGAGATCTTCTTCAGCGTCTCTTGGCTTCTATTCCGCGGGCCATCAAAGTCATAGGCAGAATCGTTCTTTGGCCGCTGTTATCACCCATCCCTCGGTAACCTCACGATATCATTTGCAGCACCATTAAATACAACAATAGTTGAACACTCTTCCCAACTCAACCACCCCTTCTATGAGCCAAAATTCATCTATATGCATATCTTCTGCAACTAACTTCTTCTCTGCAACTCTGTTCACTTCGCCACGAAGGTCTTCATCCTACTTCTTGACGCTGTATGATAAGTCAGCATACGATCTCGGGCATTGGGTTTGGCATCGCACTTCAGACCTCTATCTTTGTTGTGGGCGTTATTTGTTATACTTTTCGTTTTCGTATGTTCTGTTTCCAAGGGGTTCGGCTGAGTAGGCGGGATTGTGTGGCGTTTGAGCCAGTAGAACAATAGCCAAAATGTCATTTTGAAACGTTTATTTTGAGAGACCATAAAAGAGCAAACAAAAAATTTTATCCTTTGACACATGTCAAGACAAAGGGCGAGATTGAGTCAAAGGCTCACAAAGCTGTTGTGCGAAGCGCTTTAATGTCGAATAAAAGACTCCCCTTCTTTGATCCACTACTCCGAAGCCTCAGGAGAATCATAGTATATAAACCCCTGTGCTTGAGAGCATATTCTACTTTCTTCATCCTCAGGCACATCAACAAACCCTACCACCAACCCAGTAGCAACAAAAATGCCTCCTTGAAACATCTGCCTCCCCTATCTAACCATAATGGAAAGACCCTACTACATGGACTGCCCCAATAACCCCCACGAACTCCTCAAACACTTGGTATTGAGCCCCGGAAGTCCTCGTCCGACAACATCGAAAACCCCGTCATTCTTGACTTGATTTTCAGACAAGAAATCAAGAAGACCAGCAAGCAAAAGCCAAGTCTCGAGGAGCAGACAAAAGTAGAAGACCAGACAGAAAGGGCAAGAAAATGCTCGCAGAAGATTTGAAGGCGATGGGGGTCTGATGATACTAAAAGAGAAGGTGAGTATACTCTGTTTAAGACGCTGATTTTTGTGTATATTCACGGTTAACAAACTCTTCGATGCCTGAGTTTTATAAGAAGAGGATATGGAAATTAGAAAATAGGTACGGAGACTCCTCCCCCCATCACTGCTAATCTGGTGTAGATCTCTCAACTTGAATGATCTTTCTAGTGACGTCCACTTGCGTGCCGAAAAGACCTTTATGCTGAAATAAATCCCGGTTTGAAGGTTGTAAGCTCCACCATATAAATATATAGATTTATAATCAGCTTGATGTTGTTCTTTACCTTTTTCTATATGAAGGCTCGATATATCGGCCGAAAAATATTACTAGTTTCTAGATGTGGGTGTTTAACTGCTGGTTTTGGTTGCTTCTACGATGCATAGCCTCTCTTTAGCAAATGAGGAGATTGCAAAGCATCCTCCGAATCCTCCAAAATAACCTTCTACTATACATTTCCTCTATGCTATAGAATTTCTTCCATCCCTAATCCATCTCCTTCTACCTCTGTTGTAACCTGCTTCAGAAGAGGACAATTGAGTGGTTTTGCTCGAGAGGGTAGGGACTCTTCAGAGAGTAATGAGAAATCCTCAACGTCCTCATCAAATCCAAGACTAGAAGCCTCCTCAATTGCGTCATCTGAGTCTAGGTCTGGGTCTGGGTCTGGGTCTGGGTCTGGGTACTGCCAGTAATCCCCATCAACGTCAGCAGCACCAGCCATCCTCTAGACACGATGAAGGAACCATTGTGACCAACGTAAAGTTTTTGATGAAAAGGAATCAAGCCTTTGATGAGGACACCAGTCTCAATTTGATGCTAAAGGTATTATCTCAAGTCATCCGCCAGCTCAAATGCATGCTAACTACTCGGAATCGACGCCGGCCATTTCTCTCGAATCAGGCATAAAGAATCTATTGCCAGGAGAAAATAACCGATAATCAACCTATTTCAAAGCCCATTATTATTATACTATTGTTATCACTTCGGGTGTCAAATTATGTCTACAAAACTAGAAAGTACCCCTCTTGTCAGCAAGCCCTGCCATCAAAACATCGACCAGCCTTCCTCAATCAAACGATCAAGAGCTGGCGTTAAGATCACTGCTTCCATCTTGTAGAATCGAATTATATCAGTACCTTACAATGTGCTACGTTGCCAAAGACTCCGGGTAAGTTCTTTAGTCTGCGTTCGAATATGATCTAATAGACAGCGCTTCCTGTTAGCTTAATAGCTACTACAAGGAACGATGAGGAACGCCTCAGCTCGAGCTCCTACTGTAGGTTGAGCTATAGTGAAGGAACACTATTTGCTCAAGAAATTTGAGACTTTCTGCAAATCAGGCGTGAGGGCGGCGATATTAGTGCGATTTTCTAGTAACGCGGGTTAGAGTATCTAAAGTTGGCTATGGAACATATAGACTAGAAATATTAATATGTGCTTAGATTTTAAGATGCTTTAAATTAAGGTACCTCAAAGTCAAAGTACCTCTCCTTTTCCCCGGCACGCAAGGATAGACGTTAGATTGTCTAGAGATATAACAACAACAACAACAACAACAACAGTAGGAACAGTAATAACAACGACAAAAAGGAAACGTTATTCACTTTATCTAACTTCATAACCAAATAAAAATCTAAAAATGGTGATGTTTGAAAGATGGTACATGAAAACCTGCAGCATCACAGGTTCGGCAAGTTGCCAAGCAACCTTTACAAAGTTAGGAGAAGCAGATAAGAAAGTAGAGTAATCATCATACTGAATGCTATGTACAGAGCTGAAGCGTTTTCTCGTAAGACTCTAAGAGCTCCCAGAAAAGTGCTACGACATCTATTCGGATTATGACCGGAACGCCAGATCGGTATCGTCCCAGCTCCCCAATACTGCCTCATCGCTTCTCTTACTCCTCTTCTTCCCATCATTACTGTAACTATACCCTATCATACAGATTCCTTTCCAAGCTGGACCACCTGCTTCATCCCTTGGGGACTCATGCATGGACCATAGTCTGAACATGGGGATAAACACCCACCATCCTCTGCCAAAGATCCGGATAATCATTCATCAAAACCTCTGGATCAAAAGCCATAGCAACAAAGAAAGTTGCCACGCCACTCTTGATTGGCACGAGGAAGATGTTGCAGATCTGTAGTCCAATCAAGAAAGCAAAAGCCATGACGACTGGTGTAAATCCACCCGAGCTGTTGTATTCCGGTTTAGTGAACTCGATATAGAGGTATGCAAGAAACGAGCAAACATATGCGACAAAGACGGAACCCATTGTGAGGACAGGGTTGATAAGGCACTCGTTGATAAGAGCATCGATACCGCGGTCACGCATCATATGCCATGTTGACTTTGCTGCCGGGATGTAAGCTTTGCCATAGAGTGCGATGTAGGAGAATGCGTATTCGTTGATGAATTGGATTGCCCAATCCAAAATGCCGATAAAGCAACCTAGGAGGCAGAAGAAGATCTGGCCCATCATATTGCCCTGCGCCGCTTGATTTTGTCGGGCAATGGAGCAGGCTTGGCGGAGGAATTGGATAATGGCGACCAAGAGTGATCCAAAACTGATGCTTCCAAAGCTGTAAGTCATAGAACGCTTAAATGCGCCCCGAGTAGCGGCCTTGGGGAACCCAGTTGGCTTCTGCGAGTAGAAATACCATGATCCATATACTCCTGATATGGTGACGTGGATAACGTTCTTGATGACCTCAGTGATCCAGTACGCAGCGAAAGTACAAAAGACAATCAATCCAATGACTTTTCCCTGGCTACATCCAGCTCCATTGGTTTCGCAGGCCTGGCTTCCAGGTTGGTATTTCGCATATATCGAGACCAACGTTACCGAGAACCATGCACCAAATGCGGTCGCTGCAATGCCTCCAAATAACGAGACGATGAAAACATGGCCGTAGTTCTTCGAGACATCGATCACAGTCTGCAGCATGAGGACGGAGAAGGGAATTCGTGGAATCCAGGATATGAAGCATATGATGTAGAAGACGGCGAATATAAGGAAGACGATGGCTGCCGAATAATAACCTCGAACGAAGTAGACGATGGCTGTTCCGATTCCGAATACGATTTGAAGAATGCCGGTGATCCAGATTACTCTATTGCAAAGATTAGAAGGCTGAAGAAATGAGCAACTGGGAACGTACTGTTTGGTGAAAGTGCGAATAATCCAGAAGTACACCAACGACAGAACAAATGCTGTGCCAAGAACGAACGCACTGAAGCTCAATCAGTGTCTTCTCTTGAGTCTTCTCGGTCCACTCACAATAAGATGATTGAATTGGTATTCAATCCCAATTGCTGTGCAGTACTGTTGTATATTCCACCACCCTCGTTTGTAGTACTATACCCATTGATCGCCAACCCAGACACTGCAACAAAGCCTGCAAACGTCAAGAGGAAGAGAACTGCTGCCCAGATATCATTGAACTTCGGCTTCGTGATATTAAACGACTGCGCGAAGGTTTGATTTCCATAGGAAGCTTCGCCTGTGTGTTTGCCTTCTTGTAGAGGTGCATTGTTCTGCTGCTGGGGAGGATATTGCTGACCGTATTGTTGAGGGGCCGAATTGCCATTGGGGGCTTGGTCTTGGTGATTATATTGACCTTGAGGTTGTTGATACTGCGTTCCAATATCTTGCTGTCCCTGCTGCTGGTAGTAGGAATCGGCCGCTCCGCCTTGTTGGGGTTGATTGTAAGACATGTTGCGGATCCAGGGATGCTTTACCTTCATTTGCAAGATGAAAACAATGTTGAAGCAGAAGAGAATGCGAGATTATTCAATGCTGGTGACGCCAAGCTAGTCGCTTTTGCCGCGTTCTTGGTCCATCTTCTTTCGATCGACGTCACTAGCGTTCATCCGTTCTTGACGCTTTCGTTCGCTTTTTTCGTTTTCTCTCTTGCATGATTGGTTCAAAATGGCAACCCGAGTGCTTACTATTCTAGTTGCATGGCTCCAAGGGCGTCAAATGCTCAATTGCTCTCGTTTCTCTCGATCTTGTTGTTCAGCTGGGCATGGTTCAAAATAACCTTGGCGACGACCAGATGCGCGATATCGACGGCCCAGATCGAATCGAAGTTTAATCTTTTCTCAGCCAATGAGGGTCACCATGGATTGTGGAGCTTGGGCCTCACCACGATCCACCCGCTTTGTCCTATCGCTTGGTGAGTTGAATTGAGAACAGGGGTCATTTGTGAAAGTCTAGTATGTTTAAGCTTTCAATTCGAGAGTATCGTAATCTATGCTGCGAATCCCATACGCAGGACCAGGTAGACAATCTTCCTCCATGTGCTTCCTCAATGTTTGTAGACGCTTGCTCAATCTTCAACCTCTCCAAACGCCAGATCCTTTCTCTCTCATCCATTATCTAACTGTTGAGATAACTTCGAATGGCACCTTGAAGCTTTGTAGCACCTTCGCCTAGGACTTGTGTCAAGTTCTCCAAATCATCCCCAGCAGTGACCCCGAATTTGCGCACAAAGTCCTTTGCAGCACTCTCCAAATCGCCATAATCTTCTCCAGCATCTTCTTCCTCGGGCCGTCCAAAGTATGCGTTCGAGGAGATAGCACTGGCACCTTCAAATCCTTGGAGTCTTTGCTTGGCTTCGCTTTGTGCGTTGGGGTCGAAGGCACCTTTGCCAAAGAACTCGTCTGAAGAAATGCCTTTCTGAGCACCGAACTTTTGGCGGGCGTATTTCTCGTCGTCGTCTAAACGTGCATTAGATAGGGTCAAGGTAAATGTCATGGACAGCTTACCTTCTTTGGCAGCCTTGATAGGCCCTACGGATCCAAAACCTCCCATCTTTTTTGGAGCAGCGCTTGATTTGGCACCTCCCACTTGACCAAATCCAAGTCGTCCCATACCCATACCCAGCCGCTCAAGTTCACTGTTAGTACGCTCTCTGTTTTGTGTGGAGCCGTATCCTGCTCTACCGGGACTGACTGGTGTGGGCGAGGCAATCTTTGGTAGATCTGCGACCTTCGTAGCTGTAGCAGCCTTAGTAGCCTCAGCTTCGGCTTCAGGATCGTAGCCCAATTTCTCAATCCTTTCAGCTTCTTCTTTAGCTTTGCGTTCTGCAGCATCGAAATCAATGACATCTCCTGTAACCTTCTTTGCCCCCAGCTTTGTCTTCTTGGCTCCTAAAACATTTGCTTTTCGTGGTCCTGATGCAGTTGTGGCGGTCTTGCGCAAGGCTGCGGAAGATGTGATACGACTTGTGGCAGGAGTAGGACCATCGGCGCCAGCGAGTGGGGAAGAGGTTCTTGCAATTCCATTACCGTTCCCATTGGAGTTGCCTGCGTTGAGGAAAGGAGACGGTGTGCGGCCGACTACCGGGGGCGTAGCGGTTCGCGAAATTGGGGGGGTGGGTCGCTTGATAGAGGGCTTATCCCATGAAGAGAAGAAATCATCTTCTGGCTCGCCTGCTGGTGTAGAAGATCCATCAGTCGGCCCGTTGCTCATGACATCCGTAATTACTACTTCGGAAGGATATCTTGTTCGAGGTCAGCAATAGCCCATCTGAATTTCAACAGCAATCATACTCAGCCGCGTCTTTGGCAGATCTTCTCTTCAACTCCTCTTTGTATTTCGTAGCCGCATTAGACGTGTATTTAGTGGTAGAATCTTTGCTATTCAGTGCAGCTGTTCCACCGTTGGATTGAAAGAATTTCGTCGCAGAATCATTGCCCCCAACCTTCATTATCCGTAATTGATCCCATTGCCATTCTTAAAAATCGTCAGTTCACGTCATGTGTACGCAAGTCGAGAATATACGTACGGTCGAGATTCGTGGAGCGTACGAAGGATATGTGAACACCCAAGTTGCGATGATTTGAGGAACAGTCAAGACAAAGATAGATTCCAAACGGCACTGACGTCCAAGTTGGATTCTTCTGCCCACAGTCGAAACATAGCTGTAGGGAAAATGATCAGCGGTTGCGCCGAGTACTTGCTAACAGGTGTGGGAGAGTATGCTTACCCTATTTGCTGGTTTGGTTCTCAACTTCTCAAAGATCTTTTGGGACTGAGTCTTAGATGCTAGAGCAGCCATATTTACTGACGTTCGCAATCTCGTCAACGTCGGTTATGAGGAGTGGGAGTGAGGTTCTCCGTTTCGCGTGTGATGGAGGAATTATTGTTCAAGGGGAGCCGGCCAGATTGCAATGGATGATGCGCTTGTTCCAATGCAGACTAGTAATTAGAGCGAACTTCCCCACATGAAGGGGCTTTAGTCAACAAAGCATGTTCAAATACACCCCCAAAGACATGTTACTTGTTCATACTTACAAGTCAAGAGAGCGATGATTTCCCTTACTCGAACCATTCCTTTCCTAAGCCTACCAGCCACTCTTCGGCCAATCCTTGCTGTACGACTTTACGCAACTCAGACTGGTTTAGGAACATCAGCATCACCGAGACCAAGGAGGAAAGCCGTTACTGCTTTTAATGATGATGGGAGGGTGGCTTGGGGAGATCTGAGTGTAGGGGAGAAAGCTGCAAGATCAACCCAACAGACGTTCAATTTTGGGATGATCATCCTGGGAGCTGCTTTGACGGTCGGTCCAGTGTTCAATAACGTTGTACGCTTGCTGATTCCATGTAGGGAGGTGTGGCATACATTATGTATACAGAAGTTTTCTCCCCAGATAGCAAAACAAGCCACTTCAATCGAGCGGTCAACCAAGTCAAGAACGATTCGAGATGTACGGAACTGCTTGGGAACAGCAAGAAGATAACTGCATTTGGAGAACCTACCTGGAACAAGTGGGCAAGAGCAAGACCAATCGCGTAAGATCAAAATCATTCAAGACTTCCAAGCCGTACTAATAGCCTCTTATAGGTCAAGCATTCGAACGGACCCGCGTGGGGCTGAACACTTGATCATGCACTTCAATGTAACTATTCTACAGTGCTTAGCAGAGACGTGGCTGACGATCATCAGGTTGAAGGTCCTGTAAACAAAGGGGTTGTCAATATGCATATGGTCAAGCCTCCTTCAGAGCACGAATTCGTCTACAAATACTTGGCGTTAGATGTGAAGGGTCACCAAAGGATATACCTGGAGAACGCAGATGCAAAGCCGGATAATCCTGCAAAGAGCAAGACAAAGCTTTTTGGGGTATCATGGCGCTGAGAGAGAACCGACTGGTTAGCTGTAAGGTCGGAGCGAAGCTCTCTGTGGCATGCGGGATGCCAGAACTGTAGGGACAAAGTTGGTATAGCAGAGAGCTCTTAAAATAGAGGCTGGTCCAACAATTGGAATATATCAAGCATCAGATTGCAGTTCTCGGATCAACGTATCTATTTCGCCTCTTGGTAAATTCATGGATGGGAACTTCTGGTAGGGCATCAGGTTCATCTGGCCCCTCGAGCCTACCCTCGCTCAGATTTGTTCAACATTGTCAATTCCTTCTCTGCACTTCCAACTTCTCTATTCGATGTCCTGAACTTCGTCTATTGACTCCATTCTATTATGCTGTATCCACTTACAAGAGCACATGTTTACGACCGTCTGGTTAGGAGTTTTAAGATTTGGGCAAGAGACATTAGCATTCCGAAATGAGAAAATGCCAGAGGAAATGTTATCTTTGGAGGGAAGTCCAACAGTATGCCAGCTCGCTCTGCTGTTGAGATTTTCAATGCTTTGGAAACAATTACTAGAGGACGATGAGTTTGAGCAGCGGAAGAAAAGTTCTCTGCATTGCATTGTATAGATTAGAATATGAAGACAAAGGTTACATTGATCTTTGTACAATTCCTGCTATTTCTTTCCATTAACTGATCCAGATGGTTCAGGGCTTGCCAGAAAAAACTGTGCCTTCAAATCTAAAGCAAAAAATGGAATATTAGAATTTGGAGATTAAGGATGTTGGCATCAAAACTGTCGTTTTTAATCACTCAAAGGACTTCTTATACGACATCGTTTGAGGGGTTTCTCGGGTATCTAAAGTATAATTACAGTTTGAATGTGCGTTGACCAGCACCGAAGATCAAGGAAAACTCCACGCTCTAAAACCTGGAAATGCAGTGGCGATCTTGATCGTAAAATACTTCGTGTGATCATCGTCTTACCATCAAACTCATCTCATCATATACATCCTAGACTGCTGTCGTTGGTGATGATTTAAACTCCGCTTCGTCTCAACGCAGCTTCATCACTCCGCCGATATCTCCAACCAGTACGATGCGAAGTCTTCTCTGTGTATTCACGACCCTTATTCCGCCTACCAATGCAGAACTCAACCACCCAAGCGATCACTGCCAGTGCCATAACAGCAACAGAGACCCATGTCAAAGTCAGATATCTCAAGCCCTTGTACGCGTAGACACCAATATCGTTACCATATTTGTTGATAATATGCGTTGCCTTCTTTTGTACGACAGTGACAATGATCGACGCAACCAAGAAAGCGAGGAAACTGAGTGATGCCAGACCCCAATTTCCAAATGAAATAAGACGAGATCCATTCAGGAATAAGGCGACGAGAGAGGCTATGATGGCGCATCCAGCAGCTGCGATACCGATGGCGTATAAAACAAATGTAGCATCGAGACCTGCGTTGAGGTCATTGAGACCTTTTTGAATGTCGGATGGCCAATCAATATCCGAAAGATTAATATGCAAAGGGCCGATCTCAAGTTCCCTGTTTAAAACCGAGGTGATGTCAAAATGATCTGTTGAAACATCGTCAGCTCCAATTTCACATATCCTTTTGTATGCGTAGCTTACACATAGCGGTCTGGTTCGAGCAAGTGCTAACGTTCAGATTGGCTCCCTTCTCAGTTGCATTCGGGGCATATGTTCCTTCGCATAGGTCCATCAAATGTAAACTGTACCACTGCTTGATACCAATTTCCTTTGCTAACTTATCTGCAACATCGTCGATAATACCGTCAAGATCTCCTTCGATTGTGCTTGTGACATTATGTGCGAGGCTGCTGAAGAAGGAGCCGAGGGAAGAGGAGGTAGAAGTTGGTGATGATCCCGAACTGGTGGTATTTGGAACGAGGTTGTGGCCGAGAGTAGACGTGTTGAGCTACGGCAGCTGTCAGCAATCTGCTCGCGAAATGAGAATGATAAAGCACTTACAGTGAGAATATGGTAGTCCTCCATGAATCCTGGCTTGTGTCCAGCGAACAGCATGAGCATGCCTAGCACAAAGGCCACTATGGCACAAGCCATGGGGAAGAGAGCTGATATGCGCATCGTGAGGTTTATCTAAAGAATCTTTGTATGAGGTTGATTTGTTTCGGGAAGAAGTTCCAGTTGATCAAGGCTATATGTTATTTGTCTGAGGATGAGGGTATAGAAGACGACTAGAAGGACAATGCTGAAGTAGTGAATTTGAGGAATGAAATTCAGTCATGCTGGTCCTACGCGACATCATTGACCACAGCCTGACTTTTGCACTTGAACAAAGGCCAGGGTACCGACCCTGATTGTCTGGGGCGGCCCTTACCTCTAGATCTGAATGCTTCGCCCATTCCGTGTTCAACGGTCCAATGTCTTGGGCCATACAAAGGATATTGGACCATCTGGTTTTTGTCCCCTGTTTGGTACGTCATTGAGGTTGAAATGTTGGCATGACTGGTCGATCAAGACTCACCTCCTTTTAAGCGACAGCGATATCATTGGCGCCACGAGGGCGGAGCATCAACCACCAATCCTCACAAAGCGCCATGTTTTCATGAAACTTCACGATTGAGGGATGACCAAGGATTCATCTCATTTGGCCTTAAAACGCATTCAAAGTTTCCACAAACGCGCGAAACGGATGCGAAGCGTGTTCCTGGGCGCTAATACCTAAGTGCCCGTCCGGTCTGTGTGTGGCACGTCGTCCATGGGGGGTTTCTCAGATGAGCTTTTGCGCCAATGCGACTGCTGTCAAAGATCCTAATTGGAAATAATATTATGAGCGATCCAGATCATAGAGACCTTCTCGCAAGATTTCGAAAGGCTAGGAGTTGTTGAGTTCTCTCTTTCAGTCAATTTCACCAAATTCCTTTCAGTATCCAAATACCTCGAAAACTCTAAGTGATTAGAATCTTATAAAGCAATTGATGGGTTAGAAATTAGGACCTCAGAGGAGTGGTTTACGTTCAAATTGTAAGAACATCACTCTTCTATATTGTCTGTTCTAGTAATACCGTAAGTCAATCCAGTCAATCTCCGTAGTCGAGCTTCTGAATCTGAGTTTTCAGCTTCAACCTGGCCAATATACTTTATGTTAGAGGTCGCATTCTCTTTTCGTGGACGTGATTAGATCTAGCTGCATTCGTAGTACGCCATGTTTAAACTCATATTGTGTATAAAACTCGCTGTCTATGTCCTCTCCAACAGATTTCCCAGCAATGTAGTCGCCTTTCAAACTTTTTCTTCCTTCATTCTTCGTCCTACAATCTACACACCCACAGGGAGCCTTTTGTACGCCACTAGATCATAGACCCTTCTAAGAAAGGCATCTAGCTCCCTCATTACCTTGGGTATTTCTTTACCATTGACGTCCATAGTATTGCTTAGATCCGCTTTATGAATCTCTAGCTCTACGAAGCCCACTTTCACCCTACATGCTGAGAATTCTAGCACATTTACTGCTCTAGTATAACCCAGCTGTCTTCCTCTCGCATGCTGACCATGTTTTGGGGCTATAGCTAGATTTACTAGTAGAAGGTATACAGCCATCACATTCGTCTTCACATGAGCAAACAGTACCCAAGTATCCCAATGCTCAGTATTTGAGAGTCGCGAGACGTTAGAAATCGATGAATCCATGCTTCAGCAATTTTCCATACTGGGCTGCATAGCCTACCTTCATAAATGCAACAGAGGTACTTTCTACCGCCTTCTTCTCTCTCAGCGCCTCACTCTCCGCCATATAAGCAACGTCAAGCTCTTCGGTCTTGGAATAAATCTCAACTTCATCGGTAATGGTAATGGATTTGCAATATCGCAACCCTTTTTACGTGACCTACGTCGCCTTCTAGATGGCCTAGGTAAGTTATTTCTTTGGAGATGAGATTCCTTAACATGACAAGCGACTAAGAAAAATCGTCTTTGACAAGTGTTTATCCAGGTATGTGGGGAGTAGGGGCGAGCAACAGGCTGGGGAGATAGCTGTAAGTTCTCCCCATCGCCGAACCAATAACTCAAGGTAAGAGCAAGACCAAAACATTTTTTTTGCTCTTTTTCTTTTTGTGGACACGACAGCTCAATCGACATCATAAAGTCAAGTCGATTTGGAACTTGATTCTTCGAACACATGGTTTCTATAGCAGAGAAATATGATTGAACTGCTTATTTTGTCACGACAAATTGCTATAAGTGTTTGTTGATGTTTGAGGTGTGTTGAGGTGTATTGACGATCGAGGTTGAGGTTTTAAGCTTTGAGGTGTGAGGCTTTCAGGGTTGAGGCTTCGAGCTTCTTTAGGATTATCAAGCACAAGTAAGGCCGGATTATGAATGGATTTCTATTCATACGCAAGCTGTATATTTCGAGACCCTATCCAACTCCAACGTTCGATCAGAACCTGAGATGTCATGATGAAATTGCATCAACATTGTCCACAAGTTGATACTTCGCTCAAGATAATGCTTACGTTTCTGCCTTACACGTCGGTTAAAATCTTAACTTCACGGGAAATCTCTTGATGGATAAAAGCATAGTAAATCCATATTTCGAGTACGAAGCTACAACAGCTCTCGCTTCAACAAATGCTATACTCCGTATACTCCGTAAAATGCATGAATGCATGTCCATACCCCAAAAATACACTAAAGGTCGAATCTGTCGGGTAGCGCAATTGGCGCGACCAGTGTCCATGTGTAGAGAGCATAGCAGATCCAAGAACTGATGATCTTGACCCAGCTTGCCCAGTACGTCCTTCCCACCGGTTCGAAGTCATGCCCAGCGGTCTTTTCGGCGTCGAAGTCCTGGGTGAGGAGGGTCGCAACCCACGTTGTAGCTAGAAAGAAAATAACATGAAACAGGGCATAGCTGTATTGGGTTGAAGACCGTTCATCATCTTTGGGAGCATTTCCACCATCACTTTCATCGTCATCGTCCAACAAGGCATCAGCCGGGAGGCTTCCCTCTTCAACTGCTTGGCGGAGAGCTTGTGCTCGCATCTCTCGGCGACTGTCGGGCTGCTGCGTGACAAGATCATGCTCGTCATCTTCGGGAAGCTGGATCCTCTTGCCTTTACCTCCTAGTGCAATTCCTTGTGTCGCAGCTCTAGTCGTGGTATAGGCAACTGTGAGCATAGTGACCACAGCACCAATGATAACAGCACTGGTACGTGTGCCATTGGCTCTGATGAGGGGATTGCATTGCTTATCATCTGGTTCCATAGACACCGCAGACATGGTGAGATACGTGCAATAGACAGCAACCATAGCTGATTGGGCGAGACCTGCTCGAGGGTTGAAATCCTGGATTGCTGGATGGACCGAAACAAACGAGACAATGAGTAGAAGGATGAGATTGATCGTAATGGCGGCTTGGTTCATGGAGCAATTGTGACCGGCGAAGAAGGCGTATTGGATACCAGTCATGGCCAAAGAAGCAGCATACATTCCCAATGTTGACCCGATCAAAACGCCCCTCCAAGCCCTAGAATCATAGGCTTCAATTTGTTCAAGACAATATTCAGCCCATGTATGTGCGAGATCGACGAGAAGGATCAATCCCAGCAGGAGGAAAAGTGTGGCCCCAGTGAAGGCAATATAGTTTCCCCAGACCATGAAGAACTTGTCGGGAATGAGGAAAGACAAAACAACCAAAGCCAACCAAGCAATGATTTTCGGTCCCCAGAAACCATTCTGTATAGCTGCTCGAGGATTTTTCGAAGAGTTGACGCCTAATAGCATGACACTCATAATTAGGTGGAAAATACCAAGCGCAAAGTTGATCCTGTGTACCGCAACCCATCCATAACAGTCTCCTTCCGGGCAAGTGATCGTCATATAATCGAGAGTCAGATGTTGAAGCTTGTTGATCGCCCATGGCGTGAGTAATATCCAAGACAGAATCGAGTTTATGAGGAGGATGAGGGCATATGCTATGCGAGTGGCCACGCTGGGAAGGATTAGCATCTGGACGATGAGTAGGTCTTTCACGCTCACCTATTGCCGCACTTCCCGCATGCGCTGCACACTGCAGAGCAAGTAGCTGCTCCGCAACAGCTTGCTCCAAAGGTTAGCAACTGCGCAAGATGTTAGTAGGCACTCGTCAGGTATTGGTTGGGGGTACAATAACGTACTGTGCCCATACTGGGGACGGCCAGTAAAGGTATAGAAAGTAGAGCGCCCATATTGATGATTCAATATGTAGATTCACTGTTGGAAAGATTCTCCACCAGCGGCTGTGTTGGTTGAATGGATGAATATTAGTATTTACGAACAGTTCCGCGCGGCTGTTGAGGATGAATCCGCTGACGCTCCGGTAATGCAGCGTCAGTGGTGTCTCTGGGTGTCCGTAGATGCCGTCTTTCCTTTGATAAGGAACGCCTTGCATGTGTGGGACCATGAAACGAATATCTCAAGTGACACTTCCAATTTCCTACCTTACAATTGACTTCCGTCTTGACCACATTCACCCTCCAGGATGGACTGCCTCAATCGCTCATAACCCTCAGCCCTTCACGATGATTCACAAGTGAAAGATCAACAGTTGTCACCATGTCGGAACGCTCACTCAATACGGCGCGGATAGTGTCGAGTATCGCTGCGACATTTATATCATTGGCATGCGGGACCAATGTATGTTATATTGTTCTTCATGGTTTTCGGCTCTAACAGAAGCAGTATGTCTATTCAGCATGGGGTCCTCAATTCGCCGAGAAGCTCAAGCTCTCCTCAACGCAGCAGAATCTAATTGTAGGATATCCCACTTTCGTTCCACAACTACATTCTTACAAATAAAGGGGCTCTCTGGGAATTTGGGCATGTACTCACTAGGAATACCTGTTGGTATGATGGTTGATGCGAAAGGGCCCCGAATTGCTGTCATAATGGGTGCTGTGTTGCTAGCATTGGGATACTTCCCTCTCCATCAAGCATACGATAAGGGCTCGGGAGCTATGCCATTGCTTTGCCTGTTCTCCTTCTTCACAGGTCTGGGAGGATGTTCGGCTTTCGCTGCTGCTATTAAGACATCTGCCCTAAATTGGCCCCATCATCGAGGAACTGCTACTGGATTTCCCCTGGCCGCATTTGGACTGAGCGCCTTCTTTTTCTCTATGTTCGCACAATTTGCCATTCCAGGAAGCACGGGCGATTTCCTTATGCTGCTTGCCAGTGGGACGTTTGGATTGGTATTCATATCCTTTTTCTTCCTACGCGTGCTACCACACGCCCACTATTCAGTGGTCCCAACAGTTGACAGCCTCTCCTCGTCGAACTCGAACCGTCTTCACAGAACAAAGTCGGAGGAAAGCAAGCATCGCGCACAAAAAGCAGCTGAACCTGGTAGGTCGAATTTTGCAGCTGTCCCTTCCGACGAAGGTGAAGACATCCTAAATCAACAAGATGTAGATACAGGAGTTGAGGGAGCTGAGCCTGTGACTGCCGACACGGACGAGTCCTCCTCCTTGATCTCCAAATCATCATCATCGGCTCTGGGCGATGTTTCTATTGAGAGCAATGTTAAGGATCATGCTCATCGTGTAGATATTCGAGGTTTAAAGATGTTACCGCATATCGAGTTTTGGCAATTATTTGCACTGATGGGTATCTTGACTGGAATCGGGTTGATGACTATCAAGTAAGTCCATTCTAGCTCTCGTTAAAGATTTGAAATAGCCACTGATCTTTGATACAGCAATATTGGTAACGACGTCACAGCCTTATGGCGACATTACGACGATTCCGTCAGCGAGGACTTTATCATGAAACGCCAAGCAATGCATGTCTCTATCCTCTCAGTGTGCAGCTTCTCAGGACGTCTCCTCAGTGGTCAGTCCATCGTCTCTTATTTTCTGCAATCACCAAACTAAAATTCACTGACAGGTGTTGGATCCGACTTACTCGTCAAAGTCTTTAAAGCTTCCCGCCTCTGGTGCCTCACTCTCGCCTCCCTAATTTTCTTAGCAGGACAAGTTATCGCTCTCTCCCTCCAAAACCCCCATTACCTTGGGTTTGTCTCCGGATTCACCGGCCTTGCGTATGGATTCCTCTTCGGTTGTTTCCCATCCCTCGTTGCCGAAGCCTTCGGCATTAATGGCTTGTCCCAAAACTGGGGAGCCATGACTCTTTCCCCTGTCATTAGCGGAAACGTCTTCAATCTGTTTTATGGAATTGTGTATGACAGACACAGTATTGTGAAGGATGGTGGTGAAAGGGTATGTACAGAAGGTCTGGATTGTTATAGGAGCGCATACGTGGTGACGGTTGTGGCTTGTTTGCTTGGATTGGCGGTCAGCTTGTGGAGTATTAGGTATACTCATTTACTGAGGATAGAGGAGGAAAGTTTTAAGGATTTGGAAGAACACCATGCGTAGTGCTGAACGAATGGCGGATATTTGGCCATACTCGGCTGGGGAAGGCGAGTTGCGATAGGCAGATGGTGGGGACGAAAACGGAACTGAATATAGAAGGCTTGCGTTGTGACGATGTATGGCGTTCATAGATCTTTCATTTCCTGACTTGAGTACTTAGAGCGACGAATACCAAATTTGATAGAAACTATCGGAAGTAATTTGTAGTGGGGCAACGAAGTAGAGTAGGACATAACGCATCTCGTTTTACTTATGTTTGCCGGAACCGATCTCCATTACCTGAAATTTTCGCCAAGGACTGCCCCCTTTTCGACTCGGCTAATTCCTCAAATCCCTTTTCCTCCATCAATTTCCAAGCAAGTGCCAGTGATGAATTTCGCTTCATCACTCGCCAAAAATAGACAGTAATTCGCGACATCCGTCGGATCTGTCAGTCTTCCCAATGGCACAACTCCAACGAAGTTCTGCACGTTTTCTGGAGTGAACGGTACACCCACGAATGTCTCGAATCTTATGTTTTTCAGCATTTACCCAACAGCCACTAGATGCATGCTGAAAAGAGGAGAGCTGTACAGGGTAGGATGATGATCGAGTTAACTTACAATCCTGTACCACTCAACAGAGGACAAACAGAATTAACCCGGATATTCTTGGCGCCGTATTCTGAGGCAAGGCCCTTGGTAGCATTCGCTACGGCTGCTTTGCTAGCGTTGTACCAGACAAGTCCAGGTCGAGGACGGGTAGCTCCAATTGAGGCAATGTTTATCATGCTTCCTCCCTCGCCTTGGTTGATGAGGTTGGGGATAAAGTGTCTTGAGGACTAGAGGCAGTCAAAATTGGAGAGGTGGGAATGGAAAGAGGTTCGCGGAGACCTACGTGAAAGATGCTCTTGACATTCACCGCAAACACCTTGTCGAACTCGTCTTCTATGACTTCTGTAGAAGGCTGTACCGCAATTAGCAGGCTATCCCCTTTTCCTCCCCACCTCCGTCCTCAACCCGTCTCACTTTTCTCACTTACCTTGTTTCGATAACTCGTGCCCGCATTATTGACACAAATATCAATCCTCCCAAACTTGTCAACAGTGTTCTCAATACAAGCCTCCCAGTCTTCCTCCTTGGCGACATTCATCTTAATGAAATGCATGCTCTTGGGATGCGTGGCAGCGACTCGTTCGCCCCCAACAGGATCCAGATCTGCTACGACGACTTGACAGCCCTCTTCAGCGAACCGCTTGGAGATCGCTTCACCGAAGCCTGAGCCGCCGCCTGTTACTATGGCGACTTTGCCTGCGAGGCGGGTGCCGAGGACGCGGGGCTCGGTGGACATCCTGGTGTTGATCGCTTTGGTGGTGGTGAGGGAGTACCGAAAGTTCAATTCAAGTCCTTGAGTGAGGAGTAAAGTGCGGTGACTTTTTGAAAAGGTATTGAGAGGGTGACATGAGATTATTTCACCTGTTACCCGTGGGAATGGGACGAGGTTGATGGCATGAGGGGTAATCACGTGTTGCACAATACGGGAGAGCTTTCATCTCCAAGTTCTGATGTGTCCCCATCCGTCATCTGTGAAAGCTTTGCTGGAAACCCAATCTAGCTAACAGTTTGGCTTGTACGTATCATGGTCAATACAGTACAGGAAGGAGTTGAGACTTGGACTTGAATGGCCTGCAACCCATCGACAGTCGACAGAGCGACAGAAGCATCTTTCGGGTTGGAGGGAGATCTTATCTTATCAGCTCACCCCGCATCTCCGCACCGCCATGAGCTTTCGGGCATATTTTCTATCTCCGCAAGATCGTCGTGCTTCCCAAGGTAAAGTAGTCCTTGATTTTTGCAGACTAT
This sequence comes from Hyphodiscus sp. D1413, assembly GCA_003988895.1. NCBI lineage: Eukaryota > Fungi > Ascomycota > Leotiomycetes > Helotiales > Hyphodiscaceae > Hyphodiscus > Hyphodiscus sp. D1413. Next base: position 92,703 of record QYAO01000012.1, read on the forward strand.
CATACGTTCCATTTTCCATTTCAGACCCCGCAACATTCAAAGTTGGAAGTCACAGGAACATCCGCAGAATCGGCGATCTCGTGGTCGCCGCCGAGGAGTTCCATTCATGCAACGTCGAAGAAAGCGAGAACACAGCGCCACAAGCGTAGCCTACGAGGGGCTCGTGAGTCGACGATACCCACATCCACCTCCCACAGAGTCAAACCGGAAGGTCATCTTTCTATTCTGAGTTTAAGGTTCCATGCATGACATGAAACGAAGAAGCCGCGTCATTCGAGGCTGTGATCCTCCACGGGGAGGATTTGCAGAAGGCGTTGGCCTCGGGAGGGCTCTGGTAGGCTACCACCAGCTGTGGAGAGGAGCTTCGAACGCTCTGGCGAGCTTGCACGGTTGATCTGTGATGGAAATCGTTCTCGCAGACGTTCCGAGGTTGTTTTTTCTAAGCGGGCTGTGCCCTGTTTTTCAACGCATTGAAGGATGCGTATAACATTGCCAAGCCGGAGCGTAGTGGGGTGGATTTGTGCTGCAGAGATGGATAGTTTCATGGCTTCATGGCTTCACGAACGCTTTCAAATCTTCTTCTTTCTGGAGTTTCAAGTGCTTTGGGGTAATGTCACGAGACCCCTTGCCAAAGCCCAGGACCTCTTTTCTTCACTGTATCCTCAAGAGCTTGTAGATGGGCACGGACGGTGATAGGGAGGTGGCTAACGTCATGACATACATGCATAATTTTAAATGTCCATCTCCAGCATGGGATTTGTGAGCTGGGCGGCGAATCACGGATGGATTCTTGTGGGACAGCATGAGCAACTCAAGAACCTGGGTTTTGTGCTTCTAGATGCTGTGTTTATCAGTTTGTTCTCCGAAACCTGTATGAGACTAGGGAGGGGATAAGGGGGAGGAATGAATATTGCGGTGAGCTCTTATCGCGAGGCCTTTGGAGAATCTCTCTTTATCTGGACTCACCACGCTTCAAAAAACCAAGATACCACCACTGACCCACACAAGCCTCAATTTCGACCATGCACATGCTCCCTAGCCTGTGTCTGCGATGCAGAAGATGCCATGGCTTCCAGTAGCAGAGAGTCAGAGGCTTATCTACTCCTCTACTGCTCTCATGGTGCGCTCTTGCAATTCGATGATGCCAGCGCAATCCCACAATTGTTTTAGATGAGTTTAATTTTATATTAAGCCTCCGCGCCAGCCAGCCGACTCGCATCCCTCCCATTCTCTCCTTCACAAGCGTTCGCACTGACGTGATCGAGAAACATCGCCTGGCCACCTCCATTTTCCCCTTACAGATATCCTAAGTTGTCGAAACAAATCCGAGTGAAGGGTGCACTCGAGACTCTGGAGGTGGATCTTGCACGGCGATTGGCTTGGACGCTGCTTGAATCAAGAGTCGCCTTGTGCGCCATATGCAGCCTGGCTATTCGATAACCAGAGCGGCTTACTTGCCTCCCTTGCCCAAAGACGAGCTCCCCTGCAGATGCACCGGCTCTGAGAAGCTATCCCGAACCATACATGTTGCATGGGAAAGTGATCAGGCGACGAATAGTTCCTGAAAGCAATATTGGAACCCTACGTAGTACTGCCAGACTCAGATGTACCTACATACATACCTCCTTACCGGTCAGACAATAAAGAGCCGACCGGCATTCCGTCCGTTTAATGGAGACAGATCTTGCGGCACTGTACGTACCTCTGTGCGGTGTGATAGACTGCTCCGCTGTCAGCAGTAACGGATTTTCTTGTTGAATCCTAGCTCCACTTCCCAGGCCTTGAGATCTCATGAACCGTATCGAGCATTCCCTTTCTCTCACACACAACCAGCTGTCGCTCCAACCATACATTCGTTACTTGTTTGGTAAGATAATCGTATGTCTGACTATCCTATTCTTCGCCATAGGTTTCTTCAGACGTTCGTTGATGTGATGTCCAGTCAGAGTGGACCGTTGGTATTATTAGCTCCGTCATTCGTTAGAGACTGCTGCGTTGCGCTAGCCAGCCTTTCGCGATTCGTACCTCTCAGTTTCCAATCGCCATTTCTCGCAACAGCAACGTCAACCACGCGATTGCACCCTCGCGACGGAGTGGACGAGAAGAGAAAGTCTTTTAGATGCGGAGGCGGTCATTTGGATCGGCCGCAGAGGACGAAGGCGACGATTCAACTACGAATGAGGAATCAAATTCGTCCAAGGAGACAGCAGGGGGTGAACTCCAAGACTCGAGCTCTGTCAACAGTTTAGACCCAAGGAATCAGACGACGACACGGCTTCCAATCCCACAATTAGCATCAGAGCTGGACAGGCGGAAAAGTACTGACAAGAGACCGTCGACAGCAAGGAGTAGACGTCCGAGCAATACGAATTGGAAACTGTCTGAATCCGAATCACTCACACGAAATGGGCAAATAGACAAGAATCGATCTGCCATCATCACTGTGCCTTCAAAAGAGGCCATTGGTGCAGACAAGATGCCCGAATCTCGACTGAACCTTCGTCGCTCAAGACTGCGAAGTCCATGGTCGTGCTCTGCACTCACACTCATTACAACCTCCCTGGCGACAATCTGTTTGTTCGCGATAATACACTCGTTCCTCAACCGGCAGTTAGATACAAAAGGATGTCGTATGTCATACATGAGGCCTTCGTTTGCAAAGCTTTCCGACTTCGATACGGAGCACACACGTTTTGCGAGCAAGTATTCAGTTTATCTATACAGAGAAGGGATGGTAGATGAGGACACCAAGGTATGGACACTGGGGTTATGGTTCTGTTCAATACTAACTGCCATGTCTATGTCTACAGGTCAAAGGAGTTCCTGTTCTTTTCATACCTGGGAATGCAGGTAGTTACAAGCAGGTTCGACCTATTGCGGCAGAAGCTGCCACCTATTTCCACGATGTCTTGCGGCACGATCCTGCTGCAATTAATGCTGGGACTCGAAATCTGGATTTCTTCACAGTAGATTTTAATGAGGATATAACCGCTTTCCATGGGCAAACGATGTTGGACCAGGCCGAATACTTGAATGAGGCGATTGCGTACATCCTGTCTCTGTACCACGATCCTCGCCGATCCGAACGAGACCCGGATCTACCAGATCCGACTTCTGTCATAATATTGGGACATTCGATGGGAGGAATAGTTGCGAGAACGATGTTGGTTATGCCGAACTACCAATCCAATTCGATCAATACGATTATTACCATGTCTGCACCGCATGCGCGACCTCCTGTTTCCTTCGATGCCGAGATTGTAAGAACATATAAGCATATCAACGACTATTGGAGGCAAGCATATTCACAAAAATGGGCAAATAACAACCCCTTGTGGCACGTCACCTTAATATCAATCGCAGGAGGAGGACTTGATACTGTGGTTCCATCCGATTATGCTAGCTTGGAGTCTCTAGTACCTGATACCCATGGCTTCACGGTTTTTACCTCATCGGTGCCTAATGTTTGGACTGGGATGGACCATCAAGCTATTCTATGGTGCGATCAGTTCCGAAAAGTTGTTGTCCGATCGCTATACGATGTCATCGATGTCAACAGGCCTGCGCAGACTAAACCTCGAGCGGAGAGAATGAGAAGCTTCAAGAAATGGTATCTCACGGGGATGGAAACAGTTGCTGAAAAGACTCTATCGCAGAAGGAGCCCACAACCCTTCTCACGTTGGAGGACAACTCGAATTCCATAATTGCCCAAGGAGAGCGATTGACTCTGCGGAAGTTTGGTCAATCTCATAAGCCCCGAGCACATCTACTACCAATTCCTCCCCAAGGCTCTCCAGGGGCTAAAAGATTCACCCTTCTGACGGATCAGAAACTTGATAGACCAGGCGATTCCGGCAAATTAGAGGTCCTTTTCTGCAGCGTTTTCCCTCTCCACCCTGGACAATCAGCCACTCTTTTCTCAATGAATATGGATCTTTCTGGAGACAGTTCCGGATCGACGAGATTGGCGTGTAAAAATGCTGCGTCAGATGTCATCTTATTACCTGCGTCTACGAGAACATCAAAGCGGCCTTTTTATCTTGATCAGGAGGCAGAAACCCAACCATTTTCCTATCTACAGTATGACCTGGAAGATATACTAGATCATCAGTTTGTTGCAGTAGTCGATAAGGCTGTTGACCCAACGCCAGGGTGGGTTGTTGCTGAATTCAGTGATAACTTGCAGTCACACAAGGTACGCTCGTTAGGTCTCCGACGACTGCTGGCTTTTGGGATGAAGATCAAGCTTCCGGCAACACGTCCGATGGTGGCGGAAGTTAAGATTCCGGCTTTACACTCGAGTCTGCTGGCGTACAATCTTGAAATGAGCAGCCACGGTTGTGGAGATGAGTCGGAGCTTTTTACTCCATTGCTTCGGCAATATATTTCTGACCCATACGAGTCAAAATACTTCGTCAACGTCAAGCAAGCGAATATCAACCTACACGGCGTGTCCCCTTTCATGCCACCTCCCCTTAAATACAAGAACGTTCAGGATGGCTTGAGCCTTCAATTCTGGACAGATCCTACTTGCAACTCCAGTATTCAGATCTCATTGAAAGTCGACGTTACAGGAAGCTTAGGGAAGCTGTACATGCGATACAGGACAGTATTTGCTGCCTTCCCTTTGCTTGTTGTAGCTCTGGTGCTAAGGAAGCAATTCCGAGTGTACGATGAGACGGGAATTTTCATGTCTTTTTCTGAGAGTCTGGATTTGTGCCTCCGTCAATCCTTACCTCTTGTACTCGTCGCGCTTACGTGCTTGTCTATATCATTTGCGCAAACGAGCTCCTCACCTCCGCAACCTGCTTCCTATGGATTCTGGGGTTGGAGAGGAAACGCGACTGAATCTCAGATAGACTTCACAAAGAACGATCTCTTGGTGGGATCGCAAGATCCGTTCTTTTGGTTCATGGTGCCCATGATTGGCCTGGTCTGCGTCGGAGCATGTGTTATGATTAATTACGCAGCTCTTGCTCTTACCTATGTGTTCAGCATCCTGTATGGATGGCTGTCCATCAAGCCTGCGTGGTTGCGAAACGATGATCGGAGAAGAGCGCCTTCACCTGCCTTCGCACCTTCGACTCCCAGGCGCCGGATCCTCACGACAGCGATCCTCTTATTCCTGGTATCGACTGTCATCCCATATCAATTCGCCTATCTCGTCGCGTGTCTTGTACAAATAGCCACTTGTACGCGTGCACTCCGATTTGCCAATGAAGCTCGTTCCAACACAAACTTCAACTTTTACAACTACGCACACTCAATTCTCATTCTCATGCTGTGGATCCTACCAATCAATCTCCCTATCCTCGTTGTCTGGGTGCATAATCTAGCCGTACACTGGCTAACACCTTTTTCATCCCATCACAACGTCCTCTCCATCATGCCGTTCATTCTGCTTGTAGAGACTCTCACGAGTGGGAAGATGGTGCCGAGAGTCAGCTCACGTCTCCGTCATCTTACGAGCGTCTTCTTCTTCTGCATCGCCATCTACGCCGCAGTGTACGGAGTCACCTACGCCTATATGCTACATTACCTCGTCAATTTCGTTGCAGCTTGGCTCGTGGCCATCCACTCCTCAACCTCCTCCTGGACCCTCGCAGGCCTAGGCTCAATATTCGGGGCCGAAGGCACCGACACTACGGCCAACAAAGGTGGCAAGATCCCCTGAAAACACCCACGACTTGATTACCGAACACTATCACATGAGTTGATGTCACATACAATTCCACAGGATCACGGTTCCAATTTCAGTACTAGAGCAACATTCACAATCGGCGTTCACAGCATTCAATGAGCGTTTGGGTTTCAAACGCAACGTCTCTAGATTTTCACACGGTGTTATGCATTTTATGCGCGCTGTACATAGGGTCTGGATTTTCTAATTCGTTCGGATTCCGCATTCTGCATCGCGAGGCCAGTACGCTGGCCGTTTTATGCTGCTTTTCACGCATAGCATAAGTAAGCTGCGACCTATTAGCGCTAGCTAGATTAATGTTTATACCTTGATGGTTGGAGGAAGGGTTGGGGGAGTAAGGGGTATGAGGACCGAGGCGGAAACTGCGAGGGGCATTGGTTGTACATTGCCGCCGTTATGGCTGCTTTAGGGGCTGGTTCCACTCTTTGCTCTGGCTACCATGCTAGGAGGCAGTTTCTCGCGGTTTATGTACCTTTGAGGTTGCGAATGCAGTGGTTGTCGTGCATGCTTGGTAGGATGGAGCAGGCATGCCCTTGAATATAGACTCCACGGATGTTTATACATATATCGTGATACTGTCTTGCGTCCCAACGCCGTGATGTGATCCTGTAATTTCAAGTATACCTGGCTGTAGAGGAGCAAGTGCTATTGAACTATCCTATGTACTGCACCACAACACAAAGCACTCCTCATCTTTACAGCAATACAAACGCAAGTCCTTGTCTTCGCTAGCTAGACAAACCCATCCTCCTCCGCAGGGAAAAGTCTTCAAAAACTCTTAAACAGATAGCGAAATGTTGCACAGCTATACACCCTCATCTCACGACGGAGGGGGCGTGAGGAAAGATACTTCCACTCAAAGAATATCTAGTCGGCGTCTTCATGAAAAATCTCGTGTATCCAAGACATGCGGGCACGATGCAAATCACGGCTCTTGATATCTGCAGGGTTTGGAAATGTTCGGATTTTGCATGGCAGTCCTCGCTGAGGATGGACCGGAAAATACACTGATATTCTTTGGAGGTATTATTCTTCGTCACATCGTTATTAGAGATCACAGATTCTAGCGCCGGTGCCAATGCAATGCTATGCTAAATCAGCCATCCAACCCATCCATTCATCCAAGCCGACTTTCGTCGAGGATTTAAGGCGTCGCAGTAGCTGCCTCTACGGCCTCAGCAACGGCACTCGAGCTAGCTAGCCTCCTCGTCGACTGTCGGCACTGCACTCTCTTCCCACTTTTTCGATGATCCGTTGACCTCTTCTGGCGCCGCGTTGGGGACCGCCTTGAGTGGTTTATCATTGATATCTTCGTGGAATTTCGACGGCAGAGTGGGATGTACATCTACCTTCTTGACCTCCGCTGAAGCATGACCCGCAGTCTCAGCATCAAAGAGGTTCTCCTCATAGCTCTCTTGCGTCTTCGGTCTCGTGTCCTCGGCGATGATGGGCGTGATGACACTCGCTACTTTCTCGTTCCGTGCCTGCCGCACAGGAAGGTTCATGTTTTCTTTCTTCAACGTGTTGGGTTGGCTTGCAGAAGAGTTCCGGCCCCATCCCACTTTCCTCTTCTCGCCCATCCACGTTCCCCAGCTGCCGATATAAGCACCGGCTTTGGAGCCAACACTTTGCACAGTCTGGCGTGCGCCGTTCAGATCAGGGGCTGTGAAACCAGGACTATGTAGGCCGTTCTTCTCCGCTTCCCGCCGTTGCTCTTCATGTTTTCTCCGCTGACTTTCCCTCAATGCTTCCATATCTGCGTAAAGTTTGTTGAACACCGTACTAGCTTTCTCTCTCCCAGCCTGAAAATTCCTTCCCAGGACCTCCTTCCCAACAGCGAATCGCTCATCCAGATGGAATTCCTTGACTTGCTCCGCTAGCCGGCGTTGCACATCCTCAATAGTGAGCCCACCTGGGAAAGGATGCTTAGGCTCCACGAAATCAAAGAGATGACTATCTGTATTCTTATTCCAGATACGGTAGTTCTCGGACCGTGACCAGGCGTCTATCCAATCGAGGTTAAAGTCGGTTGCTGGGTCACCTTCGACTTGCGGTAGCGTGACTCTGGGATTGGAGGCGTGTTGTGTCATGTAGTTGTGGCATTTGACAGAAGAGATGAGTGAGACAAGATACTCTTCGAATTGGAGACGGATGAACTCTTCCGAGCCTTGGTACCTCATGGTCTTCGGCCGTGACGGGTTCGTTTCGTCCCATGTTTCGTTCACACAACCAGTGATCCAGTCGATCCACCGACGATCTGCGGCGGAAAGAGCCAGTGCTTGTCGTAAGGAGCTGGAAGTGATGTTGATGCTTATGTCGTCCAGGTTGATAAGAATATCGCTGTATCGATCTTTCTGCTGAAGTAAAAGGGAATTCGTCGATCCAACGATATACGATTTCGTGCCGTAATCTGCAAGAATATCGAGTTGTTGCAGAGGGGTATAAGGACCAAAAAGACTTCCCTATATCCTATTAGCTGAAATCTGCTGGAACTGGTTTCTCTCCTACCTTGCCAAATATTTGTAAGGGCAACCCCGCGTTCGCCAACAAAGACCGTCTATCACTCGTCTTCAAACTCGTAGGCTTGACATAATTCCTCTCATAACTATCCAACTCTGGATCCGCACAGTCCTGCAAATTCCGTATGAGTCCCGGTATCAACGAAATGAGCGAAAATTGCATCATGCACAACCTCTCACATCTCGATCCGAAAAAGAGCATCTACCCGGTCAGCACATGCCTGAAGTCCGGAACGAGCTCCCTCATGTAGGAACGAAGAAACACACCTTCGGCTGCAACAAACAGCACTTGAACAGCACCAAGGTCTGCCACTTGAACTCCCTAACCAACTCTCTCAGACTCATCCCGAGATACTCCTCTCTATCCCTCCCCCCCTCCTCAGCCTCAATCTTATCCTCCCTCTCCTTCTCCTCCGCCAGACTCTCCTGGAACCTCCTCAGAATCTCCGTGTCCCCAAACTCGCACTGCGCAAACCACGCATGCGTAACCACGCTCAACCTCTCCCTCAACATCCCAAAATACTGCGGACTGTCCGCTATCACAACCACCGCTTTCTGCACCGTCGACCGTGTCACGTCCGAGGGCCGCGAGATGAGCGCCGAGGCGTCCATCTGTCGCGTGCAGGAGATGCCAAACAGCGACGTCGCCGGCAACGAGCCGCGCGCCGGACGCAGCAGCGTGAAGTAGGAGAAATCCTCCGTAGACCTGCATTGGCATCTGCGATTAGCCCCAACGCACGCAGCATCTCATAAGTACCAGAGCCCACGAGGAACAGGAGGACATACGCATGCGCGCCATCACTCAGCGCCATGAATGGCAGGAGCGGCCACTCGTTCTCCACCGCGGGGTCGCTGCCCTCCTCTGCGCCGAACCAGGACTCGACTTCGGGTCCTCTATCGTGCTATCGTCAGCCTCGTCTCGTTCTCATTATCGTCGGTGAGAGGGAGCATACCGCGCATGATGGAATCCCACGACTGTCACCAGAGGCACGAAGCCCGCGGAGCCATTGGGAGGCACCGCCTTATTCTCCATGCTCAGTATCCTATCCTCGCTCGCTCGCTCGGCCTCTCCACGCGATTTCCCCTCTAAGAAGCTCGAATCGGACGGCTAGACTTCGATGCGTGCTCTCTTTGCACGCCTCCTCAACGCATTGTGTATGGGAGAGATCTGAATCCTTTCTGTTCGATACGTACGTTGAGCTATCGCACTCGCAATTCCGTCGTGCTTGGCTCGAGAATAAAAAAATCGCGGGGCACTCGTCTCGTCCCGTCCACTTGCCTTTTACTCGACGCTCAACAGCACAATCACACCTGCAAGCCCTTGGGTAAATCTAGATTGCCTCCCTCTTAAGTAACGCACTCAGTTTAAGAGATTCGCCCATCCACCACACCGCAGATCCTGGACTCGCAATTATTTACTGGTTCGCGGGCTTGCGTGTCTGCACTTCCAGACCGCTTCTGCAGACGCAGACGCAAGGACAACGAATCCTCTAGCGCCGCCAATCACGGACGGGGATGCGCAAGGGCGTTGGTGGTGGGCTTTCGATACACCTGCTTTCTGCGGGTCGATGCAAGTCATGAATCAAAGGGGGGTGGTGGAAGAATCTCGAAGGAGTTTCCAATGTCTTTATATTTGCCTGTTCTTAGTACGCTTGTTGAAGATCTGGGTCTGCATTGGACTGGACGGATTGAAGAGGTGGGATAGAGGGCTGATTGGGACTGATAGATCGCCACTGCCACCGCACAACGGCTTTACTTAGCTTGCAGTCAGCCACGCGGAGCACGCATTGAGATGCACAGAAGTGAGGAGAAGACTTCGATTGGGTTGTATACAAGACGGAGCGCGGGTATCCGTATTCGTGAGCCAAACATGCGCAGTTCTGCATCTGCCATGCTGAGAGCGAAGAATTCTCACCAGCTGAACGCAACCTTTCTGAACTCGTAATTCGATAGTACTTGGCCTATCAATCTACTACACAGCGATCAAGTATCGTGAAAGGAGAAGTGCCCGTATCCATGCATTCGTGTATTGCGCCGAAGGAAACCAGAGCAGAGCAACCAGTCTCTAAATCCCATGGCAAGAACCATCCCTAATAGGAAAAGAAAAGAAAAGCTGCTATCAATTATGAGCCCCGAGAGTAGAGTCCACTGAAGTGCCCCCAATGCAATATTATCAGAAGACTTGTCCCTCATCCCATTCCCAGCAGCAGCCAAACTTTTATCTGCACGAGGACAATTCAACGTTGGCCATTGGTGAATTCTTCCATCGCTTGACTATTTGCGGCATCTTCGACGTTGTGGTAGTCAAGAATCTCGGAATACCTGCAGAATCAATCCATGTCAGTCACACTATTCCCATCCCAAGCTCGATAGGCCCGAAGAAACAGCCGCAAAGTAAAACGCAACTGTTTCCTTCAAGATTCGGCTTGCTCTTGTTGGTATTGACGAAGTTGATCGTACATCATGATTTTCCAGGTGTCTACTGGTAGGTCCGCGTCATTGAATGACCAGTCAAATTTCTCCTCTGCAACAGGCTCGTCGGTGGGGTCGTGGTATGGGGAGAGGTATTCGTGTGCCAGGGCTTCTGCTGCCTTGACTCGTTTTCGGGGGTCGAAAACCAGCATGTCTTCCAAGAGGTCGATAGCTGCCAGATATTAGCATATAAAGTCAATTTCAACCAAGAAAACGTACCTAGCGGATCTGCGTTTCTGAACTTGTCCTTTAAAGGTTGTCTCTCACGCTTTGGTAAGGATTGAACGAATCTCAGAGTCTAGAAACATATCAGCAATGCCACACAACAGTCCCGTACCAGCCAGTCTTACGTTCTCGCTCGCAATAGTGTGGATAACATCATCAGGAGGTGTTCCGAGAAGCTCAGTAATGATCGAGAACTGATTAACGTGATCCTTTCCTGGGAACAGCGGCTTGCCCTCCAACATTTCCGCGAAGATGCATCCTGCACTCCAAATATCAACCTCCACATCGTACTTCTGCCATGTGAGCATAATCTCCGGCGCTCGGTAGTATCTTGTGGAGACGTATCCGGTCATCTGCGGATCCTGGATTCGCGCGAGACCAAAGTCGCAGATCTTCAAATCGCAGTTCTCGTTCACGAGAATGTTGCTAGGCTTGAGATCTCGGTGGACAACGCCTGCGGAGTGGACATATTTCAGGCCACGCTGGTTCACAAGTTAGCGCAGTCTTCATCGGTGCTCCGAAGTATTTACCAAGATCTGGTAGAGGAAGTATTGGATGAACTGCTTCTCGAGGGGTCTGGAGGTTAAGAGACGGTGCAAATCGGTGCCAAGGAGCTCGGTGACGAAGTAGCTGTCAAATGTCAGTCTGAGGCCCGGGAAACGGATAAAGACTGGCATACATATCCTCAAGAGGCGAGATGAAGATGTCACTGAGCGAGATGACCTGTGTAGCTTAGCACCCCAGAAAACATTTGACAGGCGGGCCAAACGTACATTCTCATGCTTCAAGTGCTTCAAAAGCTTCAATTCTCGGTATGTCCTCTTCGAAAGAACCGGAGTGCTGAAGGGCTTCATAATCTTTTTGACAGCGACATTCTGACCCGTTAGTTGATCTTTGGCGGAGCTGCGCATTTTATCAGTATCTGCCTCAACTGCCGTCGCACCAGGATTATCATACCAAACAAGACCAAAAGCACCCATTCCAACCGGCTGAAGATCCGAGTATCTGCGCAAAGTCAGTATCTGCAGCGCAAAAGTCGTGGCGTGTAGTCGGGGCTACCCCGCGTACCTGGAGGTGATCTCGAAGGTGGTGCCGAAGATCTGCGCTCGTACAAATTCGGCCATTGTGAAGTCGTGGTGAAGTATTGACCACGGGCAAGGACTGTCTGACGGGGATCTGTAGGGTTTGGAGGATGTTGAGGGATTTGAGGGTTTTGAGAGGTCGTTGTTGATCGTGAAGAGGTCTCGCCAGATACGAGGAAATCGCCAAGCGGTAGAACCGTTTCTAAGTGGGTGAAGCTTGAAGGAACTAGGGAACGTCCAGCGGGCGACTCTTGGGTGCTAATGTTAATGCTAATCACGCAAATAACAGTCGAAGCGTGTGCGCCAGTGGATTCTTGCAAATGAAGGAGAACCAGATCCGGCCCTGGGATTCTGTTGATAATTTGGGATTGAACGTCTTTGTGCGTGAGCGATTGCTAGTCTTTGTATAGCTGGGCCTCTGAAAAGATGGGAAAGTCAGAAAGGGTGCGATAGAGACGATGCGAGTCGAGGGATGGCGATCGCTGCCGAGATCAGAGAGGGGCAGGACGGAAGTTTATTTGCAGTTGTCTTCAGACTCACGGCCAGGGTTGGTCGTATAGTTTAGTTGCACACCAAACAGAATGATTCTGGACTGTTTCCCTTTTCTTCTTTCGGAGTGAACTGGGGTTGACAATGGCATCAAACTTGATTAAATGGTGCTAAGGTAGAGGACGTTCCGCACGCAGCGAGGGGCCGAGGGGTCGAGGAGGGAGAGCAGAGGGGTACATGGGTAGTGGTAGAGCTAGGGCAGCAATGAGGCTTGATGGTGATCTGCCTGCGGGCTTTTGACTCTAAAGTCATCAACGCTGCTTGTTCTGCTTCTGCGCTGCAGAGTGCAGAACACAGAGCACATACTCATCATTCATACTCATGTCCATACTCATGTCCATACTCATGTCCATACTCAAATCCACATCCACATCCCACCCACCGCAATCCCAAGCTCAACACATTGACACCTCACAGAAGTCGGTGAAGCAGCTCCAGCACCATCGCCATCCCTCAAAAGCAGCGACTCGACATGGGGATACCTTCGTAGCCTGCCCAAGCTGCACGAAGGCCACTGACGTCATGAGCTCGAATGCCAAAAGCCTCGCCTGCACCTCCAAAGCGGCAGCATAAGCAAGCAAAAGCAAATCTGGCCCTCGACCCTCACCAGTAGAACGCAGCGAAGCGAAGGGGCCGAAGCCACGCAGCACGCACAGAAAGCCCAACGAGTCAAGTCAAGTCTCCCGTCTAATTAGCCCATCCAATAATTACAGTAACAGACCCCACCATCCCATCACAAGTCATCCATCCAATCCCTCTACTGTTAGACATCACTCACTCACTCACTCACTCACTCACCGTCAACGAGCACCGCACAGACATATCATATCATCTATACAGCAACAGACACCTACCGAGCATGCCGTGGCTTACTAACGAGGTACTCATGCTACTCGAGCTAGCTATTTACAACATGGCGACTCGAAACAGGAAGCTGAGAATTGGATTGCAGTGCAGGACTGAGGCGCGTCATCCCGCGCCCAGATTCTTAGGTTTGGGTCAAGAGTGGGGCGAGCCGTACAGATGGCTCGCAGCGGGCATTACTGTACTCCGGTCTTCATCTTCATCTCGTTGGAACCGAAAACTCTGCTGTAACCATGGCGTGCAATCGTAGATAAATATATATTCGTGTACTCGTTCCAGTCTAACTATCGACGCCAGCCCATCTCTTATCGCTATTTCCAGAACGACCTCTCGGTCTCATCCCCCCAATTTTACGAAACCATTACAACTCTCCCTTGCCAAGTCCAGAGGTCCCTTCGTCCTCAGGAACAAGCGGCTCAACATTCCAGATGCTCTCTGCATACTCATTAATGCACCGGTCACTACTGAAGAATCCCATGCGCGCCACGCTGGTGATGGTCTTGCTAATCCACTCGTCCTGGTCTTTGTAGGCCTCGTCAACCAGTGCTTGGGTCTGGATGTAACTGTGGAAGTCATCCGAGACGAGGTAGTAGTCTCCATGGTCCTCGATGGCACCGATGAGAGCGCTGAAGGCACCAGCGTCACCGAATGTTCCCTTCTTGACTTCCTCAAAGACCTTCACGAGATCTGGATCCATGACGTGAGAGCCGTAGTTGTGGGCATGTCGGAGATCCTCCACGTCTTCGGCCAAGTTACCAAAGAGGAAGATGTTATTCTCGCCGATCTCACGCGTGATTTCAATCTATGATGATTAGCAGAAAACATCGAAAGTGAAAAGGGATAACACACATTAGCACCATCGCAAGTACCGATGATCAAACCTCCGTTCAACACGAACTTCATGTTTGAAGTACCACTTGCCTCAGTTCCAGCAGTGGAGATGTGTTCACTAATATCACTGGCTGGAATGATGACTTCCGCCTTGGAGACGTTGTAATCCTCCAAGAAGATAACCTTCAGAAGATCTCCAACATCCTTGTCCTGATTGACAACAGATCCGACGTTGTTGATGAGATGAATGATAGTCTTAGCCATCCAGTATCCGGGTGCAGCTTTTCCACCGAAGATCGAGACGCGAGGTGCGAGTTTCTTTCGCTCCTCAGCAGTCATCCCTTTGATAGTCAAGTATCTGTGGATGACACCAAATATGTTCATCTGTTGACGCTTGTACTCATGTATACGCTTGACTTGAATATCAAAGAGCGCAGACGGGTTCACAGTTACACCAGTGGTGGTTTTGATGTGCTTGGCGAGCTTGACCTTGTTGGCATACTTGATCTCAGCCCACTCCTTCTTGAACTCCTTGTCATCCGCATACTTCTCAAGCTCATTGAGCAGGGTGAGATCCTTGAGGAAGCCCAGACCACCAACTTTGTTCGCGATCAACTCGGAAAGTCTCGGGTTGGCTTGGTGCAACCAACGTCTTGGGGTAATGCCGTTGGTCACATTTGTGAACTTGTCAGGCCCGAAGATCTTGACAAAGTCCTTGAAGATAGTTGTCTTGATAAGATCAGAGTGGAGCTCAGCGACTCCATTGACCTTGTGAGAACCAACGATAGCCAGATAGGCCATGCGAACCATCTTGGGCTGGGACTCCTCGATGATCGAAACTCTGCCAAGCAAGTCTCGCTCCTTGGGGAACTTCCGCTCGACCAATTGTAGGAAGTATAGGTTGATTTCGTAGATGATTTGGAGATGTCGAGGAAGGAGGTTCTGGAAGAGTGGGACCGACCATTTTTCGAGAGCCTCAGGGAGAACGGTGTGGTTGGTGTAGCCAAACTAGAGCTGTTAGTCTATCTATCCAGGTCGACTGCGGATACTCACAGTCTTAGATACGATGCTCCAGGCCTCGTCCCATTCAAGTCCCTCCTGATCAATGAGAATGCGCTGGAGCTCAACAACCGCGAGAGTTGGATGGGTATCATTCAATTGGATGGCGACTTGGTCGGGGAATTCGCTCCACGCACGCTTGGACTTCTTGAAACGGCGCACAATGTCGAACAATGATGCAGCGACCCAGAAGTATTGCTGCTTCAAACGAAGCTCCTTACCACGATCCAGGTTGTCGTTAGGGTACAAAACCGCGCTGATGGTCTCGGCTCGTTGCTGGTCGGCTACAGAGCTCTCGTAGTCACCACTATTGAATTTCTGGAAATCAAACTCTCCACTAGCAGCCTTGCTGGACCACAGACGCATGTTGTTGGTGGCTTGTGTGTCAAACCCAGGAATTGGCACATCGTAGGCAACCGCCTTCACGATCTCACCTCCTTCCCAGGATGCGATCTGCTTGCCTGTCTCATCCTGGTATTTTCGGACATGGCCATAGAATTGGATCTGTGCGAGTCAGCTCTATGCCGCCAGAATAATTTAAAACTTACATCAACCACAATGTCATGCCTTGGGAATTCCCAAGGATTGAAATCGAGCCAGTAGTCGGGAACCTCGACTTGGTATCCATCCACAATTTCTTGCTTAAAAATGCCATATCTGTATCTCAGTCCATATCCCCAGGCTGGAATGTTGAGAGAAGCCATCGAGTCCAAGAAACAGGCAGCAAGACGTCCGAGACCACCATTACCAAGAGCGGCATCGTGTTCCTGTTCAATGATGTCCTCGATACGGAATCCAAGTTCGGAGAGACCCTCTGCGGAACCTGTCAGTTCTAGAGTCAATTGAGAAGAAGAGGAGGTACACGCCTCTGGCAACATCCTTCAATCCAACATTCAACATAGCATTGTCCAACGCTCTGCCCATCAAGAACTCTAAACTCAAATAGTAGACACGCTTGGTATCACTGAAGGTTTGTCTCTGCTGTGTGCGGTTCCACTGTGTGATCAATCGATCTCTGAAGGCCAAACTAGCAGCAGCGTAAGCAGCCGTCTCGTCACAATTGAACATAGACCGAGCGAGGGTAGTTTCGACATGGCGGACGACCTCCTTCTCGAATTCGTCTTTGGTTTTGAAGCCATGGGCTTGGAACTTCTTCCAAGCTGCTCGCTGAGGTTCAGGAATTGAAGCTACATCGTACGATATACGTTAGAATTGATCTCAAGGCTAATTGATTGAAGACACGCATGAAAACAGAGGTAGAAGTGCGTAGTTTAACGTAGTTTAACTTACCTTCAACGCTTTTGATCTCCCCAGCCCCAAAACCGGTGAAGGTGCGCTTGTGCTTGGGACGAGTGAATCCAGGCCCGATGGGACCCTTGAGATCGGAGATCGGAGCACCGGTCGAGGGGCGGCGTTCTCGTGGAACGGCGGAGTTCGACATCTTGGAGGGTTTCGCTTCTTTGGTGGCAGCGACTTTCTGGTCGTATTCAGGAGAGTGAGGCAGCTGGAAGTGATCCAACTTATCGAAAGTGTCGTTCATGGTCCAGGAGGGGCAGAGCAAGCAAGCTCTGGCTATCCAACCGCTAGGTAGGGTTTGTAGTAGTGCTTGCAGAAGCGGGAAAGTTGGTGCTGATTGCGGGGTTAATTCGAGTCCAGTGGAGAGTTCCAGCGATCTACAAGCACGCTGCGTTGTCTAGTGAAGAGAGAGCAATTGATTGAGAAGGATACTTGATGCGTATGATGTGAGTTTAGGAGATGTTGGTGAATAGAAGGGAGTTCTTTTTGGAAGAATGCGAATGCCCTCTTTCCTACCCTCGTCCTTCCTCTCAAGATAGCTTTCGTATGGGCTGTTGTTGACTTCGCGAGAGGCAAGAGCTCCTCCAGGGATCAAGGGTCGCCTGGCTTGATAGTGGGGTCGGCCTGGGCTTTGCTGTGCTCTGTGCTGCGCTTGCTGACCGTGAATCCGAGCTGCCCGATCCAGAGCTGAAGATGGCTGAGACTCAGCAATTGAAGATATATTTTCTATCCTTTACGGACACAACTTGGCTTGGATGAGCTTTGGGAACTCGAGAGCATTCCAGAAAGCATGTCATCGCCGATGGGCAGGGCAGTGCCTCTCTGCTTTAAAGGCACATGTGGGGTCCTGTCACCGTCGCAAACAGTGTGCACCAGGACATCACCCCATCCACCATCCAGTCTTGCACCCTCTTCTTGTTTATCACGAAGCAGGTTCTCGAGCTAGATGCGGTGATTAAGCAGGCTTCGTCTCCTGCCGCTGAAAGCCCCACGCTCCTCTGGCCCACTTAAGCCCTCAAGAATCATCACAAGAACCAATCATGCATGATGACTTGTCCGGACAGGCTCGAGACAGGCTCGGAAGGAGGAGCTGAGTAACCTGCGTCTGTGCCCTACTGCCCCGCCCGTATATATCATCATTCCTTGGTCACTTTGCATGAGAACGTGGAGGGGGAGAGTGAAGAACTAATCCGAGCCCCCATTTGCGTTGAGCTATCTCCAATCAGATGGTGAATTTATTTTGCATCGACTCCTCGACAGTTAATATGCTCTCTGCAGTGCGTGACACCTTCATATAATGCCATGTCCTCGAACCGTAGCCGCTTCCATAAATCTCGCATTGGGACTTTTGTACCATTCCTCATCCCCTCCTGTCCGGTCAAACACTGTCCAAAATAGCCCCCATCTCCTCGATTCCCAAAGTATAAACGCGAATCGCAATAAGAACCACACCCGTGAAATATTGAGCGAATCGGATTGGAAGCGCAAACCATGCTCTCAGTACCGCCCAGTCTTGTCAGACAGCCACGCCAGAACTCCTGTGCTACTCCATCAAGCAAGCCAACTCCTGCTTCCAAAAACCTCGAGTATTCAAAGACAAAGAAAATCGGACATTATGCATCACGCGTAACAGCTCAGAGGATACCTGAATCCTTCAGGGCATTTTGCAATATCGTCTCTTTAACCGCAGCGAAGACGAGTCGGATATTCGATGTATCCGTGGCTTGTGTGAGACTACTCAAGTTAGAACCTGTAGGGGGAGGGGGATGAGAACGCAGCTTACTGGGGATATAGGTTGAGATGTGCTCGGTTGACTTGGTTGAAACGCCAGAGGAGGTATTTTGAGGCTCTGTTGATATCGTTCCCTCCTGAGTAATCTGGGAAATAGTTGCTCAAGGGGGATCTCCCGAGCTTCTGCCTGAATAGATCCACCTTATTCAAGAAGAGGATGATACTCGTCCTCATGAACCATCTCGAGTTGACAACTGAATCGAACAGCACCAGAGACTCCATCATTCGATTCTTGAATTAATTAGTGAAGGTTATATTTAATTACCGAGGGGGATCTTACTTGATTGCTCTCTTCTAATAGTACTTGATCGTACTCGCTCAGGGCTACGCAGAAGATGATCGATGTCACATTCTCGAAGCAATGAATCCACTTCTTTCTCTCACTTCTTTGCCCACCCACGTCGAACATACTGTGAAGGCTGGTCAGAACTGCAAGTATGCCCAAGGGTGTATGTGCTTACTGTATGCTCAACGAGCCCATGGTGAATCTCGTCTCGTAGATACCCGTTGTCTTCGTTCTTGCTCTTAAAACGTCTGCCTCCACTGGTATATATTCCGGAGCCGATATCCGATTCGCTTCGTCGAAGAAACTATATTCATATCAGCATACGCTCCTCGCAAATGAACAAAGAGGACGCACTATGGCGCAGAATCCATCAGGTAGAACTCGCTCTGCCTTTCCAACAAAGTTTCTATGCTCCCATCCTTCCATAACGAGCCTACTGCAACCCCAACCTTGGCATTAAGCGGTGTATGTGGATCCGGATCAACTTGATATTCGAGCAAGTAATCCATCAATTCGACATTCGTAGGATTCGTAGGTTCGATACCGAATTGCCGCATCGCTCCAATGAGCGCTTTCGCGCAATCGATGAGATTCTTATAGATAGTCAACCGATAAAGAGCCAACTCGTCGACTGTGTAGCCATTCTGATGGATAATCTTCATCTGCTTGACAATCGTCGATTTCCCACTCTCTCCGGAACCTTTGTCAACGTTAGCCTCCATCTCCCAGGGTCTTGGCATCTATTCTGCATACCTAGCAGGAGAATCTTGCATTCTCTGCGGAGTTTCCGCGAGTCCTCCTCTAGCTTCTTATCGATCTCCTGGCTCCTTTTCTTCTGTTCCGCACCCTCCGAATCAGAGCTCATGCAAGCACCCATCTTCCAGTCTGTCTGGCTGCAAGCGCAGCCCCGCCTTCTTGTGTCCTAATTATCGGAATCGGGTCGATGGTTTGAAGCCGTTCGCATTCGTGCCTTCGATCGTTCTAGAGGAAACGTGCAGGATCCAATCGCCGTCCGTTTGATCTTCTCGAGGGGTGTGGATTTTCAGGCGGAGGGTGCCATGCGAATCGCAGCTCGCCGAAGGGAGGGGATAATTGTTTCTCGCCGAGAGATTCAGAAAGTCGTTTGTCCCTGCGCGAAAGAAATAGGATTCAAAGCAAACAAGCCTGCCCAAGATATAATAGATAGTGCCTTCCTCTGCTTCCACGAGGAGGGCTGCCAGTTATCCCCACCGCCCGATGTGTGCTCGCAGACGGACGATTACCCGAGGCCTTGTCCCTCGATTGCGACCTAGGGAACACGACGACGGCCGAAATGAACAGCCTTGTATCTCCTGTCCAGGCAATGAAAGCGTCGATGTCGATTCCGATGTCGATGAATGGGAATAATGGATGTCGATTGAAGGTGGTCCGTGGTATGAAGTTCGAGGTTCGAGGTCGTCAGTTGGGGCTATGGGTGAGTGACCGCACTCACTAGCTTTGGGGCGGGTTCTTGGAGGCAGAAGACCAAACGATCCATGGGGTGGATGGGTGCTGCCTCAGCCTCTTTCACGTAGAAGTCGACCCTGTCTAGCACCATGCGCACTCATCAGAGATCGTCAGCAGTGGGAGAATACTGGAAATAGTAGCTGAGCTGTCATACAATAAGACAATGAGATACCCTTGGATTACTTATTGTTCGTGTTGTTCGCTCTGTCCGTTCCGTCTCAGGCGCACTTGACTCTCATCCGTTGGATGGGTTTGGCTCGGCTGAGAGTGGGACTCAGAGCGAGTGAGACCCTTGGGAGCTCGCTCACTAGGCGCGGAGTCTGTCTGTGCTGTGTGTCCACAGCGCTGAAAGCGGATGGAAGGGTCCTGTTGCCCAGGCCGAAGGGTGGATCTACAAATAAGGTGGCCGGCTAGATGCCAATTTAGAGACCTCTCCCTCCCATCGGAACCGATCTACGCAATGAGGTGTATGCTCCTATTCAACAGATGAGGCACGTTGGACGATTCCTGGCGGGCGTCGATGTGCTCGATATCCGCAGGTGGGTGGTGGGCTGTCAGTGCTGACCTCATACACCTGGCTGGGTGACAGGGTGAATGGGTGAATGGGTGAATGGATGGCGTCGAGAAACATTTGGGTGGACTGTGTTTTATATCGGGCATGGTTCCCGCCGGAGATCATCTTTTCGAATCAGCCCGTCTAACTGGATACCAAGAAAGGATCGAAGCATGCCATAGGGTGACCTTCAAAGCGCACTCATTTTCCAGCATGTCAGCCAAACACGTGCGGGTAGGGGTCCCGATTGCATGGCCACATGGGAGAGATTAAAACAAATATCGCGGGTCGACCCCATGTCTCTCTCCTGCTTTCTTCAATAAACTGATATGAGAACCTTCAATGAGCTTTGAGTCACCTGCATATGAGAGCATCCGATCCGTGAGTTTCGCCCGGGGTAGTCTATTGGCCAGCTGCATCGTCACATAAAGACTCGAGTTCTTCAGGTCAAGGGATGCGCCATTTGGCTTGTGAGAACAGATGGACGTTGTTGTGTTTGAGACCAAGGTACCACAGACATATTAATCTAGTTTAGCCCTGCAAAACACCCAACTATAACAGTCATCGACACCTGGAAACATATCCTCCACCCCAGATTTCGAAGGTCAGGACAACTATAACTAACTACCTGGGCCCCCTTTGCATATGCGGTCCTCCTCATACTAGGATAGTGCAATGTCACGCCGACGATGAGAGGCCCAAACATCTCAACCAGCCAGGAAAGCTTGCTGTTCAGTACCTACACGAGTACGAGTGTTGAACACCACGAGATTGACGTCGTTGAACTGGTGGGAGGAATCGAGGTTGCTTGGCGCTTGCACGGAGTGGCTCGTCAGCCAACGCTGACTTGGACAACTTTGTTGGTCGCTACTAGGCTTTTTGGAGAGAGGGCATTGACAAGATGAATTGGGATGTGGGATTTCAATTACTTTCGCATCAGTCACGCGGAATGAAGGGCTGTGTGCATCAAGGGCCCGGGCAGGTACTTCCATGAATCAGAATATCTCGAGCAGAGCAATTCAGAAAGCCTCTAATAGAAGACAGCACAGACTTTCCAACACATCGCCTCAGGGAATCCGGCAGACAAATTTTTACTTTCCATTCGTGAATTGCAAAATCTACAGTCTCTTTTGACTGCAAGGTATCCACGGTAATTGATCTAACTCCTCCTACCCAGCAAATGCTTATTCATATCCTCGTCAGAGCAACCGACGAATGAGAGAGGGCCCAGAGAACCAATCTCATGGCAAGAAACCATATCAACCGCCCATATGCAATTCGAGAAACCATAGCCCGCGTCGTAAACAAGGCCCGTCCAAATCAAGTTGCTGTTTCATCGTGCTGACCGGAAGTCTGGCTTCTTCCCAACCACCGAAGTCTAAAATCCACCAAAGATGCAATAAGAAAGGAGACATTTCATGCAAGGTACCCAAGTTCATCATCGTCGAGACGCTCCAAGTATTCCTTCTCCAACAAGATGTCTATGCACTTCTTAATATCAGGGATCTTAGGAACGAAACGGGAACGGATCTGATTGATGCACTCGCTAACTAGCTGAGTGTGCTTCATCTTCTTGCGAGCTTTCATGATACGCACGATGGCGGACTAGAACAGACATCAGTACTTTGAGCACCCAACAGATTTGGAATATACATACCTGCATAAGCAACTTTCGGTCTTCCTCGATGGTCTTGTGAGTCTCATCAACCTCTTGCTTCTGCTCCGACTTGACAGCAATGTTCAAGTTGACACGGATCTTCTTGCTTTTGAAGTCGTAATTTAAAGCGAACATCTTCCCAGGACCAGGCTTCTCTCCGTCAGGGATCATGCTGAGAACCTTGGCCTTAACAAAGATTCCAAGGGCAGGGTCAAGAACGTCAGCTTGTAATTGGGTAGCCTTGACGATATCATCGTAGCTGTTCTTGTCGTTCTCGTTGAAGAGGAGAAGGATAGCCATTTGGTAGGTAGAGACTTGAAAGGTATATGGAGTTTTGGTGTTTCGGCAGTAGTTGGCTTTGACCTCTCCCTTGCACAACTGCCATAACCAGGTAAGTTTTCTGCCGCTGTGCTTCTGGCCATAAAAGGTCTGGAATCGCTCGTATGCCTTTGCGATCTCCGCGGGTGGTGTGAAATCGGTATTTGGGGGGTTTAAAGGCCAGAAGCCAGTACCTAGAATGGCATAACTGGCATCGACCGGCTTATCGTCACCAGGCTCGAGAAGACCAGACTCAAATTCCTTGAACCCACTGTTCAAGTCCTTGGAGATCTGCATATCTTGGAACATGCGTTGCAGCTTGTTGGTATATTCGTAACCGCATGCCTCCTTCAATTTGCTAATCATGCTCGTCTCAGCATCATCAGAGGACGAACTGGTGTGTACCAATCTTCGAGCCAACATGCGCGAATAGAACTTCTGGAAAACATCCTTGTCTTCGATGTACTTGAAGACAGTCATGATTTGAGTCAACGTATTCTCAAGATCAGTCTCTTCAGCACCATTGGCACTCTTCTTGAGCAAAGCGTCAGTGTATTTGGCGAGCAATTCCGGGGACTTGTTTGATCCGGACTTGCAAACTTGATTACGGTTGACAAACTCTCTGCATGCATTATCGAGTGATCTGGTAAACTCTGGCTCATCTTTGAATGCTTGCTTGACAAGACCCTGGTACTGTGTGTGGATTTCGAGAAGAGCATCGACGTAGACCTTGGGCTCTAACTTGTCCGCATCAACTGCAACCTTTGCAACAGCTCCCAAACCAGCTTTACGGACGTGAGCCTCGAACTTCGCACGCAGTGGATCAAGACCATCGGGGATTCTTGAAAGAAGATTGTACATGCGCTGCATATCGTCGACTCGGTCATTGTCCAACAAAACCTGGAACTCGTCCCGCAAGATTATTGAATGGTCGGCGATAAGAGCTGTGTTGCAGCACTTCTTCAAAGGCACAATGATGTCCTGGTGTAGGTACATCTGAACACGCTCCTCCTCCTCGTCCAATCGAAGCTCAGCTTTCTTCATATATTCTACAATACTGTTCTCTGCAACGAATTGTTTCGACTCGGCTTGGTAGAACTGCTTGGTGGCTTCTAAAAATGGTCGCTCAAAGTTGTATCTGTAAACATCCAGTGTAGATTTTGTAGGATCGGCCTCATCCAAACCAAGAGATACGAAGGAGTCGACAATACTCTTGATCTGGCTGTGCTCAATGGTCTCACCGTGACGTTGCTTTTCCACCATCTTAAGAACTGCATCCATAACCTTTTCGTGAACTTCGCTGAACAGGGTTATTCTCCACTGAACAAGGTGGAGTGTGTAGACGTCGTAGATGTTCTTCTTTCCCTCATCCATTTCGCGCTTGACCCAATGTCTGTTGAGGTATCGGAAAAGGTGGTTGATGTATTTGGCAGCAGTCGTATACCGATCCCATTCCCGAATGTAAAAGGTGAGAAGGGCTTCGTCGGCATGCTTTTTGGACTCTTCGACGAGATCCTTGAGATAGACATTGAGGTAGGTGATCAGATTCTGGTAGAGGTCCTCGCCAAGAAGATGTGCTGTGGCATGTTAGCGTCAAGCTCTAATCCTGGAGACTTGAAATTCCTACCTCCACGATGTGCCCCTCCAATAACACCTGCATTACTGTTGCTGACGGCCTTTTGTGATGTACAGAAGTTGTGAACAGCTCTGTGAGATGTTAGCACTAGCCTGCACGTTGGGAACCGAAAACACTAACGTATACACTCCCATATACTGTAGGGCTAGTAAGCGTTTGCACGAACGTTTGTGGCGGCAGTACTCACTGTTTGCATGTCAATACCTTCTTGGAGGTTGACCATGATCTTTGCAACTCCGGCCTCAAGGTATTTCCATCTGCAAGCTGTTAGCGGGAAAGATGACAGTGAAGGTGAGGGACACCCACGTTGCATCTAAGTCCTCCCGATTAGGAACCGGAGGCATCGATATGATTCTGCTTGCTACGGTTGCCATTTTGGAGGATGAAATAAAAGGTGATCGGGTGGTGGCGTTTGTTAAGATGGTTGGATCGAATTATTGATCGCGGAGTGAACTGGTGCGCAATATTGACCGCAGCAAACAGTCCCGAGAGTCTGGAACCAGAACCAGGGTTCGCGTATCCGTATCCTTCTAGAGATCTATTCCAGGCCTTCGAGGCTATTCGAGAGGTGTGCCCAGACGCGACTAAGTCCCAGAAGGCGGAGGGTGAGATGTTGATGGCACTCGAAGAGGGTCAAGTAGCCTTCGTCAAGGAGGAGAGGGTAATCCGCGGATGTATTGACCATGCAAGAAAATCACTTGTCCTTGAATAGGTCTGAAGTTGTGTAGAGGTCCGGTAGTTGGATCACCGATATTTGAAGGGAGTTCATGATTCAGCATAACAAGGCGGCAGTCCCGATGGCACTAGCGCGCTTCAGGCAACGAGACAAGGCTGTGCTACAAATTCAAGTCCTGGTTGTTGGGAACTATCAAAGATATCACTTTCAATTTTACTATATCTGGATGAGCCAAAAGTCTCTCATCCCTCAATATTGTCTACAATTTACCTTCCAGGCCCAGGTAAACGAGCGACATAGGTTTTGACATGCTTCCTGAACCAGTGACGTCGACGAGAAATTGAAGTTGACAGTTATGGACTTGCTGAACCAATTTGGACTCTCAAACTTTCCCTTCGTTGGGCTATGGGCTACTGAGATACTCTGAGCCTCGACTTCCATGTATTGAAAACCCAGCATGGCCCACCTCAATATCACAAGTCTCCCCTCCCTCCAAGTTTCCCGCCACTCAATACCCCGCTATGACCTGATCCCAAACACCTCCATCCAGGAAAAGGCTCTCCTAATTTATCATTCCTGTATTCCCACATCAGCTTCAGCCTCGAACATCGAATCACACCTCAAAGACGTGGGGGTCGTAACGCCGTCATGGAGATACACAATGTATAGCACTACCCATTTCCACAGCACAACACATGAGGTCTTGTGTATATCATCCGGGAAGGCTAAGTTGTGTGAGCATCAGCGTGGAGCTGTGAAGATGATTTATTACTGATCCAGTGTCAGGCTTCGGTGGCGAAGACAATCCTTCAAGAGTCGAGGCTTTAGTCACTAAGGGAGATGTTGTCGTTGTACCTGCTGGAGTCGGTCACAGACTTCTCGATGATTTCAACAGTGGATTTGAGATGGTTGGAAGCTATCCAAAGGGGAAGAATTGGGACATGTGTTATGGAAAGGCAGGTGAAGATGAGCAAGTAAAAGGCATCAGCAGTTTGGGATGGTTTGATAAAGATCCTCTTTATGGAGACCAAGGACCGGTCTTGGAGGACTAGAAGCTGCAATGTGCCCCCCAAAAAAATTCGCACTTTACCTTCTATGAAGGATTATGAAGGTCCTATTTCATTTTTGACAAATGCCGTATAGATCAATGGTGTGCAGAACACAGAATATAGCAATGTATCCAAAAACGCCTCGCTTAATGTGTCGTTCCTTTTCTGCAGACTATAGAGTGCCATGCAAGAATGATTTAAAATTGCTCTACCAAACTGGGATCTCAGTCACTTTCCTCCCGACCACCCACGCGTTCCACCAGCCTACACATGTCAGTGATTTGCTGGAGGAAAGTGTGATGAAGAACCTACCTAAAGATGCTGACAGCGAAGGTCAAGCTCCAGGCTATCAAAGCTATCAGCAGAATCGCACACAAAGCCTTGACCCTGCTACATATAGTGAAATTGTAGCCATTATTTCCTGTTTCACAAGCTCCGTGATCATCCGTAAGAGCCCCAAAAGCCAACGACAAATTGGCTGACTCGAAGATAATGAAGAATAAATCCAGCAGGACGAGTCGAATTTTGGCTTTAGGTGATCGTAGTCCAAGTGGCTTTCCTGTATATTCATCCCAGGTGATGTAGCCAATGTATGGGATTGCAACGACATCTACAACGATGGCCATGATCGTCGAAGGACTTTGAGGATATTGAAATCTTTTGGAGAAGTGGTGGACAGATCCTGATAGAGCTAGAGCGATCGTTGAAGTTGTGAGAACTATGATCCGAAAGATCAGCGGAATGAGGGGATGCATGAGAAGAAGGTGCTATAACGGTCAGTGCAAGTCCTCACATATCCGTTTCAAAACTTACCTGAGCACGTTTGATTAGGGACCTTTGCCTCTTTCTGTTGTGCAACAGATTCACGAAAGTATCAGGGTCATCGTTGCCTTCCAGATCGCCCCTCCAAGGCTTTTCGTACCCTGGCGTTTGTTTTTGAAGGAATTGTTCGTCCTTCCTCTCTCCATCTTCAGTCTGCCCCGGACCATACATAGAAGCCTTGATATAAGTCCGCCATGGTGAAGAAGTGGGAAGGATCCCAGACTGCATTATGACTGGATCACCATCTCTCGCATGATCCCATTTCCGGCCCTTTACCGGTTCTCGATGCCCGCCAAAGAACCCTGTGTCATGTCTCTTCTCATTCATGCCATGCGCAGCATCATCATAGTCATCAACATATCCATCATGAGATATTCTTCTCTCCGGATTCGTAGGAGCAAAATGATGCTGTGCTGAATGTGCCTTTAAAGGAGAAGATAGCAATCTATCAGTAGGTTTCGTGTTTGAATCCTCGCCATCCTCAAAAGAGTCAATCCAAGCTGTTAGATATCAGTAGCCGTTTAAGATGTAGAAGGCTTGACGTACGCGGGAGACTTCGGACCTCTCGTTGGGCTGACCGGCTCTCTGTTCGTGTGCTCGAGGAAGATTGGGTATTGCGAGAGGAGGAAGAGTAGGCCTTTGGGCGATAGTCTTCAGCATGATCTGCCCTCTTCCCTCTCACGGCTCCTTGACTTGATGTCATTGAGGAGCTAGAGGGTTTTCTCTCACTCGGTATCGAGCCATGTTGTAGAATATGATGTGCCTCCAGGACCGGGCCTTGCGCAGAGAATGTCCGAGTCAGGCTTTCTGGAGGGGCCATGAATATGACCGTATTTTGATGGCCGAAACTGGTTCAGCGGCCTGGGTGCTGTGTTTTGACGGAGAGTCACCCCAATCGCTCAACCGCGTTATAAAATCATTTATTGAACAATATGCATAGTAAAGGAGAGTTTGAAGAGAATGGAATAATCAAGCGTGAGTAGTTGGAATGGATTGACGACGATGTACGATTCGTACAGCGTTTGCGGATAAGATGGAAGTGTGGCTGGGAATGGAGTTCTTCCGATGTGCATGGTTTCTCAAAACGCGTGCCGTCATATGTGGCTGTCGCTGTCGTTTCTTCGTGAATCCTAGACCCAAAATTCTAAACCTCATTGATCATCGAATTCCAGTGTTTACAAAGCAAACCTCACAAAGCCTCCAACGCCCTTCAATTGGGAATGACTTGAGAGCGTCTTGAGAAACTCTCGGTGCGCACATCAACAAATTACAATGCGACTTTTCCTTCTCCCGGTTTCGACCCGGAGGACGCTCATCTATGCTCAACGCCTCAATATAACAACCACATCACAACAAAGCTGGCTTGACAAAGGAACCACACGAGCTGCGAAAATCTGGGCAGGCTGGGAGAAGAAGGAGTCAGGCTGGCAGAAGAAGATTGTTGACTATGGCAACCAAGCTCTAAAGCGAATACCATACGAAGAATGGGGACTGAAATCGATACCTCCATTGTCGGCACGGCGGAAAGAAGAGGAGCTTTCGGGAGGAGAAAAGGTTGAGGTCCATTTCCCTTCTTCTCTGATACCTGAAGAGAGGGTGTTTGATGTTTTGAGGACTCTTGGGACAGAAAGAAAGAGTCTACACAAGCAAAGGATGATATATTGTTTCATTGGAATGCCTATAACAGTCCCCTTTGCTCTAGTCCCTGTGTAAGACTTTGAACCCCATCCATATATAGAACAGGACTAATTGGCTGACAGTATACCTAATCTCCCGTTCTTTTATCTCGTCTTCAGAGCATGGTCGCACTGGAGAGCGTTGTCTGGTTCCAAGCACATTGAATTTCTCCTCGACAACAAACTTATTACCCCGAAACCTTCTAAGATTCTTGATGTGCTTTACTCTTCTGGGCAAAGGCCCTTTGACGCTACCTCTGTATCAAGCTCAACAGATTCCAATTCAAACGCTCCAATAGACACTTTGATTTTGCACAAATCAGACGGCAAGAGAATAGCTGCGACTTTGGAGATACCTGAGCTTGATATTGAGCTAGACAGGGCCGTCTGGCAGGTAGAAAAAGCTTTGGAGGCCGAAAAGGAGCTTAGACAGGAAAAGGCTGATCTTCAAGAAGCCAATTCCAAGCCGAAGGAGAAGAAGTAAGGACTACGGAGCTTATTCCAGCTCCCCGCAATTGTATAACATGTATAGGTATCTAGCACGAGATCCGATAGACCCAACTCAGACATAGATTTTCGGTGGAGGATGAAGTTTGGCTCTATGCAGAGCCGTACGAGAAGCATCACGATTTGAAATCATGGAAAATGAAAAAGTGCATCTCCTTCCTCATCATAAGATAATGTCTCTATGCTAGTTTTGAAATTTTTGGGATGGGAGAGTCATATTTGCCATTTTGAACACAGCAGGCCGCAGTCATCAAATATGATCATCACATCACTCTTGTTTTGAATTTTGACTGCATTCCTTGCTAACCTTATCAAAGTCCTGAATAACTCACTGAGGCCTTCGGATTTCCATCAACTCACTCTTGGAAGAACATTTTTCATAAACAATTTAATAGCCCTGATAGTTAGCAAGGCTTTGAAGTTCTTTTAATGGCGTGTGCCAAGGCATGAACTTACGATTAGTACTTTGAGCCAGATACTAATGTCTCGCGCTCTGGCTCCCTGTGTCGATGAGCCTCATTTGTCGAATGGGTCTGATCTGCAACACATTCGTTGTTCTCTCCGCAGTGGTCCAGTTACCCACTCACTGGAGATGACAGCAAGGTAGGGAGATAAGTTGAAGCAAACGGTGGGACCTGTACAATGGTAGACCGGAGCCTTGAATAACGATATATTTTCGAATCTTGACTCTTCATTCATTTTTTCAATATCAGGTCCAACGACTGGGTCCCAATCACATCTGTCAACACATTTTGAAGACTCTATTCTTATTCTCGAGGAAGATAGAGTGTAAAGCTCTGGGATTACTCCGGTATTCCTACGTCGGTGGTGTACAAATTCAACAAGTTGAAATATGTAAGGAAGACTTAGATAGATCAGACTCGTGGTCACGTTAGAAAGAGAGGTTCTCTGATACCAATCCAGTATGCAAAGCCTCAAAGCTTACTTGTTCTAAGATCTTTCAGTTTTGGCACATGGAAAGCGGCGACCGATAGGTGGATTGAGATTAGTGCAAGTTCGACTGCATTATTCTGCGTACATCTCTAGGGACATAGTTGCCATAATGTTTAGCATGGCGGATGGTAATGTGCAACTACATTCAGACTCAGAAAAGGATGGCCTATTCCTCTCTTTATAGCTGCTCTAATTAACGCCATCTACTTTCAGACAACTGTATTTCTGAGCCACTTCGATATGTGGCACAGCCGTCAGATTGAAAAGTATGCAGCGGACTCTCGAGAGCGTCTTTAAATGAAGAGATAGGCTGTTCATAATGTAAAATTTCCCCAGACGGAATAGGAATGCAGTAACGCAGTGAAAAAGCAGTCATCGGCAAACGAATCTTTGTCGAAGACAATTCTCGTGTGCTTCTTTTCGAAGCCAAGTTTAAGGAGGGACTAGCGCCTACATTGGTTGAAGTAAGGCCAGACTCTGTTCTATGCCCGTTAATGCGCGTCGGCCAGTTATTACATGGTACAAAGGAGCTCAATATTCTCCTTACCGAGATTTCTAGGGAAGATACTATTCGGCCCTGAAAGCCCTGACAGTGCTGTTCCTGTTCGGTACTCTTATTACAATAAGTACATTGGGACTTCCAGGGATACAGAATTTGACAATCATAAATGTTTTTCGAAATGCACTTTTGAGTTGGGAGGAAATGACGTCCGGATCTTGTCCGGCTTCAAGTTCTCCTGGCTTATGAGGCAGTTTTGACGAGCTTGGTTTTCGTCTCACGGGACTTGAATGAGGAATTGCTTCACTAGTCGAACATCGTTAAAGACCAATGACCGTAACATTGAGAGGGAACAGTAAGGAAACCATGAACACATTACGGGATCAACTGGGAATAGAGTAGTGAGCCACAGCACTTCTATACACCTGCTATATCTCAATTCGGCGATATAATATAGAAACAAGAAGGCAGTACGTGTATCTGTAGGGCGTTGATTATTTCTTGCTGGAAGTGACTTCATTCGTAGCATGTTTGGAATGTAGTACAAAGGAGACGACAAGCAAGCTGAAATATAACGCAAACTATGAACGCAAACTAATGATCAGTGTATAAACAGCAGGACAACGGGGGCTGCTAATTGCGGAATCAAACTAGTCGGCTATTTTTCTGTAAGAATCGCCGCTAGATAGGTCGGCTAGACATTTGAAGAATGAATCTAAGACTCTCTTGACCATGGCTCTTTGGTTTTTAATCTTTCATAGCTCGCATGATCGGGAATTGTAAAACAAGACATGGATGCGATAGGGTATGTTCTTGGAGAATGCTCGTTTGCTCAAAGGCCGTGACTGTCCGCAAGATCTAGAGGTTTCTAGCTACTTACGAGTACACGGACTTCTGGATGTCATAGCGCGGCTACTACTTCCCTTTAAAAGAGCTACAAAAGTGCACTAGAAAACAATATTCATTTTAACATTTTAACAGTTCTAATATTCAGGGCACCCTCAGTCATTTCCTCGAGCCGAATCGCTTAAGCTCTTAAGACGATCCCGCTCTTACTTATTTATCCAGAGCTCGCCTGGTACGCTTATCGGCAGTAAGGGATTCCATATCTTGAATTTAATCTGCTCGACCATTTGATTGATTACCACAAGTACCAATGCCATTCCTTCCATCAACAATGCCCATTACGGTTGAAGACGAAGATGACACAATTGTGGTGAAAGGCGAGCACGAATCGCAACCCTCATCACCAGAGAGCTCCTCTCCTGAGATTGAACCCCTTGCTGCGAACCTCCTTTCCAAGCATCATCTCGAATCGCCAGAACCTTACCAAGAAACCGCAGGCCTATTTCGCTCAAATACCCGGAGAGATCGAGCTACCAGCAAAAAGCCGAAAGCGAACGCCAGAACTATGGAGGAGAGGTTACAGCAGATGCCAGAACTCAGAGCGTTGCCCTGGAGGCCAGGCGTAGAGGAAGGCGCAGATACCGAAACAGGAGGAGAGTCGCGCAGGAAACAGATCAGATTTGGTTGCCTACTTGCCTCTCGTGGAGAAGTACAGGAACCTGGATGCAATAGCTGTATGAATGGGCGGGGGAAGTTCACTCTTTGCATAGCTCTTGATGGCTATTTCAAGGGTGCTTGTGCCAGCTGTCAGTTGAGTGGTCGGCCTAATCGCTGTTCCATTAAGAAGGAGGATGGTGAGTATTCACGATTCTATAAAAGCTCAAAGCTCTGTTGCTGATTAGGCCTAGAACCGGTATCTAGCTCTGCTGTTGGCACCCCAAATAGAGATACTTCCTTCGACCAAGGTCAATTAGCAACTCCCTCAACCGATTCCCGTCCCTCGGGCCCCCCTAGGAAACGCAGACGCACGAGCGAAGTCAAGCGTGCGAATGAAGCAAAACGTGTGAGCCCGAGAGAAGCCCCTCAATGGGCCCAACAACCTCCTCCTCAACCCATTCAGTACCAACCTATACCATCGGAGCGGCCACCACCTCATCTATCACCACAGCCTCAACAGGTGAAGGAAATATCACAGAAAATATGGGCTACAGTCAACCAACCTCCACCGAAACCACAACATCCGAGTAACGGCACAAATAGCAACGAACATCTGCCTCAAGAGCAATACAGAGCGAGTACAACAGGGTGGGCGACTGTAAATCAACCACAGCCGCAAGCGCAGGCTCGCCCTCTACCCCTGCTCCAGGCCAACCATTATGTACCGCCGTCAGCACCTCCAGTTCAACGGCCAATGCAAAATAGTAGAGAGAATACAGGGAGTGGTTTGTACAGCAGCGCAGAGCGGGAAAAAAGAGAGTCAAGGATTGGAGATGAAGAGGGATCAATTGCATTGATTCACAACCTACCGAATGCCAAACAGCGGCAACTTTATAGTCTTGTCAGCGGACTGCAGGGAGGCATTGAACATTTGCAGCGGGAGCTAGATGCACTGAAAAGAGCAATCGGGATTGATGACGAGAAATGAGAGATCGAAACGATCAGTGTATATTTTGATACGATAGTTCGCGATTGGCGCAATGGCTTCAAAAACTAAGGGAGATGTCTGTCTACAAGGGCGGGGAATAGATGAGAATCAGAT
This sequence comes from Hyphodiscus sp. D1413, assembly GCA_003988895.1. Taxonomy (NCBI): domain Eukaryota; kingdom Fungi; phylum Ascomycota; class Leotiomycetes; order Helotiales; family Hyphodiscaceae; genus Hyphodiscus; species Hyphodiscus sp. D1413. The sequence goes on from QYAO01000012.1 coordinate 125,816, forward strand.
AATGCACTCTCTTGCGATAAGAAATCCTCTCACCGCGTTCCACGCGTCTCGCTATTCCAAGCATCATTCAGCGCAAAATCCTTCCTAAGACACAAGGACAACAGAATGATGACGAAACAAACCTCCATTCCCAGTGGAATACAAGCATGAAATGATAATCCACAACCTCGACTCCCTAACGCTTCTTAATCTCGTCCATTCATAAACAACAGGACCGTTCACACTACTGAAGGCTGGCTTCCTCAGCCGCCTCCCACGAGGCCCCGTCTAGCCATGGCAATAGCCCAGCATGATTTCGCTCAAGCCTCGCCCCAATATCCTACTGGCCGTGGATAGTCAGCTATATACTTCATTACCTGGTGGAGAAGAGGGGTTTCTGAGAAAACCCTACCTACGATCGCCGCTCTCGTTAAGAATCCGTCGCTGAGATGGCTCGCGATGTTCATCGGGCAGCCCAGGAGCGCGCTAGACTGTGTTCCTGGAAGAGGTGTGGGTTCGATGAGCAAGGGTTAGGGAGCCAGAGGAGGCTGATGGGGGTTTGAGCTGTGTTCATGATATGAGGAGAAGGAGGGAGGTATGACACTTTATCAAAAGTCGCAAAATGGCATGAACAATGGATTCCATGGTAGGTTAAGCACCACGATATCAAGAATCCATCCGCGAGAGATCAACTGGCTCGTCAGGAAGTTGGATGTGATGGCTTCACGGCCGTGAGCAGGATGACAGATTCTTTTGATCAGGACTGCTGAATGTATGGCTACGGCTGACGGATGGGGATATATCAGTTGCGGCACCATTATGATCCCCCATCTGGAGCATAGCTGATTTCTCTTATGAACACTCTTCACAAGTCAAGCAGCGCTAGATGTTCGGATTTATAAGTGAGCCCCGAGGTAGGATTGGTTGTTTACAGAAGTATGTAACCCTCTTGCACGCCTCTAGGTATTGAGGTCGAGAGCAATGGAGAGATACGGGTGTCGTGTGGTTTGAGATTGACTTCATGACGTGTTTTCCGCATTGTTTGTTTATCTGTGTTGGTACTGCGGCTCAGCAGGGTGCTTCTGGTTTTGTATGATAGTATCTTGGTATATTTGCAGTTATATTTGAGGTCCCAGTTATCGGAGATTATCAAAGAACCCATAATAGATTCCATAGGTTCCACAACTCCTTCCCGTGTTGTGGGAGTGAGCGTTGGGAAACAGTGATACTAAAGGGAATGGGACGAATTTCTTGTAGTTTCATAACCGGATTTCCCAATGCTGGCGTTAGACCCGAGAGAGAGAGAGACCCAAACTGTGCTTGCTGTTGACGCTAGAGATTGTTGAAGATCTTGCGTCGGCCTTGTTGGAGTCAAGAAGGCGAGCTCTGTGCTGTGATGAAGCCTAAAGTTTAACCAAGAAAGAGAGATCGCAGTAGAGATAAACTTGAACTCAAGCACAGAGACAATACGCGGTAGAAGAAACCAGGCGATGTCCCGGGATTTCGCAACTCACTTTATACGAAGGTAGAGAGGGTCGAATCGGCAGGTCTCGGCAGTTTATCGAGCCCCCTTCTTTCACCACCAATCAGGCCCACAGCTCGTACTCCAGAAGAGACGCTCCGCTTTTCAATTGCACAGATCGGCAGCGTGCCCAGAAGCCAAGTGGGCACGACGGCTATTTTCGTGCTCCTCGGCCTCTTGCCCTGACCTTAGCTTGCTCGTATCGCCGCACGCAAGAAAAGGTCCGAGACGTGGGCGAGAGAGGACTGCTTTCATCCTCGCGGATGCAGATGCAAATACGAATGCGAAGGGGAAGCGGGTACTGCTCGGGAATTATGTGCCGCAGGTGGCTAGTTGGAGCTGGATGTCTGGATGATTCAGCAGTCATGATGAGAATGGTGGAAGGGGGACTTTCGTTTCTGATAAGCTTATCACGTCGACATTGGGCGGGCACGCTTGAGCGGAGCCGTGGCTTTCGAGCCATGCGAGGGAGCGGGTCCAGTCCAGCGCAAGTCGACCCGTTGTCCTTATTTGGCGGGACACGGCGTAATCGAAGTGCATGAGCTACTTCTGTCTGGTTGCTTGGAGTGGCGAGAGACTGTTCTTAATTACGATCTCTCATCTAGGAGGGAGATAGAGGGGCATGGATAAGAGAGAAAGATAAGAGAGAAAGATAAGAGAGAAAGATAAGAGAGAAAGATAAGAGAGAAAGACATATAGGAGAGAGGCAACTCTACGCCATCCATCGCCAAGCGTGGCGTGAAATGCTTAATTGTAAAGGGTCAAATCATGTTTCTGTCGCTGCAGGGAAGCTATCCTGTCTCGACCCCTAGCGATGCCGTCATGTACCATGGGAGTTAGTATAGTGCAATACTGTAAGAGGACCGCAGGAGTAGTATATCCCGTACTATTCTCTGCTACTCTGCTGTAGTACAGTAGTATCCCTCCAAGCCCGAATTAGCAAATTAGCATATCACATTTGTCCCATCCCGCCTAAAACAACGTTTCAATCTCTGGCTCGCTGCGACCAAACAGCCCAGTCTAAGCCTATCACATCAGAACGGATCTTTGTCATGCTTCCAATGCCCACCACCCAACCCACCACCAACCCAACCACCACCCACCACCACACCACTCACCTCTCACCACACCCCGTATTCAAGGTAAATCTTGCCCGCGCTCCGTTCTTCTCCCCTTCTTCCATGCCTTCTCCTTCGCTCCCACTCCTTGTTTTGTACGGTCGCTTTCGTCACACTCTCGCTCTTCGTATCAATTGATTTCTGTATTCCACTATCCTTCAAACCCATTCAACCTCCGTAGGTACCAAGGTTTTGTCCTAGCCCTTCTCATCTGTCAACTGTCCAGCCCATCCGCCTGCTGAACTCTTCGCGGCCCTCTCGCGTCGAATTCTCTCGTATTCAGCAACGTACGACAGAGTCGAATCTGCTCACTTCACTGGCACTGGAAGCCGTTCAAGCTTTCTGCTGTTCCGTACGCCACCTGGCACAGAGGCATATCGCACGGGGGATATGGCTATCACGCTCGCTTTCATCTGAGAAATCTTCGCTCCATTTGTGGACCGTCAACACACAATGGCTCCTTTAAGGAAAGCACCGAAACTCCCCCAGAGGGGACGGGAGATGCAACAGGTTGGAGATATGGTGCAGGCCGGGAGGTCAAAGACTGGATTGGGCGCTGAGATGGACTCGGCCGAAATCCAGTCGCACCCGACATCACCTAGCCCTACGCGGAGCTTGCAAAGAGAGGATAGTCACGGACTGATAACAGCTGCCCCTCCTGAGCAAGAGGATATTCCAGAAAGGCCATCAATGCCTCGGACACAGCAAAGGGGCAGCTCTGGTTGGACGTTGCCGAGAAGTGGTTCAAGCCGTACCCAGGTCGAGGGAGCCTCGATTTCAAGCATGAACATGAACAGAAGGTCTTCATATGTTCCCGTTATCCCGTCGCCCTTGAATCCGGCATCTTCCCAGTCGTCTGTCAACAGTAGCGATGAGAACGCCATTGAGGGTGACCCATCTCCATTTGATTCATCGTCTTCAGGCGAGTCATCGCGACGGCAGAGTACTGGAAACATGTCAATGGCTGCGGGAGGGAAGCGGAAAAGCAGCAATCTAAGTCATGCTCAACAAATCTTGCGACAGAAGACGATACCAGTGTTACGGCCCGATGAAATGGGACGGCCGGAAACACCGAGATTACTGAAAGATTTGGGGAGGGATTATTCCCGTTATCCATATTCGAGATCGAATTCGAGGCCGCCGGGAACAACATCATTGCCCGTCATGGCAGATTCAGCAGCGCCTTTACTTCGGACTACAACAAACAACCCCTTCAGCGACTCACAGGCGGACCTTCAAAGATATGGGTTTCCTGATGACAGCATCGGGGCATTCGACCCATATTTCGGTGGAGAGAAGGGCTTCATCCTATATGAAAACGAAGTGGAAGATGATGATAAATGGCACATGCCAGCGGACGACGACGACATCACCTACAAACCCCATTGGAGAGACTACTTCGACAGAGAGCAAATCGTTTCAACGATAGGGGCAATCTTTCTGGTACTTGGCCTTCTCTGCGTCTTCATTGTTCTGCCGGTTCTCACATTTTCGACGAATATATACTTACCAGGTGGTTTGCTGCACAACAACTCAACCAAAAATAATCATGGACCGGCTTGGGCCCACGTAAATAACAAGACATATCCCCTTCTGAAAAATGTAAGGACAGGCTTGATCGATCCAACAACTCCGGCCAGTGCGAAGACGAGGATCAGCACGTTCGATAAATCAACACTGAAGTTAGTGTTCAGTGATGAGTTCAATGACGAGAACAGGACTTTCTATCCTGGAGATGATCCTTTCTGGACTGCCCCAAACCTCTGGTATGGCGCAACTCAGGATATGGAATGGTACGATCCGGTAGCAGTGACTACCGGTGGGGGAACTCTTCAATTGACCTTCTCGGCTCTCCCTCAGCACAATCTTCAATATACGTCAGGAATGCTGAACAGTTGGAATCAGCTTTGCTTCAAAGGTGGCGTATTTGAGGTCTCTGTTTCTCTACCAGGTCCAGCTGGAGTACCAGGCTTATGGCCTGGTGTGTGGACGATGGGTAATCTCGGCAGACCTGGCTACAAAGCAACAACGGATGGAGTTTGGCCGTACACCTACAACTCTTGCGATGCTGGAATCACGCCAAATCAGTCTGCTTCCGACGGTATGAACTTCCTTCCGGGCCAGAAACTCAGCTCTTGCACTTGCAAAGGCGAAGACCATCCAAACCCTGGAACAGGCCGAGGAGCCCCTGAAATTGACATTTTGGAAGGGGCCGTTGAGCCCTCGAATCTCCTAGGAGTTGTAACGCAAAGTTACCAAGTTGCCCCTTTCGACATTTTTTGGCGACCAAATTCGGACTTCATGCAAATTCCTAACTACGATACGACGCAGATGAACGGGTATTGTGGAGGGCCTTATCAACAAGCTATCAGCGGTACTACGATCCTCAACGACGACTGGTATGACGGCAAGGCATACCAAAAATACGCTTTCGAGTATGTACCCGGAACGTCGACCGGCAAGATCGCTTGGTTTGTAGGGGAAGATCAGTCATTCATGATGGACGGACGAGCAATTGGGCCGAACGGGAATGCAGCCGCGCGAGTAGTTTCTCAAGAGCCAATGTCCATGGTGCTCAATCTTGGCATGTCCGGGTCCTGGGGAGAAATCAACATAGCCAACTTGAAGTTCCCAACAGTCATGCACATCGACTACGTGCGGATCTACCAGAAGGCCGGACAGGAGAGCATCACTTGCGACCCGGTGGGATACCCGACTACGGAGTACATTGCGAACCATATGGAGGCTTACACGAACCCGAATTTGACTGTAGGCCATTCTGCTCCTGACAAAGCTAGATGAGTGCTAATTATTCGCAGCTCTGGAACCAAACGGGTTATTCCTGGCCAGAGAACACCCTCACGGGGAACTGCTGAGCCGGGTCCGTTTCAGCTCCACGTAGTTGATACACCATACATAATCCCCGGTCCACTGCAACCAGCTCCATACCTCTAATTACATTGACACATAACATAATCATCTACTCGCAGCTACGCAGCCATTTCTAGTACATATTACACCCGCATCCTCTCATCTGGGACACGGCGTTGTGCATATTCATCATGGGATAGAAGGATTACGACGGCGGAATGAATGACCACCATACATACACGATGAACTGGCGTTTAAAGGCGTGAGGGATATGTGATCTAATAGATACCTCCTGAGGATCACCGTTGGCATATACCATGCCGACATGGCTGGATATTCTGAATAGCAGTTATGCATGCACAGTGCATACCATACAATACAATACAATACAATGCAATAAATGATAATCCGATACTTCACAGCGTAATTTGTAATCTAACTCGACTCGATTGGGAGCAAGGATGCTGCAGGAGATTCGATCTCTTTGTGAAGGGAAGGGAAAGCTTCTTGGGGTGGGGTTCATGATGTTTGAGTCTGGCTGCTTTATCTAAAGTTGTATCTATCGACACTAAACCACCAATCAATAGATCAATGGGTAGACCTGCCGACGCTGCTATGCTACGAGTAATGCAGCTTACTGCGGATGTAGAATAAGGTTCCATCTATAGTCTCCCGTGCAAGTGAAGATATAAATCGCGACTTCTTTCACGTCTGAGTCAAGGGAGCGCTTGCTTGATACTCTGCACCTTGGTGGCGTGGGGTTCGGAGGGATTTCAGGTAGAATGAGTCTATTAGCGGTGGGCTTCTACACTGATGATGGCGACTTGCTATTGATCCGTTGGCGATCGAGAGGGATGAGGATGAGAAGGTAGACGGATCGGGAAGCGTGTTGGAGGCATGTATGCACAGCGCCGTCGAGCTATGAGCTTCGTAGAGTAGAGTTCATCGTTTCTCATCGCTTCAACCTGGATCCTTCGCAATAATTAAACAAATCTTTTCGAGTTCCGCCTTCTCAAAGTGATTTAGAGTATGTTTCGGGAGAAAATGTAGGGTAGGTTCAGGGTGAGTATCTCGGATAGATCCGTTCGAAGAGAATCCTCAACTGTCTATACATCTAGACAAAGCCATAAGTCCCGGATCGTCAGAGGCTCGGTGCCTCGCATACCTCCAGTCGTGCGAGACTCATCGAATATTCGAACCCCGTCGCGCTAGGCGGCAGTCGAGGATCATGCTATACTGTTCGGCGCGGCTCACCGAACGTTCTTCCCTTGCTTGGCGGGACATCACGAGGAAGTCCCTCCGTAGAGCTCCACGATGCCGCAAGAATATTTCCGATGGTTTGGGCGAAGTGCAACCAAACTCGTTTTCTCGAGCCTTCTTCAGGTCCCGAAATTCTGGCAAATGGGTGAGGTTTAAGATAAAGGGTTAGCTGCGGTGACTAAGATGGTCGATCGAGGACACAATCATCCCCATCTTGCCGCTGAGTAATCCTGCCCTCCTAGATCTAGCCAAGGGCCTCTGCTCCAGTCTACGCTATTCAGCCAGTCCAAGTTTGCCAACCCTTCATCATAGTTGCCTGGCTCGAAAACGCTGGCGTCAAAAGCCTCAACTATATTTGTAGTGCCTTCCGTATCAAAGGGCTGCTGCGGTGTCTCAGGCAAAGATTCTTGAGATGCCGGAGGCGCTGGATTTAATATCTGATCGAGAATTCGCTTGATGATCTGTCGCATGCGTCCACAAAGTTGATAGTTTCCAGCCGCGGGCCGTATCCAATCAAGGAATCCGATTAAGAGAGAGAGATTTTGAACGATCTCGGAACGGTGCAGAATTGGAAAGTGGGGTGTTCTAGCAGGCTGCTTTATTTGCTTGAGGAGCTCGACGCAAAGCACTCCGGCTGAAGGCACACCCCAACACATCAGCATCCAATCGTAATCATGGTGATGCTCAGAGAATCTGTCTCGCTGCACCCAGATTAAGACGGTCAGCTCGAGCATCTCACGAGCACAATCAACCATAGATTGGCCGTCATAGAGACCTTGCTTGTATGCCAGTCGCTCGAGCAAAAGCTGATGCTCAAGCCTCATGAGTCGAAGCATAAGGCGTGACCAGAACACGGAATCCGATACTGTCTTGGAGGCTGCATCGTCCGAATTCCACAATAAAAAGTCCGGAAATGTTGCGTAAGTGTTATTGATACGATCCATAAGATACCTGTTGGATTGTTAGAGAAGGACGTAGATGATTTTAAGAGGGCTGACTTGATGCGTGTATTAGTGCATTCAGCTGGGTCTCCTAAGAGGCACTCAAGAATGTCATTTAGGACAATGCCAAGCATGCCATTAGCTCGGCTTAACGTGGAAGCATAAATCCCTCCGTCGGTATTCCATCCATTGGAATCAAGTCGTGCGATAGCTGACTGTAGTTCTTCCCCTCCCTTCATCACTACATCTTCATCCAAGTCCAGGGGAAACTTGAACCGGGTATACCGGTAACTGTTCAAGAGATCGGAGTAAGCTATGATTTTGTTTGGGGATATGAAGAGAAAGACATAGAGGTGAGCGAGTCTGAGCTCTTCGAATCGCTTGAACAATTCGGCCATTGGAGGCACTCCTTCTCGCTACTTCAAGATTGTCACACCATGGGAAAGAAAGAAACCGTAACACGAACCTCAATGCTGGTGGTCTACCAGTAAGAAGGGAAGATCCTTTGTCGATATTGAAAACGACCATGAAGACTCGTCTCTTCATCTCCGAGCCGAAAGTTATATGCCCGTCTTCTACCTCTCGGTGCAGTCCCAGAGCTGTCGACGCACTCACAAGGTCTCCAAGTTGCCTCCAGACCAACAGACCTAATACAGTCGTCAGCATGAAGCCCTACTCTGTCGAACATTTTGAACGATTTGGCAGTGAGAGAGCAAGGCACAAACGTATCGCAAATTCTGATACAGTTTGCATGATGCAAAGAACAGACTTACTTACTAGACCGAACCGTTCAAAAAATTGAGCGATTCGGACTAGGAAGAGACAAGGCGCAAGTTTCGAATCCTGAGACAATCCGCAACGGTCTGCACCATCATAGCCGGATTCTTCAGAAATGCTGAAAGGTAGACATAATAAAGTGGCATGTACTACTTACTAGTATCGCCGCTGATGATGGTTTGAAGAATCAAATTCTTAACTAACAATGCGACCATGTGTATGTTGATGAGATCCGAATAATTGGAAAGGGTAATACAGGCCTGAACACACTCCTTCATCTCGACAGCAAACTCCTTCCGGTTACTCCTCGGACCTTTCTGGGTACAGAAGAACGCATCGCGCTCCGGTAAGGATAGGAGTGCAGTAGTAAGGGCGGCAAATACACTCCCAAGAGTCTCCCATCTGAGGTTCGTACCGGTAAAAGACTCAAGCCACGGCTCGTAATCCTGGTATTCTTGGAGAGCGGTCTCGTTGTTCTTACATAGCATTGCCGAGAGTCCTTCCAGATCGTCTTGTCTTCGGGGTTCTTTGAGATATTTTCCGAACGTTGTCCAAAGAGAGCTGGAGATCTTCAGAATGCTTGGTTGATGGAAAGCACATTCGTGGCACTTCTCGGAGTACCATTCTAATAGAAAGTTGCATGTTGCTTTGTCCGGAAGTAAACGGATAACTGTAGAACCTCGGAGTCAGCGCAACTTCTCACGAGTCGACACTACTAAACACATCCAAACTTTCAAGTCGCTCTGAAAGATTGAAAACTAAGCACTACCCGGGTCACAAATGTACAGAGCCCAGAGATACACCATGGTCGAAGAGCGAGTGCCAGGAAAAGCTTAGTATAAGCTCCAATAGTTGCAACCATGATGACGATTCAGTGGAAATGCCATAAATTTGCGAAACGCCTAGAAGATCCAAATGATTCATATATTAAGGGAGAAGATAGAGAAGATCAGGATCACTTTAACAGTCTGAGAGGTTTGGAGACTCGAGCATCAAGATAGCAGATTCTCACAAATGTTGGAAAGAGCTGCGACGGCCAACAAGAACGGAAGAACTCGCATACCTTTAACACCCAGAGCTACTCGAGGCGATCCCCGGTATTCAGTGCCCGCAAGCATTAGAAAAGCTTCCTGACTCTGGACCCTTTCATGAGCGTTCCCAAATGGATCGTCATTCGAAATCTGAATCTCCTCATTCCTTAGGCTTTCGCTATTCTCGAAAAACACTGCGGAGAAATTGGTAGGGCCAAAGAAGCCTCCTGTACAAAGTCAAAGTCAGTCTCGTTTGAACGGCCAGTCATATTGGCTGTTTGAGATTTCAATTGCCTAAAAGCTATGACAGATGTGATCGTAGAGTTTGAAAAGCTTGTAAATTTACAAAGTCCATATTATTCAAATATGACGAGCATTGGAGGGGTCGACGGTTGGATCTGTCATTTAGCAGAAGAAGCTTGAGAGCTAAGCCCGCGACATGTCCGAGTGATTGAGATCTTCTCGTAATCCAGTCAAAGTAGGTTGAGATAGAAATTAATAGAAGAGATGGGGATATGAAACACAACTCCCAAAAGAGGCGCAGACACAACGCACGAACGCCGGTAAACAGATAACACTTACCTGACTTGATAAACGGTCCACTCTTTGCAGCGGGCTTCGAGAAGCCAGGGCTCGATATGGTGGTAGGTGCGACATTAGTGGGCGATGTTGAGCCGGTAATAGGCGATGGAAGGTGGTTAAGGTTGAGATCCGTAGACTCCCTTCTGGTATTGGGGTTTTTTGTCCTAGAATCTCGGATTTAGTACTTTGGTGCCTAGTCCACAACGTTCGGAGAGCATGAGTGATTAAAGCAGGCAGGACAATGGAGCGCTGGGCTAGCAAGACTATCTCAAGGGCCCAACGACATACATTGGAGCATCGACGTAAACACACTTGTCCGAGATCTTCCTACGCTTGCATCTATCGCAACTTGGAAGCGTATGGTCACAAGCAATCTTTGCCTTGCGACAAGGTTCTGCACAAATCAGCCGCTACTCTCCAATGACACACATTGCACAGCCTGTGAAGGTAGGGTTCGGGCCTAGACACCTACCACAGGCTTGCTGCTTCCCATTTCTCCTGCGTTTGGCCACAGGCCCAGCTCCGGAGTGGGATGACATTAAGAGAGTCGTTTAGTCCTTTCGGGGGTCTATTGATAAGGATGAGTATGGGGTAAGCCAGAATTTGAAAGAAGCGGAATTTGGGGAGTTTCCTGAAGGAGGAGGTTGGAAGGAAAACAACGACGCGGACTAGAAGGGTAGTCGGAATTCGGAAACCGGATAAAGCCTGCTTTTCGGAGTAAATTTATTGTGGGGGGGGGGGTTGTTGGTAAGCACATCGTAAATACTGGTGTTATCTGTTGTATTGGTTCCATTAAGCAGGTCCTTCAATTGATCGTAGTCGATCCACCTTGCCGGTTATATTTTAGTATATTGTGGTTCCACGAAGGAAAGGCTGGAGGTTAACGAGGTTGAATGATGTTAATTTGAGAGGCTTATCATCAGATGGGCCGATATTTATCAAATATGCGGGTATGATTATTGAACCGGTCACTGAGAAAGAATTGGATCGATCGCGGAAGAAAACTATCCACTATCCAGTGAGAGATTCGGAGTTCTGTAGGATATAATCCTCTGCATTCTCTGGACTATTATGACCTGATCAACACACCTTCCTAGAACTATTGTTCGCGGAATAGCCAAGATTTCAGTCAAAGAAACTTTTGTATTCTCTCGTTATATTGGGTATCATGACACAAACCCACAATACCATCATCCCATTCAGATCTCTCATCCATTCATTGATCCGATTCAACTCCCATTTCCCTACTATCATCCACGCCCGGCTTGTTCACTAACCTCCATATAATGACCAAGTAGAGAAGAAAACGAAAAGTCCGCAGTTAACACGCCCGCGACCCGAGGTCAAAAACAAATTGGTATTTCGTCTTTCCTGACGATGCGATCTTCTATGTCTGTGTTCTCAAAGACGCCTCATGCTTTTCTCTGTGACACATGCAGAGAGTAAAAGAGCAAGACAAACCAGCAAAGCAATGAAACTCAAAGGCGAAGCACGAAAGCAGAAAAGTGGTATTTGGGGTATTGTTGTGCGCCGCCGAGGGTATATCCTGCCAGTTACAGCACAGCGACTCTAGGAAATAATAAAAGCCATTTAAGAACGCGGTGGCCCAATGGGTCCGGGGTATCCTGAGTTTGTAGAATTGGAAGTTGAAGGGCGACCGCTGTCGGTCGAAGCCCGCATTGTATGTCTGGGGGTGGCATCGCCTGGATGCTGGACTGGAGAAAGTTTGTGATCGTTGCTACTGCCGCTGCCATTCGTACCGAAATGACGCGTAGGCCATGGGGTAGAGTCATCGTCTGCCAAGTTGACACCGCTGTCGTTCCATGGATTGCGATCAGCGTTGAAGCTTCGCGTGGACTCAATGGAGACAAGAGAGGTTTTGGAGACGTTGCTCGAGCCATTCTTGAAGAAAGAGCCGGGAGACTGCGAGCTGTTCTTGCGGCGATCGAGGAAGGAAGAGATGGAGGACATGCTTCCTGGCTTACGAAGTTTGTCAAAGATGGTGCTGCGTTCACGTGCAACTTCTTCGCCAAAGGACGTCTTGGTGGGCGAATCGGTGGAGACAGGTGGCGCATGTTGCAGAAGCTTGGAGTTGAAGAATGGAAGTGATTCTTCGAATGAATCGGATTTCGGACGTGGAATAGCGCCCTTGACGGTAGTGGTTTCGATGCCAGCCTCTGCAAGAGCTGCACTCAGGAAGTCCAGCGCATCCCTGACTCCGCCGGCATTGTTGCGAGTGAAAGTCCAAAGAAGAGTTACAGTGGCACCATCTTCCTCAGTCCGCTCGTTTGGATCTTCGGTGACGTGGACCTCAACAACGTACTGCGAGTGAAGTTTAGGCACAAGTTCAGTCTGGAATTCCTTGGATTGGAGGAACTTCAGGAGCTCCGGTGTACTAGCAAGGACGACTTCATGGTTGTCTGGAACCATACCAAGAAACTCGTCAACGCAATGAGGAACCTGCCATTCGGGCCCGGAGATCGTGACATCATCGCTGGCTTGCTCGGTGCTCGGGAATATGATCTTGCAGTTCCATTTCTTCTCGAGCTCTTCAAGCTGGCCGAGACGGGCAATGAGTTGTCTGTGGTACAGTCGATCAACGTTGACAATCGAACTGGTGAACTCGGAATCAACTCGATCCACCATATCCAAGATTTCTGACTTTACGAGCTCGAGATTTTGAGCGTTTCGTGCTGGTGTGCGGCAAATAACGTTGTCAACCTTGATATCGTCATCCTCTCGGCCAACACCGCCACGGTCCATTGCGTTGGAGAACTTGACGAACACCGAGTGCTTCTTCATGATCCGCTGGATGTGTTGCCCACCAATACCAATGATGCGTTTGTGATATTGATCTGGGACGTGGAAAGAGATCGACGCTGGCATTTCCTGCTCGACGAGCATTAATCCGGATTTCATGGCCTCGTAGTTTCCACCGCAGACATCAATGTTGAAATTATACTCGTTGAAGCCATCAAAGATAATCTGCACGCTGCTTTGACCCATGATCTTGTTGATCTTGCCGTTCTTCTTCCCGCTGACAAATTCTTTGTGCTCGTTTGCCAGCTCGATCTTGACTCTGATTTGGTATTGGGATTGATGGACGAATCTAATCTCGGAGATGACCATCAATGCTGCTTTGACTGCATCATCAGAACCAGTCAGATTGAATGTCAGCTTATCAAAGACAACATCGGCATCCGAGTTGGCACAGATATCAGCAAGCATGGTCTGAATGTCTGTGGGCGAAGGTAGACGTGTTTGGTTTGCTTGCTGGATCCACCAAGAGGCGCTGTAGAATTGTCCTGTCTGGAGATTGTCAGTGAAGTCAGACAAATGCCTGAGCTAGGAGACTTACCAGAGACATCACGTCTCGAACTGTTCGCTCTACATGAAGTCCCTCAACACCCTGGATTCTAATCTGATTACGTTGGGACCCAAGAGGCGGGAATTGGATGAATGTGCCGTTAGTCTCCATGATCTTGCGAACCTTGTCCAGTCGGGTGAGCAGAATGCTATCGATCTTGGCAGCAGAAACCACGGCATCCTTCATGAATATCCGCGTGCGGCTTGCCAGTTCGTGGATCTTCTGCTTCGCCAAAGCAATATTTTGTGGGCTATCCCCAGTGATAAAAATCTCCTCCGGGTTCCGTCTATTTGCACCAACTGGACAATATCTATAGACTTGGGAGAATGGAGGAGGGAAGTAGATCGCAGTGTTGGTAGCCGATTCAATCAACTTGATGTTCTTTCGGGACCGACCACAGATGACAGTGTGCAGAGATAGCTCCAGCATCATTCCTTCGACAGCACGGCCAAGCTTTATCAAGAATGTCAGCAGATGGTTTGTCTCATCGAAGGTGGCTTATGCTTACCAGTCTATCAATGAAGATCAGGACCCGAGTCTTTGCATGTTCAGCACTCTCCATATCACCATAGATAGATACTCTCCATCGCTCATCGCGTCCCGCATCGCCATTTCCGTTCAATCCGTCTACCATAGATGTGAACTTTGGGCCCAACAGAAATATATCAACTCCGCAGAATTTAGCAACTTGATCAAGGTGGTCGATGACGTGTGATTTGAGTGCTTCCGCCTCCCTGTCGATAACCAAATCCCCATCCACATCAACAACTGCACAACGCTGCAGACCTGTCAGCATCCCATCTGTAATGGGGCATAGAATCCTTTGCTTACCAGTGCTAGAGGAGTATCATTCAGAATTGTTTCCCTGCTCTTGTGAACCAATTCCGGGCTTCCCGAGAGACAGACATTCGTGACTTGTCCCTTGACGCGTTTGGGTTCGGATGATTTGACAGTGGCTTCGATCGGCAGTCCGCTGCTGGTGATGTCTTTGCAGAGCTTTCTCAGGGCCATGACATTATGTGCGTGTATCGGTAGCTCGTAGATGGGCACGTCGTCCGCCGCGTCTTCGGGATGTGTCCATTTGGCAATAGCATCGTTGGTGGCATACAGGATGTCCTCGGTATTGGGTCCAGCAAGGTCTGAAGCAAAGGGCACATTGAAGGAGTAGTATATGGTTGAGTCTAGGGAGGACGGAGAGTTGATCGGGGAGCCATGTGTGGGCTTCTGTTGAGCACTAGACGTCATGGCCATGTTTGGCCGCGACATACTGAATGCTTGACCGGGCCAATGTTGGCGCATGTTGGCTAATTTGTTCATGGTGAGGGCGTCGCTCAAGTCGACGAGGAGGAGAGGAATGTGGTTGTGTAGAAGTCGTGTGCCTCGAAGGAAGCTCACCGAATCGCTGTTGCACTCGACTGGGCTTTGATAATGTAAGCCGGCTTCACCTCTAACGCTACCAAGCGAGAGAGCAAAAACATGCCACGACTAGCACGACTCGCTGGGATATCAGGAGCAGGGCACAGCTGTCCCCAAACAGAAGACAGAGCGACGGAGTATGATTCGCTGTGCTTTGGCAGCAAACACTGCAGGATGCTTGGTTTGGATAGTCTGAGGCTGTTGGGGTCGCAAATAGGGGGTAGCCAGACAGCAGTTGGTAATTGGAGTCGGTGGAGCTTTGCGTAGACCGGTAGTTCCGAGACGCCTGGCGGTGATGTGGGCTTCGAGGCTGTGCTTGCAAGAGGGACAGGGGATACGTAAAACAATGATGCAAAATGTTCAGCTCTCGATTGAATAGAGGGTCAACGACGAGGGTTAATCTTCACATTGACACTCTATGTTGGAGGCTCTAACCACGACATCTAAGTTGACTAGCTTGAACCGTCCCACATTGTCATCGCTCTGGGCTCTAGAACGTCAAGTGAAAATGCTTGCTGACTGTCCAATTGGTCCTTCCACTCCTCCAAGACCGGTAGGATTTTTACGGTCTTATCATAGTGTGAGTTCCAAGCTTCGAGGCTTTTACTGGCTTTTACACGCCGCTAGAGACTTTCACAACCGTCTTTACACGCGTTTACAGAGCATTACTCTCCTCATTGTTGTCCTCCTCCCCTTGGATTCGTGCTTCCTGCATCCATCCTGTGTGGTGTTCCGGATATAAGGAGCTGCTCCATCCGAAGTCAGCTCAGCGTTTGGGAGCGACCACACGTGTTTCTTACTGTACAGTACGTACTTAATCTACGCTTCACACCTTTCGAGTCCGTGAGCCGCAGAATCATTGTCCACGAGTTGATCTGTGCCGCATCGCTGGTGGCCGGGAGTATCTGCAGCTTAATGTTTTGGTACGGAAGTATTTGATACTCGGCTGCTGTTGATGGTGACTTCATGGCTTCTGACAATTGGAATTCATTTTCTCCTCTCCGGAACAATCCTTCGGTTTCGTTCCCGGCTCCAGACTTCACATTTGTACCAACAACACCTAGCGACAGAAGATTTGGAGAAAATTGACCGTGACAACCGGTTACCGTCGATTAAATCAACATCGGAACAGGTCGTCTGGCAAATGATTATTCTTACATGTAATGTGTGTTATACATCTTTCAACA
The DNA here is from genome assembly GCA_003988895.1 of Hyphodiscus sp. D1413. Classification (NCBI taxonomy): domain Eukaryota; kingdom Fungi; phylum Ascomycota; class Leotiomycetes; order Helotiales; family Hyphodiscaceae; genus Hyphodiscus; species Hyphodiscus sp. D1413. The sequence goes on from QYAO01000012.1 coordinate 141,867, forward strand.
AGCCAAACCTTGGCCTGGTTGATCGTACTTGACAACGAGTAGCCTCAACATTCATTCCCACCATCAAATAACCTTCATGCATGCAAGCAGCCCGTCATAACAATCCCTCATCCTCCACTATCTGTACACATCCCGCACTTCCCTTCTTACATCATTCTCATAGACAACAACTGATTCGTCTCTCATTCTAGGTCGTTCTATGAACGCGACCGATTGCTCCCTAGCTCGAGGTCGTTCAAAAGCAACGTCGGTAGTGGGCCGCCGGCTCGATGGTTCATCATAATATCTTTCTGCATCTCGCGTAACGACATGCTCACGGCGAGGAGCCTCGACAGGGCGAACACTATACTCACGTTGTGACTGGGGAGCCATCTCCCTGGGAGCCCCTTCTAGACGAGCACTCTGCACTCTGCTAATATATTCTCGTGGGACTTCGTACCGGACAGACTCTGCTGGTGCCGGCCGAACACTTGCTGCCCTTGAAATCAGCTCTCGAGGTGCTTCGTCGAGATGGCTCATCTGTCGGCGTTCGGGGCCTCCTCGCAACTGGATGTAGTCATCCCCAGGTGGCGCCATAGGCCGCACTGAGTACTCTCTTTGACGATAAGCTCGATGCTCTGGTACAGCATACTCTGGCTGCGTGACGACTCGTCGAGGGACAACTGCTGGTGATGCAGGTCGTCGATAGATGACCCCGTCTTCTTCATATCCAACAGGTGGGCGGCCAGATACTGTTCTGACCGGAGCTCGTTCGTAGACTACTTCCGCATCGCGATATCTTGAAGGAGGTGCCACAGACTGCCTGATAGAGGGCTGAAGGGTGGGTTCGATGTATTCACGACCATATGCATCAACAATAATTCGTATTGGCTGCCGTGGTGGGCCCATTGGAATTGGTGATCGTCTTTGCCGCATAATAGGTGATCTTGAACGTTCGCGATCTGCATCAGGGCGTACACTGGCTCTTGGCAGAGGCTCTCTATAGTAGACAGGCTCCTCGCGGGGTCGAAGGTCCACAATTGCATGAGAGGCAGCTCTCGCTGTTCGCGCTTCCCCTGGGCCATAAGGAAGAGCGTATACAGCCGGAGACTGTGGTCTTCTCACGAAGTCGCCATTATCGATACGACGATACTCAACATCCTCTCGCTCGACACGTTGATACATGGGTTCAGGCCGTCTTGGTCCAACTTCGTAGCGCTCTTCATACCGTTCGTATGCTCGAGGTTCCTCGTATCGACCCGGAACACGGTCTATGACTCGATCTTGAACCACCTCATCGTATCTAGGGTCATCGTAGTTCAGCTCCCCACCATATTGCCCCAACTGTCGTTGTTTCTTCTGTGGTCGAGGTAAGGGCGCAACTCCGTATGGTGAAAGCGACCGAGGTTCTGGCTTGATATATGGCGAGTCAGGTGTTGGTTCATCATCTTTGCTAGACGCCTTGCGCTTCTTCTTCTTGTCTTTCTTCTTCGACGTCTTCAAACCTTTGAGAGAGCTGTCTGCACTTGAAACTCCGGACTTTCGAAGAGCGGCAACTTGAGCTGGAGGAGCTTCATCAGCAGGGGCGGGCTCCCGAAGAACAGGAGGATTTCTGGTTGTGGCCAGAGGAGATACTCTTGCTGGTTGTGGAGCATAAGGTGATAAATTGTGGGCTCGGATTAACTGGGACTCGCTATCGTCTTGGAATGCCTGTCTTAAAAGCTCGTCTGATGCAGTCTGTCCAGAATCATCAACATCATATTCGCAGAAATAGGAACCCATATCGTTTGAGTTTGACGGGCGGTTGTTTTGGAGGATACTGACTATTTTTGGTCTTTTATCTGGGGCGCTCACCTTTCCACCTGTCTCCCTGAGAGAATTGCTAGAATCTGAATTTTCCATGTCCCGAGCCTGCTCATAGTGAGCTGCTGCATTCTGAGACCCTTGTTGAAATGGTGGGTTATTTGCTTGTGACGCTGGTAAATGATTATCTGTAGATAGCGAAGCACCAGTCATAATAACATCTTGGTTGCCAATTTGATTATGGGTAGAATAACTCTGCGCAGGGCGCTCATCGGCACCATCTGTTTGCACTTCATGGGGCTCTTGGTGCCCTTGCGATGAGCTAGAGGGCATCGGAGTATCATGCTGACTAGAATAGAAAGTGTTCTCATCAAAGGAATCACCGGCAGATGAACGAGTGCCCACCGAAGGTGCACCTCCTACAGTAGTAGAAGGGTGTACAATAGCAAGTGCTTTTGACAATACTTGCGCAACATCAAAATTAGGAATACCTTCAGAAGTCTGAAGCTTGGCTACCAATCTTTGTTGCTCGATCTGTTCTCTCAGAGCTCTTTCAAGTCTCTGCCTCTGCAATTGTATCTCTGCCTTAATCAGGTCGTCTGATTTCTCCAGCAATATTGGGTTGATTTGGGATGTGGAAGATATCGAACCATAGGCATTCGAGATTGTACGCTGATTATTGGGAGACAAGCTGTTGTGGTATGGGGATGAAATATCGTGATTTGTGCCAGAGGCCGAGCGATTGGTCGATTTGGGCGCAGAGGCACGCGAAGGGGTGGATTGGTTTGGGGGGGAAAAGGTTGGTGTCGAGTTATTCACTTGCTTGCCGCCAGGATGGGGAGAGATCTTTATGCGAGGATGAGTGCCAGCAAGAACCGCATCTCGGAACTGTACAATCTTCTCATACTCCAAGATTTCGCGTAGCTCGGCAGCGGTGAGTGCAGCTCCATTGGAAGCCATCGCGATCGATGTCCCCTGGGCCATTATGGCAAACTGCAGATTAATGTCTGAGTACTATTCAGCAAAGAACAAAAGGCCTAGTGCTTTATTAAGCTAAAATAAAAATGCTGCAATGCAAAGTGTATGCTAGAAGACGAATATGCGCTGATAGTGGCACGATGAAAGAATGTATTTGGAGGATAGAAAGATTTGAGAGCAAGCAGAAGTAACGAGGTCAAGAACGTTGGCGGCAAGTCGGCTAAAAATCCAGTAACCACGCTACATACCCTACGGGTAACTAACTGCATAGTGCGTGTCAAACTGTGCCTAACCAAAAGATCGTGATTCTCTTGTATGATGGCAATTCAGTGCCTTTTATTTAAAAGTGTGCCATAAATAAGACAAGACCGTTTCAACTTTCATCATTCTATTTGTCTCGAATAGAATCAAGAGCTTCCGAATTACTAGAAGGGCATCGCTAGCAATGGCAATCACTATGACCAGTGGACGAGACCACCGTCCGGTATTCTTTTTTGATATTGACAACTGTGTAGGCTCCTGCATCCCAAATTTCTTCTAAGTTGCTAACGACATTCATTAAAGCTCTACCCAAAGAGTATGTCCTACCGCTGAACTTCAGGTTCTAGTTCTCACCATGGAACAGGCAAGAAAGTCCATGATCATATGACCGAGCTCATTGATCAGTACTTCATCAAGCATCTAGAGCTCACCAGAGAAGATGCCTACAAACTTCACCAGGACTACTACAAGACTTATGGCTTAGCTATCGAGGGTCTGGTCCGCCACCATAAAATCGATCCTTTGGAGTACAACCGCCAAGTCGACGATGCACTCCCTCTTGAATCTATCATCTTTCCTGATCCTCAACTACGTAAGCTCCTTTTGGATATGGACAAGTCCAAGGTTAAGCTCTGGCTTTTCACGAACGCTTACAAGACTCACGGCGAACGAGTTGTTAAGTTACTGGCAGTCCAGGATTTATTTGAAGGGATGACTTTCTGCGATTACGCTCAGGAGAAGATGATCTGCAAGCCTCACCCAGAGATGTTCGCTAAGGCTATGGCCGAGGCCGGCATCAATGAGATGAATGATTGCTATTTCGTTGGTTAGGATTACTTGATAGACTGAAGACTGAAGGCTTACTTCTATAGATGATTCCGCGTTGAACTGTAAAAAGGCCGAGGAGCTAGGATGGAATGCAACACATCTTGTTGAGGCAGGAGAGCCATTGCCGGCGACGCAGCCTTGCAAGAACCAGATACGGCATTTGGAGGAACTCCGCACATTACACCCACAGTTCTTCAACGCCTCTTAGATTTAGAAGATCTCTTAATTTTGTTGGCGCTCCGTTGGCGGCGTAGGTGAGTAGAAATTCAAGTTCTCACGAGACTCATGAGACTCATGAAAGAAGCTTAGTTGGATTGATGGCAAATGTAAATAGATATTAGATGCAATGGCTTTAGAACCTTTGTATTACAGTTTACCGACGTTCATGAGATCCTCTCTGCTTGAATTTCGTGAAGTAAATGGGTATATCACCTACCAGCGCCAATTTCCCGCCCATAGCTATCCGCATCCTATCCAATGTCCGGCGACATCCCAAGTGTAGGATCGAGTCGTTCTCATGGTCTCCTCACACTCCGAATAACACTCTCCAGTCTGGCCAAAACGGCTTTCTTCTCTTCCAACGCCTCTTTCCTCCGCACCTCAGCCTCCTGGAGCTCCACCTCCAACTGCTGTATCAACTCTTCCTGATCTTTCTCGCTATTCTCTAGCCCAGGAAGCATGGAGATCAAGTATTCAATTTGTTGTTCCTTGATAATGAGATCGCGCGCAAGCTCTCTTTGTCCAGCCTTGAAAACATCAGGAGCATGGGGCTCGACTAAACCAATATTAGAAGGATGGAGTGAGGGGTACGGAGGAGCCTCATGCCTTCTTTCTCTCGCTCGGGCTCGCCTTCAACTTTCTTGTCCTGCTTCACGACGTCCTTTGGGCCCAAGGTTAGAAGATCGTGATGTCGGTTGATGTAGAAGAGGGATGCAATCATTTGAGTGACGAGCTGTGAAATGGTTAGCAGTCTGATGAAGAAGTATTGAGAGGCTTTATACCTGATCAGCAGCATCCTGAAGCTGTGTGAGACGGTCTGCCATGGCGATGAATCTTGCGTGGAGGTTGCAGGCGAGGCTGAGACCGGCTCAACTGAAGATGCAGGAAATGGGCTGGGATGAGCTTCAGCCAATCAGAGCCTTAAGTTGAATTTCTGTCTGGCTCTCTTTGGAAACTTTCAACGCAAATCGCAAAACCCATCAAGCTTTAGCAACCAGAACGGAGTGAAAACTTTCTGTATCTGGATTGAGGTGGCCCAAAACAGTTTTCTTCCGGTCAAACAGAGAGGCAGATGTTCGCTATCCGGCCCCTCAGCCGCAAACGAAGCTTGTCTCGCACTCTCTCTTTATCTTCTCTTCCACGTCCAGGGAAGCAATCAATTCGGACATATATCGCAAACGTCGAAGACTTAGAATATCCATCAGGAAGCACAAACCATCATGATCTCCGAAGTTTTCTAGAGTATGCTGTACGAGTGGGTCTCGATCCAGAAAGCAAGATATATGTTGGAACACGCTATGAATACACTGTGCAATCCGCCCTCGAAGGTCTCGGAATGGCTCTCAAACGCATAGGCGGCAGCTCAGACTATGGCACTGACCTTCTCGGGACGTGGTCTTTGCCGTCCATGCCTCATCCGTTGAAGATTCTCATCCAGTGCAAAGGCCATGCCCGGAAGGTCGACCCATCTCATGCGAGAGAGCTTGAGGGTGCGTTTGTTGGCGCCCCTCAGGGATGGAGGGGACCCGGTGTTCTGGCGTGCCTGGTCTCCCAGGAAATGGCTACAAAGGGCTTGAGGGAGGCTCTTGGGAGGAGCAAATTGCCAATGGGATATATACAATGCAGTAGGGAGGGAAAGATCTCGCAGATATCATGGAACCGGAGAGCTGAGCAGGAAGGGTTGGAAGGTATTGGAGTGGAGTTGAAGTACACTGGGGAAGTGGGCAACGAGAAAGAGGTTATCCTAACATGGAGAGGAAAGATTCTCAAAGGATGAATTCCCTTTTCCCGTCCCTTCTCGAAGTACTTGAGTTGCAGGATTTGTTTGCCCGGAAATGTTGCAATCAGAGCTCTGATTCATTTACGGATTGCTGCACAAATCGACGATTGAGATCAAATGGCAATAAACCCCTTCAATTCTGCAATCTGCACGGAACCAGAATCACTTATAAATGAGAACGGGCTCGCTGCATTCTTTTTCTGTCTGCAACCGGTCTTCACAACTCTTCCTTAAGGAACGTCCCACGAGCTCATATTCAAGTTATCATCCCTACGATTGGCACCTCCTGCCTCGCACGATGTGCTACCAAGTTATCCAGATCTTCGAATGCCTTCACAGCAACCGCTCTGATTCGAAAAAAGTTCAGTGTATCAATCCTTCAAGTAGCTGTGGGCAGGTATTTCTGCGGCAAGAGCTTGAAAGTGTTGAGGGGCTGTGTGCGGTTCGTTATTGGATCCTGGCAGAGGGGGGCTATTGCTAAACTTTCACAGTCATGCCAAAAGGCACGAGATTCACGGGATAACCAGAAGAAACCGGAGCCTGCAGATGTAAGATCATCGACAATATAATATTCCTTTTCCAGCACTCACTCTCTTTATCCTTCCCGTACTACATTTGCACACCAATTTCCCCAAAGATTGAGACTTAACTCTATTGAGCGTGAAACAATCTTGAATTACGCATTCGCTGACTCCATGATGCTCTAGGATGAAGGATACTGGTCATGACAGGCAGAGGGGGGATGACAAGAGCTCACACTTTGTATTCGAGAGAGGGAATAGTTACGTGCCTGCAACACCGCCAATCGACACAGGCAGTGACGCAATCTTAGCCAAATTTATCAGGTTCTGATCGCCTTCCTCCCCTTCAGTATTGAGATTCGTCAAGTCTTCATTGAGGTCAGACTGGCAGAATGGGTAGGAGGTGTGATGCATTTAAGAAGTGTCGACTTTATCCTGGTAAATCGACGGCTTGAAGGGATTTCAGCAATCAAATGTCAAATGTTGAGCCTGTCTAGTTGCATAATTTACACTTTTCCAAAACCTGAAAGGGTCGAAGTCTCTGTATGGATGATGAGTGAACGAAGTGAAAAGCTCTCAAGAGTTACTCCAAACTGATTTTATCAAGTCTTAGTGCTTACCAATAGACCATCTCTTATCAAAAGCTCTATTCTCATCGGTCATGATTCTTAATGCGTAAAGGTAACTCAGTAGAGGTCCAGACGCTCAATGTTGTTAGAAGTCAAGGGGATAGGAAACTTTCTATCGGGATGAGTATCATCTTTTGTCTGGAGTCTTTTCATGAATCTAGGACCCGGGACTGAATCGCCTGCCTTCTCGCACTGCTTACCCTTCCTGTGCGCTCATCTGTGCGCTCACCTACCCTCCAGTCCAAAGTAAGGCACCAAATTTACTCGTACCTTACTCGCACGCTCAAGTAACTCCCTTCTCCGCTGCTCGATTATCCAAGAGGGCATTGATGTTGGATAAATCCACACCATAATCAAGCACCTAGTCAGTGCTGCCCCTTAACAAAGCCAGTCAGCCCTCAGCGTTCCAGGAATTCAAAGGAGTGGGTTCTGATCCGATCCTCCAAACACGTGCTTCCCCTTTCAAGGGTCCAGATCCATTTCTGATAATCTGATACGCCACCGTTATCGGGACATCTGGGTGCGTTGTCCGCGTCTAATCTCGTATCCAATCTCAATCATCTCAGGGGCAATCGCTAAAGCCACACCCGGGCGCTCAGCCTTGTCCTCTTCAAGCACTCGCATTGGTCAATCTTTGTTTATCCTCCTCGATAGCTCGATACCGAGAGATCCAGCGCCGTACCAGCCGCCCAGCGGTTTAATCCTTGTGGCCATCCTCCTTCTCCGCTATGTGGCGAGAAATTGACGGACAGTATTGCATTTTTGAATTCATGAAAATTGACGCATAGACCTTCTTTCATTGTCCGATAGCCTTTCTATCAATGGCCGTTGTGTTATATCGTTACAAAGTAAGGCTTGTGTCTTCTTATTTGCCCTCGACTTCCCCAACAGGGATCCAGCAGGGAGTCGATAGATTATCAAGATCATCTAAATCGTTGAAATCCGGTTGTGCAGATAAAGCGGAATCCAAACAATCAACGACGAAACAATTTGATCACCTGTCCATTTTGCTCATCTCACCAGCATTCTTCACTTGAGTGAGATGGTGTCGAGGGCCAATTTCAACTGGCGAGAGAAATAAATATGCATTTCTGACCTGCCCTGCGTCAAATGTCTAAAAACAGCTCCGCGTATCGTAGCGCGCTGGATAAGGGGGCAAGAAGATTGCTGGCCCCATGCCTGTGAACTTCCTCCACTGCCTTTGCTCTCTTACTACTAATTATTACAACCTTTGTATCAACGCCTCAAAAGCTCTTTCTGTATACCAAAACCTCCCTTGAGATCTATTGTCTCTAGTCACTCGTTCGAGCGCGGTAGAAGTCCAGCATTTTTGCTTGCAGATTCCACGATAGCACTTCCTGTCCCATCGAGCATATTATACCAAGTCATAATAAGAACCAATCCATTTCTCACGACATAGCTTCGAGGATACATAATACGATAGACATTCCAAAGTCTGATAACCCACGCGTTCCTACTCGAACGCGACCATAATACTCCTTTCAACCGCAATCACGGCTTCCACACTCGGTCCCATCTATAGGGCTTCGCCCATAATCGATCCTCTTCGCCCTGTCCCCAGAGAGCAGGTCCGAGACCTGCCATCATTCAAACCGGAACATGCAGCACACGACGGGAGGCAATCGCTGCCAGCCCTAGATCCGATTTCGAGGCCGTCATCCACTTCGACGCAGAATTCGTCTCTCCACCATAGTGCTTCACTGCCACAACTACCGGGCCTTGCCACGCTGGCTTCAATTGCTTCTTCCACGAGATCTCCACAGCCAAGGTACGTTTGGGACATGGAATAGAAGGGAATTGCATAAGAAGTCGGGCAGACTGCTGGCCCTTTGCTCTGGGTACCAAGTTTGTCAGGGTTGCCTTGGCCAATTAAAATTGTACCTGGGAACTGCCTCAAACATACAGCCCAGTGCTATTATAGCTCTAGTGGACTGTCATCTGCAAGTGCTGGAACCAAAAGTTCCTGCTGATGTTGATCATAGTTTCGTGCAGAAAGCTGACTTCTACATAGAACTTTCAACATGGCATTCTCGACAAACTCTCCCTCTGCCACGTCGGGAGGAGGACAAAGCAACTCTCCGGTAAGTCTTCAACTTTTTTGCTCAACTCATATCTTCTACCAAACATGTAATCTTTCAAACATTCAAATCCACTCTACAATCCCACATTACCCCCTTTGTCTGTTAGGGGTCCTCTTGATATGGTGCTACGGCGACCGGCATTGTTGGTCTGTGCACTTGACCGTACTCCACTTAACGTACCAATGGATCAAGAGCACAATCTGAAAATTTCCCCTTCTTCCAATCTCTTATCGTCGATATCAAAGAAACCACATCGAAATCACATCGATATGGCTACAATGGCCAACAACACTGACCGTGAGATCTCACAGCCAACCTGCCAAAATTGCACCACGTCAACGACCCCTCTTTGGCGCAGAGATGAAATCGGTTCAGTGCTCTGCAATGCTTGTGGCTTGTTCCTGAAGTTGCATGGAAGGCCTCGGCCGATAAGCCTGAAGACAGATGTTATCAAGAGTCGGAATCGCGTTAAGAGTTCGGGTGCCTCGCAAGGTCAGAAGAAGAAGGTATGCAAAGAAACAGTTATTATCACCTTTAAAAGAAGTGCTCACTAAAATGACGTCGCAGAGCCTCTTTGACTCCAATGGCCTCGAGCAGACGCGATCGCAAGCTGGCACACCACCCGGATCCCTCGGTCACCGACGAACCTCACAAAAATCTGCGAATGGCCATTCAGACGAATCAAACTCTCCTATCTCTCGAACTGCGACTCCCTCTATGTACGGTTCTCACATCCCACCCTTCAATGGCCACGCTCTCGACGACCACTACAACCACCACTCGCCCTCGATTGCCCCGATGCATCTTCGCCAACCATCGCCTGGTCGCTCGACCTCACCTTTGAACGGAGTACACGGTCTGGAAGTACCTCAAACCTATGAGCAGCTTATCGCACAGAACTCCGGTCTCAAGACCCGTGTCAGCGAACTCGAAGTCATCAACGAGCTCTTTCGAGGCCGAGTTACACAACTAGAGCAAGATGAGAACAATGCGCGCAGAGGTGAAGAGATGCGTCGTGAGTCGGAACACAGCTTGGGCCTTCGTCTTGAAGAGTCGCAACGCCGAGAGAATCAGCTCAAGCGTCGACTTGACGACGTTGAGCGCGAGCTGAGCGAGTTGAAGGAGGGAGCGCCTCGTGCCAAGAAAATGCGCGTCGCGGACATGGTTGGAGACAGCGAATCTTCAACACCACAATCTCTCTCATAGAGCATCTTTCTTACCAGGCGAATGGAGCTCTTACCTGGACAGCGGCTATTTCTTTCACTTCTCTGTCAATGATACCAAAATTACGATCTTTCCTTCATGCGCACAGATTGGCGAGTCGTGTCTCGCCATTATGTTTACGTCGGGATCTCTACATCCTCTCGACGCATGTACCAACATCAAAATCTCGCATTCTCGTTTCTCCAAAAAAAATCTGGCGCTTATAGCGAAGGGGCGCTTTTCTAATGCCAGTCTAATACAACACGACCGTCACACGTCAAAGCGACCTCCTTTCCTTTATGGCCAACCTCTGGGAATCTCTCGAATAGAAGATACGGAGGGCTTCTCTGGCGTCTACGATGGTCCTCACATGGTGGCTGGTTTTTCCTGGCTGGATGACTGCTGGATAGCGTGGAGTAGATATTGGGATGGGATGGGATTGCTTTTGCCGATGAGCTGCTTGCATGACTGCGCCGGTATTTGCGTAGTTCATCAAAAATAAAAGTTCATGCTTATAAACAGACCTCTGCCCCCATTCTCCGAATCTCATCATATGTTAATGGCTACGCGCAAAGGTAAGTGACATGACAGTTCCACAGGCCCAAGACGTAAAACTCTCCTTCTCTCAAAACCATCCTTTCGCCTTCTCCCATCTAAAGCTTCTCTCCCCCTCCTACCTACCCAACTGCTCGTCCCTCAGCTCAAGCCAAAGAAACCTCCGCGTGACGCCCAAAAAACCCCCAATCAAGAAATCCCTTATCTCTCTCCCCCCAGCACGCTCCACTCGTCCCCGCCATAGCTCTTATCAGAGCCCCCTTTCTTATCCACTTATCTTTTATCTGCCACATGCTGCTACACCAGACATGGGGCAGGTCACAAGTGCCGTGGAAAATTTCTTCTTGCGTCTCATTCGCTTTGTATGATGGGACTACGGACGGTAACCTCTGCTTATGATGAATTTCAAAAAGGCGCAAGAATTGTTTGTTATACCCGGAGATTCGTTGTAATACTAGGGGTTTAGGTGTGTTTAGAACCCTGTCAATCTTTGGAAAAAGGTCGTCATGACTAGAGATTACTGTGTTGGTTGGGAATTGCTGTTTTCCTATCTAGCCGTGAAGTGGACGTAAATCATGGGGTATTCCTTTATACTCGTTCAATATCATGCCCACCATGTCCAAACCTGTCCCATGCAAAATCCTGCCTGCCTGTTCCAAAATTCCGTTCGATCCAAAGCCAAACTACGCCAACCCCGTTCCAATCCTATATCTAAGTCCCATATGCATATTATCCAAAAGGCCAAGTAATCTCGACCATGTCTCAGGCTCCATTACTGGGCTCGTGAATTTCATCTCCTCTACTGTCCACCCTCGTAGCCCAGTCCTGCGCTTCGGGGCTGTTTGATTCATGATCCAACGGTTCAGTACCTGCACTCGAACTTCCCAGCACAGTATCACTCCCACCACTCGCCTCTCCAGAACCACCACTACCAGAAGTCCTAACATCCCTTGCGTCACTTTGCACAAATACCACTGCTCTTTTCCTTCTGATGTCCTCACTCTCATCGTCATCTTCTACTGTCCTCACTCTCATCGTCATCTTCTACCTTCCCTACTGGAGATTCTGGAGCTGGAGGAGAATGTACGGGGGGATTGGATTGGAGAGGTTCCGATTGTGAGCGAGCAGGCTTTACAGGTCGTCCCTTTAGATCTCGGATAGGTGGCTCTTTGTGAGCGTGCGGCTCCCGTGGACCAGGATGGGCGGGGTAGTGGAGGTGTCGATCTTTGTAGTTCTCCTTATCGTTATAAGGTTGTGAGGAGACGTCTTCATCGAAGTGCGTTACGGTTGCTTCATTATAATGACGGTGACGAGCATGCTCCTTGGCCTGCGTGTGCTGTCAGTCTGCAGTTCGTATGAGATTGAGGAAAGGAGACCTACCTCTCTTGCCTGCTTTCTGGTATACCGATTCAAGCTCTCACAAAGCCGATCGAGGATCCATTCGCTTTCACTGACGTCTGCTAACATCGGACTGTCCTCTCCAATCCAATCCCATTCTACCAAGCCCTCTTCCTCTTCTTCCTTCTCTGCTTCTTGAGGACTCTTGCTACTAAATCTGATCAGTCTAGTAAACTCAACCCACTCCTCATAACTGTATTTCTTGGGACGATCGGCTCGCAAGTCGTTTGCTGTCCTCTTAATGGCCAAAGCCAACTTGCGCGCAAGATCATGCTCTGTGGCCTCCGCCGGCTCTTCAGCAAGTCTCTCCAAGGTTGCAGGATTCTCTTTCCCCCCCAATACTTGGTCCTCATTCGCTGTCTCTGCCGCAGTTTCCTCATCCGGATCCTGTAGCGAGAATCCTCGATCAACTCTCTTCTTAGCTTCGCGCTCCTTTGTCTTGCGCTCGAGCCAGGCACGCAATTTGGGATGGCTCTCGAGGAAGTCCCGCCACACGCCCTCTTTTGGCATCACGGTCCAATCAGCCAGTGTAAATGTTCCACGATTGATAGCAGAAACGACGGTGTCGCCCATGTCTGAAACCAAGATCGTCATCGTGGGGATAGCGACCAGAGACCAGACCACGAAGAATGGTTTACCAGCATTAGATCTGGGGCTAAAATCCCCGTAACCGATGGTAAGTAGTGAAACATAGCAGAAGTACAGAGCTTCGAAGTAGGATAGCTTTTGGATTCGTGCTTCAGCACACCAAAACACCACCGCACCTACGCACCACAGAATGCCGAAAGCAAGAACTGACATCGACAGAGCGTAATACTGTTTAAATTTGCTGGTGTTGGACTGTATCTCTCGCATGGCATCAAACCGATCCTTCTCTTCTCTGAGAAGCACTAGCTTTTCCCGCCGGTTCGCATGCTTATTCTTTCCGCCTCTCTTCTCTTTCCGTGCTGCCATTTTGGCATCACGGCTTAATGGCGTATTGCTGCGTCCTGCACCACCACGACCCCCGCCACCTTTAGCCTTTTTCTCATGAAAAGTGATCGTTCGGCCGTGGACATCGAAATGACCATATTGTTCTAGTGAAGCCCGCCGCATTCCAATGGCCGTTGCAGTAGACTGCTTGCGAATGCCTGAGTTGCGTCTTGAACTTGATTCTCGCTGGGGAGGTAGGCCTAGACGTTGTCGTAACTCCTTCTCACTTGTGACGGAACGCCCGAATGTCTGAGCTCGCATATTAAGTTGGTGCTTCTTGATGACTTTGTCCTTCGACATGCCGACTGCGAATTTTCGGATGCTGTTGATCATGAGACCCAAGAATATAATGCCGATAACTGAGTAAGGGAACACTAATCCACGCGCAGCATCATTTGTGGCCACAATATCTCCAAAACCGATTGTCAAAACTGTTACGTCGCAGAAGTAGAGGGCGTCAGCATAGGTGAAGCCACAAACTCTGGCAAAGACTCCAGCACCTCCAGCAAGCCAGAAGAAGAACATCATAGTCTGCAAGATGAGCGTACGCTGATCGTCATCAAGGTCGAAATGCTGTGGGTAGTGTCCGAGAAAATACCCAAGCATATTAATCATGAGGATCACGGAGCCTATTAGGTAGAGGCATGCTGCAATGATCGCATGCCAGAATCCTTGCGAATAAGTCTGCCCAGGTCTCACTGGAGCATCGTGCTCGTCCATAGCAACACATATTGCAGTTAGAATGCCCGTAGCAAAGTACCTAGAATATTGTGGGTTAGCATTTACCTAATGAGGAGGGGGAAACAGGACTTCGTAGCGCGGATGTCACCTACCATGCAATGATTGTCAAGGGGAGCGCAATGATATATCTTACCCGCCTTGTGAAGTTCAACAGCAAGGCAAAATTGCCTAAGAACCCACAAGCCAGAGATATGGCATTGAGGATAATCTCCCTGCAGTATCTCCATATCAGAACGGATCCCCGAAGTATCCGGTCTCCATGTAGACTTACCAATGCGGGTCTGGGATATCTACACCAGCATCATCCGTTCCCTCAGGTAATTGACCATTATTCGGGAGCGTAACCCTCCATTTTGTGACCAGGGCAGCGATTGAGAGGACGTTGGCAAGAGGGCCGATCGTTGCGGCGACGAGGGGAATAGCTGTGGATGCAACCCACCAATCTCTGCAGAGCAACAAGACCAGTCAACACAGTTCTTCTTTGCGGGATGAAGAGAGATGGGACATACTGGGGTAGATCATCTGTTTTCCCTCGTAATTTCAGCTTCCCAATCGTGAGCATAGTATCTGTGCGCTCTAGGTTGAAGGTATCGCTTCTCCATAGCGAAAGGTTGGTAAAAGAGCGACCTTTACTAGTGGATAACTCGCCTCCGGAGTCAGCCATTATTATTGTATTCGTTCCGTAGTCCGTTGTAGCTTATGCATGGTTTCGTAAACATTCGCGTCAGCACGACAATCGTTCCACGTTTGAAGAGTCTGCAGATTCAGTCGCCTGTTATGGGTGGACGTTTCACAATAGTTCTGGTAGTTCGAAGGTGTGGTCGAATCCTGGGTAAGTCTGCAGCTGTCGTAGGAATATCTATGCGCCAGCTTAGAAGACCTCCATCTGCGGATGCAATGGTAGGCAAAGAGGCATGTATCCTCAAATGATATCTACCTGATATTGATGTACGATTGAAGCAAAGACTGATAGCGGGATGAGCGTTTGAGGAGATGATAAGAGAGATATGAGCCGTCTTTTGGGCGTTCTCTGTCAAAGGCCTCCAAGTTCGAGCCACCAAGAATTCCAGGGGCTTGGCACCGATTGGGGCGTGGAGCTTGGAGCTGAAGCTTGTCCGATCGACCAACGCGGGGCACTTCAGGGTGCATGCATGCATGTATGACAGCAGCCAGGATACTTGCACGGTAAGCACTCAAATTCATATTTCGTATCTTCGTATCATTATACAGGAGCCAGATACACTTTTCCTGAATGATAATTGTCTGAACTCACAACTGATCTGGAGGCCATGGAGGCCATGGACTTAAAGCTACTTTGTAGAAGGACTATTTCATCTATCATACATCACAATCCCAATCTGTCGACCGCACAAGAAAGAATGGCCCAGCCCTGGACCTCAGATACTTTGTACTGCTCAAACCCCATCCGCTAAGTGTCCAAAGTCGGCAGGAAGAAGAATCTTACCATCCAAGATCTGACCCATATGAGTCTTGTCAATTCCCTCGCAGTTCCTCCGAATCTTCGTCATGAGTACTTTCAAGAACCTGACAGGACTGTCCCGAAATGTACACTGAGATTCTGGTCCGACACTACCATTCCGGGAGATGATGAAGCCGTCGGCAGCAACCACAGCGCCGTTCTCTGTCTTCTCATAAGCAAGGCCGAGGGATTGGCAAACCTCTACATATTCCTGGTACGAACTGAGGTACAACTGGCCCGCGAACACATTTAGCTGTATGATGAGGTTCCGTGGTAGAGTAGGCTTCGCCAGTCGCACAGGAACGGTGTATAGATCCAATCCGTCCAAGGCGCGGAAGCTCATGTTTAGCCGTGGCGAGTACAGGTGAAGTGTCACGGTTTTCGATTTCATGATTTGAGGCAGTAAACAATCAGCCTCGAATGGGCTGATGATCATTATGAATCTGACCACATTTTTGCATTCGAGAGAACAGTCACCGGTGCTCGTAAGGACCCACTGAACAGGGCGCTGGTATGCATCCGAAATGTAGGATTCGCCTGCTATCTCGATCGTGCTAGCGAAGTCGGCTGTGACGAGAAGATCTCGTGGAAATTGCGATACGTCGAGGTATGCTGCTGCACTAGTGTCGCATAAAGCTTCAAAAGCGGGTCGGTAGGCTTTTGATTCAGAAACAGGGACACCCTGGGCGATAAACTTCACCAAGTCGTTGTCGATTCTATGCGTCGCTGGTAGTGCAGACCCTGGCTTCTGGATTTGACGCTCCTCCTCGACTTCTGGAGAGAGTTCACGCTCTTGTTCTTCCTGAAGAGTAGAAGCACTGAACTCTAAGTTTTTAAACTCCTGACAGCGCTCTATGATGAGATCAAGGTTCTTGTTCTGCCCTGCGTGCGCGAATGGGGTTATAGCAGTCTCAGAACGGGGTCGATACCGATCCTCTAAGGTCTGGGCCTCATCTTCGAGAAACTTATGAGCTAGGCCCTTTGACATTTGTGGGAAGCCTATATTACGAGCCTCAGCCCAGATCGCACTTTGCTTTTCAAATCGCTGGCCTTGGGTTGCCCATAAAGGTAGGCTCCGTCGGATATCGATGCAGGTCTCCGAGACAGCCCAGTTGAGAACATCCAACACATCTATGGTTGCCTCATCACGCATGGGTGATCGTGCCAGGATCCTAGATACAATCTCCTCTGGTATACAGAAGACGACTGATTGCCCTTTGCCGAGTTGCCTCATCCTCATACATGCTGCATTATCGTCAGTTTGTGCGATTACAAATGGGTTAGAGACTTACCCTGGACTAATCTGTCTTTTGTCAGACTGGGCCCCAGAGTAACGGCCGCCCGATAATGTATCGGCAATTTTAAATCAGTTCCTCTTGTATGAGCCTCGTCGAGAAAGACAAGACAAACGTCAGGCTGTTTTGCGAAGGGAGATGTTTGCCAGGGCTCAACTCTGCCTCTCCGATCAAGAACACAGAGCTCGTCGCTATCATCGAAGAATATGGCAGCCTGGGTTTTATCATGATCCTGGGTCATCTGCAGCCACTTGCTCGCAACCATCAAATTGCTGAGTTCCAAAATCTGGGCTCCCACATCAAGAATGACTTGCACCGCTGGTTCCATATTTGTGACCATGGCCATCAGCAGCTCTGCATCTGAGCTAAATGCCTTTCCTCGTGATGGCATAATCGCAACAGAATTCTCGTGTTGAAGCAGGTATTCGAGGACAAGTGCATTGGTGTGATGTTGCTCCTGAAGGTCAAGGTGCCCAACGCTGAGTGGGAGGACCTTTCGAGAGTCATTTGTGCCACTGAAGCCGGTTGTCGGGAGCGTTTTGATCTGGCCAATGTCCCACCCGGATGCTGACAGCTTGTGTGGGAACTCCTTCATCTCCTTTGGGAAGACAATGTGAGCTAAGAAATAGTCTACGGCAGCTTTGGCGTAGCGGAAAGACGGAAATACTTGTTGTATACATTGGATCTCATCTTTGAGGTTGATGCCCGAGAGGTACTTGAAAGTAACTGGTAGCTCCGGTGCATCTTTAACCCATTCCTGGTACTCGTCATTGGCTTGGTTTGATCTTAGAAGATGGCCCAAAGCAAGGAATAGCTGATCGTCCTTTAATCCGCCATAGTAATAGCTTAGGGACGTCAAAACAATAACGACGTCTGGATGGCTGAATTCTGATCGAGGGGCAGGACTGTCTTTAGCCCGATACGGAACAGCCAGCTTAGTTCCAGGCACCCTGGTAGAGTCGAGACCGTAATTTACTCTCCAGCGTTTCTGGCCGAATGCAAAAGCAAGTACTCCGCCAGCCAAGAGGCCTCGTAATAGAAGTAGGATATTGGTTGAACCCTCTGGCCCAAACCCTCCTTGCTTCTCAACTTGGACAATGTCTGCTGCAGTAGGGTTTCGCTCAGTGATGTACCTCAAAACAGCTTGTCGGACGGACTCAGGTTGTCTAGCGATGGGGAAACCAGGTAGTCCAGTTTCGCAAATACGCTTTGCAATACGGCTTATAATCTCTTGTCCCGCATCGGGGCGGAGGAATCGAGTTCTTTGAAAAGCTCCTTGCACGCGCTCATTGACGTCGATCGAGTCTGGGAGGTTCCTCTTCACCAATGGCACAAACGTCCTGACGAGGCTCAGCAGTTGTTGAATACAGATCCACCTCTCGGGACTTAGTTCAATTGGCCTCTGCATGCCCATGGTGTAGACTAATTCGAATTTAACACTGAAATTCTCATCACTCTCATCCACAAGATCGCGAGATGATGTATCGAAAAATTCTTGTGTACTCAGAAGGGATTTGCCTACAGCCTCCTTGCCCCTGATCAAGCACTCCAGGCCCATCAACTTGAATGATAGTATGTGTTCGGGCTGAACAAGGAGAATGCCCCCGTTTTCCATGCATTCGCGGCATATGTTATCAATCGCCCTTGCCTCTGCCTGGCCGAGCTTCAGCTCACGTGAAAATGGCATATGATATACACGTCGATCCAGAAGTCCTCCCAGCTTAGAAAGCAGCATATGTAACATCTGCTTGGACTGAGGTTTGGCCACGATAACACGAACCAACCTAGAACCGTTCGCGAGGGCAACAGCTACGATGGGGACAATGACCGATGACTTTCCTTCGCCCATGTTCAGCTGCATCACAACATTTATCCCAGACGGGGGATCCCTCATCTGGCGAGCTATTTGCTCCTGAACTTCTCGAATCATGATGCCGCTTTCAACTTCCAACAACAAAGCCTCCGGATATTCGAAAGGACTCCAATTGGTATGGCCTGGATTCCTCAACTCTCTAATAAGTTCTGTATGGTTCCCAGCCAGGCTCAGAAGACGTTCAGCTCGTTGGAGCTCTGTGAGAGCAAGCCCGTACTGAACAATGCAGTGCTGCCAGCCCTTGATCTTCGACCACCGACTGCGACTGAGCTGTTGGAGGAAGAATGTCGGAGATAATCTCGGCCATTGTCTGACGATGAAAGCCACCGCAGAGACATCGCTAGCAGAAGTAATTAATGCAGAGGTAATTGCAGAGTAAATGCCGTTGCGACTCTTGTTGCAGTTGTCCAAATGATGTAAAAACAGTTTCACATCTTGCCCCGATTTCAAGTGAAAATTTTCCTCCCGGTCTTGTAAAGATGACATACTCTCTTTTAGATCCTTGACGTAATCCCGTTCATATTTAGACTCGGCCTGAGCGTCAAGTTGGTTTATGAGTTCCCTGAGACGAAGAGTGGTCGTATCTGCACGGCTAGCTCTAGACAAAAGGTTGGGTATGTTTGTTGGACCAGGATGTAGCACAGGAGGTACTGTACTATCGAAAATCTCGTCAAGGGAGATAAATCCGTGTCTTCTCTGGAGATTCCACGTTGGGACTGAAAAGAAAGACGATGGTCTCTCAATTGGGCTAAAAGTTTGATCCATAAGTTTATCCCCAATTTCCCCAAGGTATTCAACGAACAAATGGTTTTCAAACCATGTCTTGAACTTGGGTTTGACCTTTTCCATAGCTATGGCCATGTCAACGTACCTGCTGGGGTTGCCCGAGGCGCCACTCGTTGGGGCTATAGGAATTTCAAGAGGAAACTGAGCATGCAGCGCATTTACCAATTCGGTCAACACATGATCTTGGTTGCGTTGAAATTTAGGTCTCAGGCGTTTCTGCAGCGCATAGCTGGACTCCCCGCCGACGGAAGGTAGCTGTGCCTCAGGGCAACTACGGAAAGGGAGAACTGCTTGCCCGACGAGATTCCGCAACTCGTTTTTACTCGCTCCAATACCGTAACGCAACTGAAAGGACGTCATTCGTGGTATAGAGATCTGCACCATGGCTGGGACCGTGAAGAATGAGGCCAGGACCTGGAGAATATCCATTTCGGCGTTCTGGGAGAAAGCGAGTGTGGAAAGCCACATCATCAGGCGAAACTTGTCAATCCAGGACTGTCCTTGACCCAATTTCTGATGGAGAACAGTCCAATGCACGGAGAAGAATTTGGACCAATCTAGGAGCAGCGTAGCATCGTATGTAAGCTCGGACGATTGCAATAGATGGCTTGGGCCAAGGATTTCGGAGGTTTGCGATAGAAATTTCAACAGCAGATTTTTCAAATAGGATGAAGACGAAATACTGAGGGGGAGGGCTGCGCGGTCACGATATATGACGCTTGACATTAAGAAAGCTCGAGATCCTGGTTCTGAAATATTGCCACTATCCCTAGCTGAGTAAACTCCATCGTGTTTGATATTGTGATCTTCGGCACCGAAGCCCGAGACACGAAATGTGGATGACCGGATACAGTCGCGTTCTAGCAAGTCTTCACTGGACTTCTCTAGCTCTGGCAGAATCAAATCGGATTCCGGGTAGAATACTTTGGTTGTTTCTGCTTGACTAAATATTGACTTGATGGACTTGTAAAATCCGCCATGCTGGGCCAGAAATCCGAGGCCCGACGACCACTCCACTACTTGCATGACACGCTCGTTGGCCGGATAGTAGCTTCTCTTTGGCGTCAAGTGTGCAATTTGTTCAAGAATTTCGAGATTTTCTTGACTGAGTCGACCGAAAGACCTAACCGCAGCAGAGTTCAGGATTGAGAGAGCCTGCTCTGTCCCAGTCTTTTGGGTAAGAGGGTCAGGTAGGCAAAAGGACGTGAGCGCATGTAGATAACATAAGAATAGCTTGCTTTGTAAATCCTCATCATCGATTAATGTACCAAGATGGTCATTGACCTCATAGGAAAGAGCTTTGGCTGTGGTTGTTTTGTCGATAACAACACGAACATGACCATCACTTGTTTGGTGCGATACAGAGCCTTCTGGTACAATAAGACGGCGATTACCCTTCGTCTCATCTTTCAGGACAAGTTTATTTGAAAGACCGATAAGGGTACCAAGCGACTGATCCGGATCGATTGACATTTTGCGGAATTGTCTTGATTGGATCGACGATTCCTTTGACTTGAGATAAAAGCCCAGCCGAAGTTTTGGAAGCTGAATTTCCAAGGATAAGGACTGGTGATTGAAGGCGGCATGTATCCTGAGCGAATCCTCCAGTGGAGACAGTATACGAGATATTACCTGCGCAGTCTCGCTCTTGACCCCGACCAACGAGTTTCCGTCTTTTATCAGGCACCACTTTGGTTCCGGTCCGGCTCTACTTAGTTTCCAGCTATTAGGAGATGATACCCAGGGGTCCTTGATAGGCCGAAATTCTATGGACATATCGTTGAAGTCATACCAATGAACGAACTCGTCGACGAAAGCCGTAGGAAAGTTTCCACGAAAAATCCTAGAGGGAACAAGCTCGTATTTTCGCCCGCTCTTCGTCCCTTGAATCATAAGATCGGTGACTGAAGACCCAAATGTGCCAGAGAAGGAATTGATACCAAGGTGAAGGGTGTGGCCAGCATACTCCTCCTTGCCAGAGAATTGCATGCCAGGAACTGTAGTGGGCATGACCTCGATAGTGGAAATGCCAAATAAAGTCGAGTAATAGGGGTGACTTTCGTACTGCGCAGGGAGGCGGGCCAATGGAACTCCGTTAACCAGAAGCTTGCTATTCAACAAATTGAAATGAACCCTGATGGGATCACTGTCGCTCTCAGGTGCGGCCTGGGTCACAAGCCAATGGTCAGATTGATCCGAAGCCACCTTCCAGCCATACCCTGGTTGATAAGCTGACCAGGACATTTTAACAGCGTCATCCAGACATTGATTGTTCTTTTCCGAGATTTCTCTCACTAAACTGGTGTAGCAACGGTATGAAAGTACTTTCCAACGCCAATATAGTAGGGAGATAACGGGGTCGGTTGTTTTCGAGACAGTGAGGTCTCCTTCTTGAATGACTATGGAGCATTGGATAAGGATCGTAGCATCTTTTGGCACAGATAGAACACTGTCCAAATATCTCTCATCGAGGTTGAAAGAATCAACACATACCAAAGCAATCTCTACAGCCTTCGCACTAACCTCAATTCTCTGTTTGTCATTCGTAGCCTTGTATGCCTTTTGTTGGAGTAGATTGACCCAGCTGCAAGTAACGAATCGAACTTTAGCTAGATACGCTAAACACTCGACCCTAATTTGCTGGGCGGAGGTTAACGAGAGTAGCCGGTGAGCCAAGGATATGAAAGTTTGAAGAGCTTGGGAAGACTCCCAGTTCTCCTTCACTCTCTGAAGCGCTCCATTGAGGGCCTCTATGAGCCGATATGAGAAAGTCTCATCGCCCAAAATAGAGTGGCGCTCCCTGAGGACGCTACCGCCTTTCGGTGGTCCAGCTTGATAGATAGACTGTAGAATCATGAGGGTTGTCTCAATCTTCTTGAAATCAACGCATGGCGATGAGAGTTCCCGTAGTAGATGAAGCCACTGGATCCTGTAGCCAAGGGGAATGGTGCTTAATGCTTTGTACTCATCGAGTGACATGTGGTCAGGACAGTCAGATTGACTAGCGATGACAGTGTTCGGTGATAGTCCGTTAGGCATAGTAGCGGGGTGGAATATAAACTTCTGGAGAGACGATGACAGCACTGGGAGCTTGTATGTGCAAGCTGTTGGCGTTTCATCCCCGAAAACGAGGGGTTTGATGAAGAACCCAGTTCTATTGTCGTGATAGTTATATGACAGCCCATTGTCTAGGCAAACATCACTTTCCGTGGTGGTCGATATTGGTTTATCGCGACGATGCGTGACTTCATGAGGCTTGTCTTGGGAGAGGAGGCCAATGCGCTGTGCGAAGCTGAAAGGGACAAAGAAGGCTGAAAGTCCAGTGTATGATTTTAGGGGGTGGGTTGAACGTGGCGATTCTTTCGATATGTAGCCACTCCGGAGGACATCTAACATGAGAAACAGAGTCGTATCGCGCCAATGACCGAATGACTGCGGTACCTTGAGCTCGAAGACAGTACATCGTTCATCCCACTCGTCACTAGGCAAAGGCCATTCGTGAATGCGGATACTCAAGGCGGTGGCTTGAGATTTGTAATTACACTTCTGACAGCTGCTCTCGTCATGGCGTTCTTCCAAGAGATCTGTCCATAGATCTCTGTACTCGTAGTATTTACAATTGCTCTGATCGTGAAGTTGCATTAAATCGTCGTACTGTGTTTGCTTCTTACGAAATTCATCCCGCTTTTTCTGTCTATCAGAAGCTGCCTTTGTTTTAATTTCTGTGAGTAACTTTTGATGCTCAGGGGATTGGGCGAAATATCTAGCCGAGAAAGTGTTTTTGTGCCCGAATTCCTGAAAGATTTGCTGCCGCGGAAACATAGCTGAATCGCTTCGTCGCTTGAGATAATCCTCCACACGAAGCAGCCTTTCCATCAGAGACTTGAAAGGCAGCACAAAAGATTCAAGGAGTCCTTGTGGGATGCCGGGATCATAATCTCTCAATATTCCACAGATCTGAGTCGCAGATTTGTCGCAAGCAACCCAGAGCTCGAGGATTGTGAGTAGCATCAACGACATACCCTCAGGATTGCCAGAGTAGAAGGAACACGCAATACCATAGTATTTCCGAATCAATTTGCCCAAGTCAGCACATGTGCTCAATTTTCCCTTGTACTCAGCCAACCACGAATCCAAGTCGGAAGCCACCCAGGCTTCGAAAGCCTTCAAGTTGTACGGTATATATTCGGCTGTCCAGGACTCTGGATAATTCGGGAGCACTGCTGCTTCATACTTAATGAGCTCTGATCTCGGTTGAAAGGCAACGAACTTTTTATTTTTTGTCCTATTGGCCATCGCTTCAATGTAGAGATCCAATTCAGGAAGCGAATTGACAGTGTCTCTCTCAAAATCCAGATGTTCAAGACGGGATAGGTCGAAGTGCAGCGTCTTTTGTTTCATAGTCTTGAACCACCTTGTATCAAGGAGGGTGCTACTCTCCTGCAAGACGGTTTTAATGAAATTAAGAGTCGACGCATTCACAGCAGAACCAAGCTTTACCAAGCGCCGGCCGAGTTTGGCGTTCATCGAGTACAAAAGATCGCTGGGGATGAATACCTTTAGTGATTTCTCTAGTACGTGGGTCATGTGGAACAGCATGAAAATTTTGTAGACGTCTCCAGGCGAGGTCAACATCTCTGACGAGCGAGTAAAGACGAGCTGCATAGCGACGCGGATAAGCAACCAGAGGGGAGACCTCCGCCATGGGGACAGGCTGGCTTGAAAGAGCACCTCTTCACGGGTATTCTTCCAGAGACGTGAGACTGTCACGGGCGTACCAATGGATCTCAAGAAGCCCATGAATAACTCGGTGACCATTTTTGGATGAGTTGTGTCTCGGTCCTCGTCGTGTATTTGGCCTTTCTTCTTCGCTTTCGGCTGCGTTCCTGGAGCACTCTGATGGCTCATTTTGGCAAGCGTCTGTGACACCGTAGCTTGGAACGAAGGTTCTTTGAAGGCTCGAATGCTTAGGGACAAGGCGGGACCTGGAAAAGAGCGTCGCAGTCTGCCTTTGGTGGTAATAACTGCTTCGTTGAGAGGTGATAACTCGAATACCTCCAGGTTGATAGACCCGTTCACCTTGCCGATGATGAGGCCAGCATTTTGAGCACGTATATGCAGCGGAATAGTCCCACCTGTGAGTAAGTCAGAATAAAACACGTTGCTATTCTGTGAGGTTCGTTCTTACCTTTCTCATCCAGATCTTTCAGTGCGTCTGCAAGCTTCTTTTCGCTAACAGCTCCGTTGGAGTAGCGTACAGCTCTCAAATTCGTGATCATGGTGATAACGCAATCGACGGTAGCCGCCTGGTCTGGTGTCGTAAAGCCTCTGAAATTCAGAAGGCTCCTGATCGTCGTGTCAAGCAGGATCGTATCGTATTCAGCGTTGAAGTCACTCTTATTAGGGAGCTTGGGAGGGAGGAATACATGATGAATCATGTACGTGAGCGCCTCCAAAGGCAGCTTGTTGTTCGACATACTGTCCATTGCGGTGAAAGTGATAGAGAATCAGCTGAAGCAGACGGCTATCTTCTCATGGAAGTAATTCACGGCAAGGTGGAGAGTTGAGGGTCATGTGAGGTGTTAGAATGGTAGGTACTCGGAATATTTGAGTTGACCAGAATTCGTTTGCACGTTGACACCGAATTCGTTTGCCTGTTTGCGACTCGATTTGGCCTTGAAATGTCTCCATCATTGGTTCTCAGTCATGCCTTGAAGCCTGTGGAGGACGCTGGATCCCTCCCATCATGTAGGGCTCCGCGGTGCTGAACATGCTGCCTCACCGCTGTACCCACGATCCATCCCTTACCCAGTATCCAGTATCCAGAATCCAGAACCCATTATCCAATGTCAATAATCGGATGTCCAGAGTCAGCGTCCAGAATCCGACATCCAATGTCAACATCCCGCACAAACAAACGCAACGCATGATGTTGGTTGCTCCAATGTTCGCTTCCTACGCTATCCCCAAAGAAGATCCTCCCGTCCCACGTGTGTCTGACTGTGCAACGGCCCGCCACGGTGAGCGCGGTCCTTTAATCCTTGTTTATTGTGTCAATTCTCCTCAGGTCCGTTATGAGAGATATCTATCATAGGGACTAGTCTTACGTTGCTAGAGACTACTTCGAACAGAAGGAAAGTGACCAATAAATATTCTTATGAAGTGGATGCTAGGAATGATATAACAAACTCAGCTAGAATATCAATTTTGAAAGAAACCTATATTTATAAGCAGGTAATTATGTTCCACTGGTGAATCTCTGAGAGTGTAATCGTCTGTATCCGCCTATGTAAAATGCAGCAAAGGCCATGCCTAGCAAACTCCATATAACAATGCAAGTCATCCCACTGTGTAACCTCCACGATATCTACCAAAACGCCAAAATTCACAACTTTACGGGATAGTTCTTCCTAATTCTTCCCCCGAACTTATAAATCAATAACGGCGCAGGAATTAACCCGATACCAATGAATCCAAGAACCGAGTTTCCCCATCCCAAACCCAGCGCAGCATACATAGTCGGGCCGGCCAGGGGTAAGAAGGCACCGAACAACGAGCGAGATACTGTCAGAGCGGCGATACCAGAGGCAGCAAATGTTGGGAAGGAGTCAATGACGTATGTTTGAATTGGAATGAAGATACCTATCATTCCAAAGCCAAAAGGAATTAAGCCGATAATTGGAACGATCCAGTGAACGCCTTTGTCCGCCGACCAGCCGTACCAGAAGAACGTTATCGGCATAAAGCAGGCGAAGAAGACACATGCCGGAAGGCGCATCTCTGGCTCAAAGACTAAAATATCATGTCAGCAATGTTTCTTTAAGGGAAAAGTTTTGAAAACAGAGAATATCTCCGGACGAGGACGTCCGAGGTGAACACAGAGCTGGAGACTGTATTCCTTTCCACTCGTGATATAATCCGACGTTGGGAAAACGAAGCCGAGAATACGAACCTCCATTATTTGCTTTGGTCATCCGGACCACGGTAGCATCTGAGAGCTGGAGTTCTTTGTGTTAGCGTATTCTGAGTTAGAGAAGGATGTACGGGCTCTGTTCAAAGAAGTCGAATACTTCATTCGCGACCAGGCCAAAAGAATGTCACGTACTTTTGCGACAACTCCCACACCAGTCGTGAACCCGATACCAAGACCAATGTAAGCCAGTCCGCAGATGTCTGGTTGCCAATTGTATGTATTAATGAATACAGTAGTGATGGTGGTGAATAGTAGGTACAGGAGACCATAGGTGACAGCCATATAAAGGGACAGTAGGAACATGATTGGCGATAGAAATAACATCTTCCACGGACGTAGCATGCCATGCCAGAGTATTTGAGAGGCTGGTTGCCTCGGCCCCGTATCGTAGCAACTCCGAAGATCTGGGCGATTTAATTCCTTCTGAAGTCGCTTCACCTTGCGCTGCATCAAAACCCTTGGGTTTGTTTCCTTATTGAAGATTTCGATTCCGATGGTGATAACTGACGCGGCGATGAGAAGAATCCAGAAGACCCACCTCCATCCAACTCTTTGCCCGACAAAGCCTCCACATATGGGTCCAATGACTGGTCCGAAGAGAGGCCCAAGGGTGTAGATTGCAGTAGCTGTGCCACGACGATCAGCGTGGAAGAGATCCGCGATCACTCCCCCACCAACAGTCAAACACCCTGCACCGCCAATTCCTGCCAAGAGACGAAAGACGATGAGTGAAGCGATATTTGGAGAAAGAGCACATCCAATTTGCCAAACGCAAAAGAAGACATTGGCGCCTGTGAGAACGACTCGACGACCATATATTTCGCAGAGTGGGGCAAGCAGTAATGGGCCGATAACGTAGCCACAAACAAATATGCTCACAGTCAAAGAATTGAGCAGTGCTGACGTGTTGTGAAAATCTGCTGCCTGTAAATGTCTCGAGTCAGCATTTCTAAATTACTTTGGGACGGCCGACGAAACATCCAGGACAGAATCGGTAAGCTAGTGCAAATAATTCAACGGTTTTCACAGAGCAGGCTGGAAGAATAAGAATCAGGATCGTCAATGGGACAAATGTTTCGGATAATGGCTCGAAGTCTAATCTTTAACCACAGCCAAGACGTAAAGACCCGCAAAAAAATACAGGATAGGAAGTGTGGGGACATACCATAAACGAGACGGCGGGGGCAAACATAGAAGATGCCAGAGGCGAGATGAAGGTAATGCTAGCAACTAAGGAGATGAGAAACCACTTCCTTGACTCGGGAAAGTTGAGAGGCATCTCGGGGTCTGTTTGAGATTCCCAGCCCACAATTCCGTTGTCCAGATCCGAAAGTGGCAGAGGTGCGGGCTCAAGATATCCTCTCTTGCTTTTGCCGGTGCGGCTTGTTAATATTCTTGAGAGTTTACTTTTGCCGCTGGCTCGGGTGTTGACTCGTGAAAATCCGAGTCCTTCGGCACCTTCTGATTTGCTCGAAGTTTTTGTCTAAAGAGTGAGTTAAAGATTGCTTCAGAGAAGATGCAAAGTGCTCACTCACATGTTGTCTTGCCAAGTCTTCCAAATGGCCCGCATCCATCTGTTCGGCTTCATCGTGCTCGAGATCAGGTGATCCAATCGCACCAGTTTCCGCGTCGTTTGATTTCTCGATATCCGAATGATAGGAGGGTGCAGGATACGGGCTTCCATCTTGTGGATATCTACCGCTCTCGAGATCCTTCTCTAGGGTGGTATCCGAGCCCATCTTTGCGAGGCTGGGCTCTCGATGCGCTCAACAAGTGGAGAAGCTCAATGGTGTGAGGGGTGGTAGATGGCAAAGGCAACGAAGTATCTTGGTAACTCGTCGATACTAAAATTGGGGACAGTCGGAAAGAAAACAAGAAGAGAGAGTGAGGAGAATAGAGACGTAGAGAGGAAGACAGAGACAGAGATAGAGGAGAGAGAACGTGAGAGCGCAAGAGCGGATATAAACCCAAAAGCCTTATTCTGGTAACTAACGGAGCTAACGGAAGAAGGAGATTGTGCAACGGCAGCGGCGATCCGAGTGTGCAATTACCGTCGCACAGCTTGAAAACAAGTCCACCAGGTCCCTTCGTTCAACCGGGGCCTGGGGTAATTATGCACGCTATTCGCTGGCCTTATGCACTTTGTGTCCTTTTATGCAGAGTTATGCAAGCGTCTGCGTTTGATGCATGCACCATTCATTATTTTTCCCGCTTAGCCGCATTCCAGACCAGACCGGACCGACGAATACTCGCCGACGAGAGCATTCTGGCCTCTGCCCACTGCACTTCGAAAAGACAAATCTGGCATAGTTCCATATCCATGGTCGCCGTTAGAGTATAGAATAAATACGACCGGATGATCGCACAGCTTCTTCCAACAGAACACCAGTGCTCGGGAGCACATTATTTCGGAATATGCAATCCCAAAAATGGATGCCCGCAATGACACAGTATTGGAGGGTCCCAAGAAAGAACCCCTTTGCAGAGTATTCTCCCTGCGCCCAAGCTCCATCGGCCTTGACGAGAGACGAGGTTGAGGGAGTCGCAGTGAGCGCGGTTCCAACAAAGAAATTCGACGATGAACCCTTTCGAATTTATCTTTTTGTTCCTTTCTCCACAATGTTTCCGTTTCTGGGTCTCTTTCATTCTGCAAAGCTTACTTCTTTCTCATTTCAGCCCATTGCTCTTCAACAATGCGCATCGTGCGAGTCTTGGTTTCTGTCCCTTCTCTAACTCACCTCCGCTCTGCGAGTTTCATCTGACCCTTTACTTCTCAAGACATATACAAGTGTATCAACATGGTGCCTGGCATCCAACGGAAGGGTCCGAAGGAATGGAATCTTCTCGAGCTTCGGCTGGCAAAAGCCATCGGTATGATCTCCCATCGGATCCATTCCTGCCGCGATGAGAGCTAAATGAAACACAGATATGGGCAAGGTCAAGGAACCGAACCTCGAATTTAATGGGAGCAGGCTGCCACTGCTCAAGATCTTTGAATATGAGCACTGGCAAGTCAATCCCGAAGAACTTGAGCTGCTCAAGCCGAGTATCCAACTCGCTTCGAACCTCGTCCGTGTTGGAATGCCATATATTGCAAGCTTCCTTCCACCACGAGATGAGATGTTCGATGAAGGAGATTTTCTCGACAGAAATGGGTTACGAGTAAATCTCTGCCCGAGAGAAATTACATTCAAAAGTAACCCCAGCGAGGAAGAGGTAGCTGCTGCCTTGGAATCACTGGAGAACCTTTCCCAATCTATCAGATGGCAAATCAACAACGAGATGTTTGCAGTGTCTGGAAAGTCAAAACGAGAAGATAGCGAGGCATTGGGCTGGATGGGCATCACTAGGCTCACCGACGACCCTAGACCGTGGGGTCCTACCAGTGATGAAATGGTAGTCAGGGCCGACGTCAAGTCGAAGACTTTAGGCTTGAATCAACGGCCGTTGATAATTGGGATCATGGGAGAATATGTAAAGGTGATCAAAAATTCCCCCAAAGAAAGCGAGCAACGCTTGCGGGCTACTTTCATGGCTGGAATCACAATGGCACATGAAGTCGGTCATGCAATATTCCACCAAGATTTCAAATCATATAATCCCCCATCGCTGGAAGAGCCCTACGTTGGAAATGATTGTTCGGCGGAACTCGGTGTAGCTTTTATAAAGTGGATCTTTGGCGGTTTTCATCCCAATCCTGCCTCACTGAGAGGCCACATGCTCACGGATTACACTGCACATCTGAACTGGACCGAGCACTACGATATGGATATAGATCGTAGGCCCCTATACAAGACTTTCTATTCTATCTCTGTGCCATGGATTGAGGAGAAGCTCACGCAAAATTGGTGGGATAATCTGCCATCTGTACGCCATCTGATCGAGTTCTCTTCCAAAGCTAAGCAGGCTCTGAAACCGAGTATTAGCTCAGCCTCCATCGATATCGCCACCGCAAGACTACCAGAGTGGGTGTATTCATGGGTGACCGGCAATGCGAGCTGGAAGAACGACTTCAATTTCAGAAAGAGAGGTTACAGATATGGCGACATAGTCGAAGGCTTGACAGAAGAAGAGATTGCATGGGTTAAAGCAAATCAGCCGCTCACGAAATCGGACGCTAGTATCGCACGGAAGACCCCGGAGGAGCAGGCACAAACTAGAAAGCGTGCTAGGCTTATGGATCCCAGTGGTGAAGAGGATGAAGTGGAAGAATGGTTCTTGAACGAGGGCGGAGCGCAGCAAGTTCTTCATAGGGCTGCGCACAATGACGTTGTTGAACTTGATTTCGATGATGGCATTATCGAGAAAGATGTGATTTCTCCCAAGAGTAATGACAGAACAAGTCTCACGGACATCGTAGTGAGGTATCTTCCAGAAGAAGATGCGTCCACCAAACGTCCCACGGACGACGACTATGGACGGCCAAGCAAAAGGGTCAAGCCAGATTCAGGACCAACGGAAGCAGATAGGTTTCTCGAAAAAAGCAACACTGTCGCTCTCGCAGCTACCATGACTAGAATAGAGATCCACAACATGTGCATGGCCCGCAAGATCCCAGGATATGCCCAAGTACAGCCAACTGAAGACTGGCAGCAATCCCATCCCAACTTGGACGAGGAACCCGAAGACCTCTGGGCTTCAGTAGCACTATCCAACGACATGATAGATGCAGCCGTGATTCATCTTTTCTCAGATGATTTCGATGCTCAGATCAAACTGAAGGAAACAAGCTTGGACACCGTCCCAAACTGGGGATGGCCACAAGTTCAACAGTTCTGCGAGATCAACGGGATTGACTACAAAGACACAGCCAGAATTTCCAAGGTGCGCAAGATCGTATCCAGGTTCAAGAGCGATGAGATCGAAGCCCTACGTTTGGAATCCTTAGAACATTCCTCTCTCTCATCTGACCCCTTGATTGGACCTAACAATCCTTTGAACTGGACTCTCCAAGACCTCCGGGAATTCTGCACCGACCACGGTCTTCCCACGACCGGCACGCTTACTTCCCTGAGAGTCCGAATCAAACGCTGGCAATATCGAAAAGCCCATGGCTCACTCCCTCGTCGTACTCAGCTCCACCGTCGAGACGGCAACGGATTCGAAATCTATACATTTCGTGCCCAACTCGGCGCCTCCACCGTGGGCGCTCTGAAATCCGCGCTGTACATCGCAGGGAACTTCCCCCCCGAAGTAGTCCTATCGCTGTCCTTCCGAGACAAATATTATAACCCTCTCCACGACGACCAATCTCTGCTCATCTACAACACTCCAACACCGGACTGGACCTCTCTCCGTCTGAAAGTTGCTTCAAAGCGGGAAACCACATCCGGAAGCACGCTTGCAAATGCCGTCGACGTCGAGGCGAAGCAAGAAGTCAAATTTAGCACCCCTATTAATCTCCTGGGGGGACGGGTACCAAGCACTATCGCCCCTCAGTTCCCCGTCATCACATACGGATCCGAACCCACACCCGCCGAAATCATCGCCGCTGCTCGCTCCGACCCCAGAACTAAGCGCGAAGCTGACGTCGCTCTCAGGGGGGCCAACCCCACGTTCTCAGAACTTTTGTCATCGGTTGGGGATCGGGCATCGAGGTTGGATCAGATGATGTTGGCTAAGGGAAGGATTCAGAGGAAGGGAGGGGAGGGTGTAAGGTTGGTACGGAGCCAGAGTGGGATGGAGATTTTTGAAGAGGTAGAGGATTATAAGGATGAGGTGGAGGAGAGGAAGAGGGTGCTGGAGGCATTAATGGCTGTTAAAATGGAGGGCGTGGAAAGGAAAAGGAAGAGGGACCCTTTGGAGGGTTATCCGCCGTCCGGGACCAGTCACATGGCGGATATGTTTTATGCGACGAGTAAGAAGTTCAAGCCGGTGGAGATTTAAGTGTCAATGATGGATTATATGGAGAGTGACGAGAGGGACTATCTTTGATCCGTTCTGGTATATCGCTTGATGGGCGGGGTTCTCTCTATTAGAAGGCGTGTGGACTGTTTCATGGAGCTAGAATTTATTGAGATAGCTGAGCCAAGGAGCCCATTCTGAATTTGAATGTATTCGAACCAAAACAATCAGTCCCGTTTCGCTGGTTCCTTATCCTTATCAGCATGGTCGAGCATCTCTGCGTCGTCAGAGTCCGTCAAAACGTCAGTCCCATGAACCTTGGCGGCGTGCCCACATGACAATTATCTAAACCCATAATATAGTATCATATCTCTGAGTACTGTCAATGTGAAGCAAATGTTTCCCTGTTGGCACAAACGAAGAGTGATATAAATTAGAGCGTCTACCTCCGCGCCGTCTCAATCCTTAATCACAAAATCACAATAACGGCTTTATTTCAGAGATCCGGGTTAATACCACTTGCATCTATCTAAGAAGCAGTGCTGAATTCCACTTTGAATGAAAACCAATTTACAGAATAACCTGCTTCTTCAATCACATGTAATAAGCTAGATTAGCTGAACAACTAGACCATCCACAACTCCTCATCCAAGCAACACAGCATTATCGCCCTCATATTTACTGCCTCTCCCTCCCTTTCCTCGACCAACAAATCGGCCAATGCGATCAATGTAGAGACGCAGGCGAGTGAGTGGCTGGGGAAAAAAGAGGCTTGACAAGGGGGTGGTCGCACCGGAAACGGAGTCGTGGAATGGATTGTCGCAGACTCTTGAGTTAACAGTTTAGAGTCTTCCACTTATTGATGTTCATACTCATACCTCGTCCAGCCCCCACCATTAAAAACTTGCCGAAGCGAGCAATCGTCCGCTCGCTTGGGGCGCTCACTTCTCCTTTCGATTACACCACAACACAACACAACACCAATTAAGCAACACGCGCCACCGAAAACATAGACTCCATCGACTCGTTCTGTCGACTCACCCCTTTCCTTAGTCTCCTTCTCCTAGTCTGCTTCTCTTGGTCTCCCTCTCCTAGTCTCCCACCCACTACCTACGCTAGTGCACTGTACCTACAAAGTATATCTATAAACTGCCCATATGTCTTTCCTACACCCCACCTTTATCCTGCATTCCAGCCTGTACCCTACCGTACCGCAAACAGTTCCCCTCTCAAAATAGACTTAGACATCCGATAACAATTTATCTCCTCCCCACCTCTCTACCTGTTCATTAGTGAGAAGATATCTAGATATAAGACAGAAGTCAAGGTCGGAATTGATATCGGATTGATCCTTCTTTCTGTCCGTTTATCCATATCCCCTCTTCGAATCCGTAAGATTCTTGAAGCGCGCTTAGCAATGGTGGTCCTAACATTCCAGAAGTCGATTCGTGACCCGGACAAGTTTCCCACCCTGCAATTATTCTTGCTTGGTATGTCTTCTTTTCCCTTGTGCGTGGATTGGCCCATGGCCAAGCGATCATGCAGAGTGACGATGTGGTCTTGGAGACGAATTTGACTGACAGCATTCCAGCCATTGTTCGCCTTGCCGAACCAATTGCCCTTACCTCTATCTTCCCTTATGCCTGGGCACTCGTCAAGAAATTCAAGGTTGGAGAGCCGAAAGATGTAAGTAACTGCGGAGCTATGTTTTATCCGCTGTTCTACATTTCTCTACTCCTGGTTTTCTATATTCAGCAGATCCGCCCTCTCTACTCCGAGTAGATGCTGACTCTCATTTCTGTAGGCCTCTTTCTATGCCGGCCTTCTCATCTCCTCCTTCGCACTCGCCGAATCCTTGACTGGCATGTACTGGGGGGGTTTATCTGATAAGATTGGACGAAAACCTGTGCTGCTTATAGGATGCTTTGGGACGGTGATCAGCTTGCTCTTGGTCGGCTTTTCGTCGAATATATGGTTTGCTCTTGCTGGTAGGACACTTGGTGGATTCTTGAACGGAAACATTGGGGTCATTCAGACCATGGTTGGTGAATTAGTTACGAAACCAGAACATGAGCGTACGTTCGATTTTTAATGATAGGACGCAGAAGCTGACATCAATAGCTCGCGCATACTCAGTGATGCCATTCGTCTGGTCTGTCGGATCCGTACTTGGGCCGGCGATCGGGGGCACGTTTGCAGATCCAGCAACAAGCTTCCCAAATACTTTCTCCATTGACGGGCTCTTCGGAAGATTCCCCTACCTTCTTCCAAATCTCGTCTGCGCTTTCCTCCTTATGATGAGCATAACGTTCGGATACTTCTTCCTCGAAGAATCTCACCCAGACATGCAACCTCGTGTTCTCCTTCCAGACTCGACCTATACTTCCGACGAAACACCTCTCATGGCTACCGCAGACTTTATCCAAATTCCCGCTGTCGCCCTGCGGACTGAAACATATGGCACATTCGAAGGGAGCGACGACAGCCAATGGCGGAAGACACACGACAAGTTTGGGATCCCCCCAATCTTCACAAAACGAATTTTAAGCCTCATCGTCGCATTCGGACTCTTTACCTATCATTCAATGACCTACGACCATCTCCTCCCCATCTTCCTCGAAGATGGCCGTGGCGAGACTTTCTCCGCACTCTCACAATCTATAAATCCCTTCGCCGCATCCGGTGGTCTAGGTCTCAGTGTGCAGAGCGTAGGCGTTATCATGTCTACGGATGGGATCATCGCTCTCTTCGTCCAAGCCGTCATATTCCCCTTCGCGGCCGAGAAATTCGGGATCTACAGACTCTTCATCCTGGTTTCTCTCTGTCACCCGATCTCCTACATCATCATGCCATATCTCGTCTACCTACCACCATCATTCCTATACCCAGGGATTTACCTCGCGCTCGCAGTCCGGAATCTCTTCTGTATCCTCGCGTACCCTATTCTCCTCATCCAGATCAAAGAAGCATCACCCTCGCCTTCGGTCCTAGGAAAAATCAACGGATTAGCAGCTTCAGCAGGTGCAGCATGCAGAACGATCGCACCACCTGTAGCAGGCTATCTCTACGCGGTTGGCTCAAGAATGGATTTTACGGCTCTGGCATGGTATGGAAGTGCTTTTGTGGCAGTCATTGGGGCTGTGCAGTGTTTCTCCGTCAAGCGCGAAAAACGACAAGTCTCCGAGGAGAATTTCGAGGAGTACAAGAGAGATTTGAGTAGAGAGCTGGACAAGGAATTACCCGTTGTGCTCATCACTGAGGTTGATGAGTGGAATTGAAGGGTGAAAAAGTTAAAAAGGGTAAAGGGTTTTGGGGAAAGAGAATTGAATCAGAGGGAGCATTCTGCTGGCGTACGTATGGATATGGCATTCAAAAGGCGTTTTGACAGCGGTTTAGCGAGCGTGTTGCTTCGTTGGCGCTGTTGTTATACGGAATTCTCAGTTTTTCGATGTTCACATATCAAGAGGGAATAGGCATAATTACAGGAGCTGTACATGAGAGAGCAACCAAGTACTTATCTAAGACTCTTCTCCTTGTCTTTGAAGACACTTCCCCAGCCCAAACCAATTGGAAACTATCAAGCATGAACTTAACCACACCTAACCTCGACGCCAAAGCCTCACTGAAACACTGCTTAGAATAAACCCACCTCTTTGCCGTGAATGGCGCAAATATCTGTATCACACATGCCAAGGCCTCAAGCACGAACCTGGAGACAGACATCCCGACTGGATGCCAAGATCAACGCAGCGCACTGCTCCAGGAAACCGAATCATACCTAGATCACTCACTCACTCACCCACCCACTCGTCTACAGCTCTCTCTTTTATGAGATACGTGCTTAAAAGCTTAAGATCTAGCGGGTAGTAGGCTTCATGTCGTGTCGGGAGACTTAGTTATCAAGCCTAATCTTTGACAACTGCACTTGGATACAGCTCCTGTTTGAAAGTCCAACGTAGTCGTTATCAGAAGCAGATGGAAGGTTGCTAATGCTCTCATTCTATTGTCGTGATGCGCAAGATTCGATCGAGAAGGTCCGTGATAGTTGATGGTGGTCCCGACGGCACTGAAGCAAATTCCTAAGCGAAGGGGCAGCTGGATCTGAGCCGGCTTTTATGATTATAAAACCTTAGGTCAGTGAACGCAATTTTTTTGTTTATATAGGTTCGTTTTTCTTGCCTGGTTGGGTTATTTGTATCGAGTCTATTGAACTATGGCGGAATTGATCTACTTAGACCTCCCATTAAATTGCGTCTTAGTAATCCTAATTTTGGTCACTTCACCAATTCAACTCCTCCACAGCCTCCAGATCCTCAGCAAGAAACATTTCCCCATCACCCTGCATCGTGTCGCCCTGTACCAAGAAGCATTTCGGCTGCAGGTCCAACCCAGCTAGAACTTTCTCAAACACACCCTTCCAACTCCCTTCCGAAAGATATAAGCCTCCATTCGCCTTCTGATGTGGTGCTTTCAACCCTGGTCCACCGAGCTGCACTTTCTTCAAAGTCCTTTTGTTTCTGATCAAAAATTCAACGAGATCGTTCTCAGTGCAACGTACGCCTTCGAACTTGATATCACTCAGCTTGTCGAAGACATGATTGTGTCCAGCCAATGAGGCAAAAAGGGGCGTGATATCAGTTTTCAGCCGTCCCTGGAAACTCAGTCTCAAGCTCTCTAGATTGGAAGCAGAACGCAGACAATGCGACAGATTCTGGAACGCCTGCGAGGCGTGAAGGTTGTTCGGCATATCGGAATAATCCAACACTAGACTCAGCTTTGTGAGGCCAAGGAAGACTGTTGAGATCAGAGATATAGTGATTGATTTTTGAGCGAAGAATTCAAGTGGGAGTCTGTCGTGCCTCAGTTCTTCTATCCGAGAGGGTGAGCCTACAACCGCCAAGCATACATTCGTGAAACGCTCTGTTGTTGCCACGCGTGGAAGGAGGCGAGTTGAGGGGATCTTCCAGATCTGGCGTAGAAGTTCCGTCTCCGTTGTTTCAGGGAATGGACAGGTTGTCAGCGAAACCTCAACCGTTCTCAGATTCGGGATATTCTTGAGTGCAGGATTTAACAGCTCTGCAGTGCAGGCAAGAGGCATGTACTTCTCTTTCTCGTCTTTGAAAAAAGCGTAAGCCTCCCATAATGATTCCTGAGCAGCGAGGCGCTCATCGGGATCACGCATGTATTGGATGAAATAGGAGTTATGGCGAGCGTGGTACTCATTTATTTCGCCGAGGTTGAGGAAGAGGGAGGTTAGCTTTTGGGACAGGGGCGTGCCGGAGATGGCGAGGAGGCGGGTGAAGGAGGGGCGGTGGGGGAGAGATGTGAACGTGGTGGATATCAAGTACTCAAAGCCCAGAGAAGCCCAGAGTTTGGAGGTCAGACGGAGCGATTGGAGGGTTGGGGTGGGACAGTGGAATAGGATTTGGCGGCAAAGCTCGGTTGGGAGAGTATCCATTATGATGATTGGATATCATCGCCTCAGGGAAAGAATGGAGAATTGGAGCGGGGACGTGGCTGTGGATTCTGACTAAGTCTATAATCTCGATCGTTGGTTCGTATGACTTTGGAGCGGTCCTCTGGAACTGGAGCGGAGAGGATGGAACGGCCCTTGTTACTTTAAGGGTGCCTAGGAACATCCACTAAATGTAAGGGCTAATGATGGGCCCGCCCTGGTGCCGGAGTTGAGATCTTTCCAGTCCCAAGGAAAAGTCCCAGAGGTTCAAAAGGTCCTTTGGTACACTACTTTAAGTAACGTTGGAGGTCCCTCTTTTCATCGAATGTGGAACCCAAGCTATTGATGATCAACGAGAAAGTCTAGAGCATCGGTCTCCGAGTCAACATCCAAGGCGGCAAGAAGTCTAGAGCATAAAAGACGGTCTTGTAGTCATAAAACTCGATGCAAACTCCTACATTTGTCAGCTGTCTACATAGTAATAGGGACGCCATAGAGGAAACCTTGATAGATACCAGCACAACGCATTGACTCTTTTAGCAGAGATGAAAATGGTAGATGAGAATCCCAATATATACAGCACAAAGCATTTAGATGCAAAAAGATGAAGGGGATGAAGCATGTTGTCGTCAATGGCGGGGTCAATCTACCTCGTTACTTCCCACTAGCTCGGGTGGAGCCGTCACCAAGCTTCAACGTCAACACATTTATATCTTTTCCCTTTTACCTCCAAACCTCCACCAACCTCTCCCTGTCGCCCCATCCTCACCCGCGGGCAAAATGTCATCTCCACTACAGTACGTCCCATCTGCACCCCTCTCTTCCAACGTCCCGTGCTCCCGCGCTCTCCATTCCCGTGAACCCACACGCTTTATCGGGACCAGAATATCCCCACCACCCAAACCCAACCTCTTGCTAAGCCAAAGCCAGGACATTCCGCAACCTCTCCCCCCGCACGCGCATCGGCGTCGGACTTGCCTTCTTAGTCTGGGGCACAGCAGGGATTTACATATCAGACAGCACGGAGAAGAAATTGGGGCTTGAGGCTGGTGAGAAGGATAGAGCTGCGTTGAAGGAGGCGGTGCCTCGGATTACGATCGTGGAAAGGGAGGAAAGGAAGGGTGGAGGTTGAAGGATTGTGTGGGATGTGACGGTGGTTATCTTGACTTGAGTTCGCAGGGCAGGTGGGTAGGGTAAAGGTGCCGAGTAAGGAGGAGAGGAAGGTAATCTTGACACATTCGGGGGAGATGCTGTCGGATTCATGATACTTGAGTTTAGGTAGGGAGACCATTACTGGGAAAAGACGAATGTGTGGTTCTAGGTCTTCTTGCGAAGGTCTTGGCACTAAGTTTACTGAACATCTATTCAATATACAGGCTGTTTCGGCTGTCGACACCTCTCGGCCAGGGAATATTCAGTGGACTTTCCCAAAGATTAGAAAGGATGTTGATGTATGGTGATCAATGTTATGTTTGCATCGAAAGAAAAAGCTTGCACACAGAATTCATTCAAGGCACAAGCATGGCGGTTGATTTCTGGTAACTGGGCGATGCATTTCGCGAAATCAAGCAATTTACTCTTGCAGACGAATGATCGAAGGCATCTAGCTAATGCCTTCCCTCAGATCCGCAAGCCATACCTGGGAAAAAGGTGGGCATAGTAAAAATAACGTATTTCCGGTGGATCTCCTTTCCTCCTTGGCTCGTCAAATTCTCCAAGGCAAGCTTCCGCGTCCGCCTTCAGCGTAATCCAAGCACGAATCATTCCACATCCGGCCACTGCAAACTTTAGAAGCAATCTCGATCCCCTCTTCGCCTTGCAAATGCAACAATCCATCTAACCCAATGCAATCTCGCAACTTTTGATATAAAAAAAAAGGCCTCACCAAGAACGAGACGAAAGAAGAAAATAAAGCAACAAACGCCAAACCAATGCAAGCCTTTAGGCAATCCTCTATAATATCGTCCGTCGTGTCTATGCCATGTTCTCGAATTTCGTATGTACGCCTCCAATCGGAGAATTGGTTTGCGAATTGATCGGGGTAAAAAGTTGTGCCATATCTAACGTCAAGTTCTTGACACCGTAGTCATTGTCGATGTCGTTCACTGATCCTAGTTCCTCTCCTCGTCTGGCACTGTCAGAAACAACGTATGCCCTAACCTGCTTCAACATGCTGATGATATGCCCAAAGCGTTGATCTGGTGCCATCTGCCAATCCAGGTTTGTCTTCATTAACAGCTTTGCAAGCCAGTAGAAGTGCGCGGCATCTCGGCAGAAGCCAAAGCGGCGGCTGGGTGTAGAGGTAGGTGGGTATTGAACAGCCATGTCGTCATCCCAAGCTTTCTTCCACTTCTCGAAAGCGTTACTTGTGACCTTCAATAGCTGGTTCATCATTGGCGATTGAGCGCCGGTTGATACTGGTGTAGCATGTCCACTATTGTTGGCACTTGGAGTTCCGGTAGCTACAGGATCAACCCCTCTGGCCACCCAGTCATTTTGACCTAATGGTGTACTTGCTGCGCTGGAGGTAAATCCCAAAGCCTGTCCAATAAGTTGGTTCGATTCTTGTGACTGCTGTCGCTGGGCTGTCCAGAGCTGAATGTGCAATGCGTGAACAAGGACAAACTTCGAGTACAGATTGGTGGTCCCAGGTTGAAGGTCGTAAACACTGTGCATGAGAGCCCTCAAAGCAGAATTCATTTCGGGCTGCTTAGCACGTCGGCTTCCGGATGGATTTCTCTCCCTTGCCATGGCAGGACCGTGCAAACCAAGGGCTTCGGCGCATTCCTTGCCTGTCCGAGCTCCCCAAGCAGCATCATCGGCGGGAAGTGGGATTCGGATTTCAAACATGTCGAGCACGGGGCCAGTATTGAAATATATGACCATCGCGGTGTCGAGGAGGAAGATAGTGTACATCAGCCTAGATCTTTTCTCCTGTTCAACCCAAGTATCCCAATCAAAGCTGGCAACGTTGAAATGCTCAACAACCATGTTAGGCTGATGTAAGGCACTGAAAGGTGGAGTTGTTTTAGGCAACGTGAGACCCTGCTTTCTTGCCAGACCGATAATCAAGGGATTTTGCTGGCGAGCCTTCTCACGTTGAATGGGAGTTCCGTGCCACGTGAACAGAA
Source organism: Hyphodiscus sp. D1413 (assembly GCA_003988895.1). Lineage (NCBI taxonomy): Eukaryota > Fungi > Ascomycota > Leotiomycetes > Helotiales > Hyphodiscaceae > Hyphodiscus > Hyphodiscus sp. D1413. The sequence goes on from QYAO01000012.1 coordinate 182,673, forward strand.
CTTGCATCAGCAAGAGAGCAGTGGTCTGTTCAATTTCTGATGTCGTTGAGCAAAAAGTGCCAGTCTCAAACCCGTTGGAGCCAGATTGATCTTGCAAAATTGTCGCATAGACTTGAGAATTGCCCTCTACGACCACTTTAGCAAACTCCATCATTTCTCGAACCTGCGTCGGGGCCAGGCGATTCGAATAGACCGCGCCAACACAAATCATCGCGAGGATTAGTCCATCGTAAGCTTCCGCGACTCGGAAGGTCGGCATGTGGATGATAGGGAAATGGACCTGGAAGTTGGAAAACTGGTCTAGGAAATGTTGGATGTTGCTCGCAGATAGGAACGCCCTCATCTCAGTACTTCGACTAGTAATCTGATTATTCTGAGGAAAGCAGAAGAAGATCAAGCGGTGGGAAATTTCTTGATAATAGTCATTTTGGATGTTCCACTTTGAATATTCGGAGTTAGGAGCGAGTTCATGAGAAGGGCCAGAGTACAATGGGTTGAGGCCGTTGTGTGGTTCGGGTTTGATATTTACTTGCGAGGTAGGAAATTGGGGTTGGTATGGTGACGAAAATCCATCTTGAGGAGTTGGTTGAAAGACCTGAGACCAGACACCAGGTTGCTGGCGCGCATTGTTCCCGGCGTACATTGATATAGAATTTCGAGCACCGGGTAGGTGCGGCATGCCTACGGCGGACGATGTGAAGTCATAGCCCTGATTGTGGAATGAGTGACCATTTTGACCGTTGGGCATACTGAATGCGATTGAAGGATTCATACCAGTAGGCAAGCTACTCGCAATTCCAGCATAGCCCTGGCCATAGGCTGCTGGATTCGAGCCTCCCGGGCCGAGACCCGTCATGCTTCCCCCATCCCTACTCAATCTCTTCATGTTGGCCTGCGCAGCTTGTTCGTCTGTCATATTGGAGCCTGCATCGGGTATGCTGCCATCGGGTATGACACCGAAAGGGTGTAATGCAGGGTCGTTCAAGCCCATCCCGTTGGAACCCATCATCTCGTTATCATTAGACATGGAGGGGGTGTTCTTATGAGGTCCCGGGTGAGATTTCTTTAAGTGGGCTTGGGCGTGAGAGAGGTGGCTAGCCCCAGTAGGATTGCCGCGGCGGATGGAGCACTTCTGGAAGTGACGTTTCAAAATATCGCTCCTAGAGAAGGTGTCTCGACAAAGCACGCACATGTACGGTCGATCCCCAGTGTCTGTACGAAGTTAGAGCGGTCTGTTGATTAGGGAACAGCCTGCAACATACGTCTCAGCAGATGGCGTTTCAAATGCTTCGCATGAAGGTAGGTTTTCGTGCAGTGAGGGCAGGGAAATTTTCCGTCAGCGTCCTTCTGCGGAATGACTGAGCCTTTAGCAGCGGTGGTAGCACCGACAGCAGGTCTACCAGGAGCACTTGGCAATATTCCTCTGCGTCCTTGAGAACCAACAACATGGGTCGGCTGCTCTTCCATCATCATCGGTGGTTGCGACATCATATTGTTCTGTCCATATGGAGAAGCCATCGATGGCTGCATATGCATACCGTTTGGCGGCATCGGACGCAGAGGTTGAGGCATCTTACCGTTACTTGGAGCAGGGGCAATACTCTGTGGCTGCGACATGGCGGTCGAGGATTGAGGGATCATTGACGAAGAATAACGGACCTGCTGCTGCTGCTGCTGATAATTGTTTGTTGGCATCATGTTATATCTAGATTGTTGGGACATTTGGTTTTGCGCGTAATTGCCCATCATGTTACCGGATCCGGGCGCTGAGGGGAGATTCGGCGTTAGCATTCCTTCTCTGAAAACGTATTACGAGGAGCAATTGAATTTGCGAGGGAGCTTGGAGGGAGCCATGCTCCCCATCGCGGGAAGAACTGGCAAGAGGTAGAGATGGCAGGGTCAACACGTACTATTTGGAGTCCGTGGGGTGTGCGGGTTGCTTCCATAGTTATTATTCTGCATCGTGGCATTTGGCTGTAAGGGTGGGAGGGTGGTATTGTGTTGGAGTTGATGAGGAGAAACACCGGGTAGAGAGTTGTTGGGATTCATCCCGTATGATGAGTAGGAAGAGTCCATGATATGGATTGGGTTGATTCTGTGCAGAAGACTGGTACACTTGTCGTGGAGCGCACCCGTTCGTGGAATCGAGTGGGGGAATGACGCAAAAGTCAGAAGTTCACTTTTGCAGTGCTGATCAACCGACGAAGATGAACTGTGGATCGAAGTGATTGAGATGATTGTGTCAAGGAGCGTGGAGCTTCGAGACCTTGGTTGTTGATGGGGCCGGTTGTGCAGAGCGCGTCGCTGGTGAGAGAAGGACGGTTTATCTAACGCGCGCCGGTTCCGAGTCCGAGATTTGCCCAGGACGATAGCGGCGACCACCACGACGAAAGTAGGGACTGGAGACGCGAAGGGTTCCTGGCCTGAAGTTGTTTCGTGAGGCTCAAGATGTTGTTTTTGTTGTTGTGGGAAGTAAAGTGGAGAACGGTCGTCAAGATTTATCCGTAGAAAGATGGGCTCGAAAATAAACGCCGCGTGGTGGGGACGTCTCTTGCGAATTGAGGTTGCAGTTGATTTACAGGGTCAGACCAGACGTATAAAATCCACCTTTATCGTTCCCGTGGGGGACTTGAGGGTTTTGCTTTCAATTTGGGCACGATTCCACCCAAGGGATCGTCGTCTTCGAGATTGGTTGATTGTTGGATTGTCTTGTTGTGTGAACGACTGGAGGGAGAAAGGGAGATGGAAGGAAGGAAAACGTGAAGAAGTTCTTTCACAAGAGATTTCGCGGGAGGAAAGGGAAGGAGCAAGCACGAATACTTTCTGCCCTTGAAGGGAAAGAATCTGCTGCCGCTCTAAGCTGAGTTGGCTGGGACGGAGTTTGAGTTGGGGCAGACAAGGATGGCAAGGATGGCGGTCGGGACGAGGAGGGAAGAGGAATGGGAAGCACAAAGCAGTTGAGGACTGGACGTCGCGTAGTCGCTTTTGGTTGGCGCATGCGGCGAGTGCTGCACAACATGCCATACGCTCCATACCCTCCCATGCCAGCCCATCCATGCCAGCCCATGACATGGCCATGCCGTGCTCAGGCGAACTCTCTCTTCCCACCAGGCGACTTCACGAGTCACGGCTCATATTGGCCTTGCATTTCTGATTGGACGCTGCAAATACTACTTGTACTGTACGTACCTACGGAGTAGGCACATCGAATACCCCTGTTGGGGTCGCTCCCTTTTCACCGAGTTTCGTGCGCAGCCAGGCAAGCAGGCCCGGCTCTTCTCTCTGTCGCGCTCTGTGTCTCTCCCCCGTTCCTCAGGCATCTCACCCCATTTTTGTGATAGCCATCTAAGGGATGCTTGCCGACTACCCAGCATACAAATGCCTCTTTCGATCTGGTCCAGGAGTAAGAAGAGAGTTCGGAGTAAGCTCTCGTCTCATCACGCTATGTTTCGATGACGATGCGTTAATTTCACGTAGACGAAGTCGACCAGAGCTTGTCCAGACAGACGACGTCCAATTTGATTACAGCAGGTTGATCAGGAGCCGAGACAACGAATCCAAAACGCTACTCTACGTGGGCATGCCTTACTCGTGCTCCGGCTGCTGCTGCTGCTGCTCGCAGCTCTCATACCCTCACGCGTCTACTACTCTGCTGGCCGCCAAGTCAGATTCAGAAGAAAATGAAACCGAGAACTGCCGCAACTCCGGTGTTCCAAAGAAGTAGAAAGTCGCAATCAGGCCCAAAGCAGCTTCCCATATCACTATCGATCACCTCTCGATGACCCTAACCTTCCTTGCCCCCCTATAAGCACCCTCTTCCGAAACATCAAATCATCTTCGGATTTTCACGATGCAGTTTCCAGGGAACGTCAATCCCCTCAATTTCAGACTCTCTGTCCTTCGGACTGGCAAGGACTTTTGTGGGTCGAGAGTCAAGTCCGAAGGAGGAAGCGGTGACGCCTGAGAGGCTGTGACAGTTCCATTCTACGAAAGGCGCGATACCAGATGCGGATTCCAATCCGGCAAGTATGCCGAGGGAAATCAAAATTTGCTCTTGGGATCGGTAGATTTGGCACTGGGTCGTACTTCAAATCTGAGTTACTTGCCGTCAAAGGAAAAACTTTGTTTGTGGCGAGAGCTTCAAAGTTTGATCCATGCCAAGTTTTACTCGAGTCAACCCGCGGACTATCACTGGTGGAAATCACTTCATAATCGCATCAGAAGTGATTCTCGGGAATATTCTCAAATGTGGCGGACCCTTATCGACGGCGGGCGGCGAGGGTTGGCCACGCTTCAGCTGCATTAAAGCAGCCTCAAAACTAATCCTGTACCGCAAATCGGCGCAACACGCTTTGGTCATATCCACTGTTGATGCGATGTTAAAGTTCAATATGTCCAATATGTCCTACTTTGCAGGATGTTTGTTCACTTCAAACTTTTGACAGCTCACATTCGAACCTTGCTTCGACCAGAACGCTTTAGGATCTGGAGGAAATTACACGTCCTCGGATTTCTCAGTCTCTCGGCGGTCTAATCTTTCGATTTGCTTCACCTCGCTACTGGTAATCGCCGGTCTTTTCCCGAATATTATCAATGCTGAATAATTTCTGAAATTCTGACGCCATATTTGATTATTCTACAGGCAGCGTCCAACGGACGTTGCGTGGCCTCTCTAAGCCAAAATAGGCCTTCCGACATAGCAGAGGCTTGCCCTAAGTTGCTTCTACTAGTCTACGAGTTACAGACTCCAGAGAGCGAGCCACCATACAAGTCGCGTTGGGCGTCGTATATCACTCGTCGCCGAGTCATTGGACTCCTCGTCAGCTTATCTGAACCCGTTGGCTGCTCCTGAGCAAGCTGTATTGGGGTACTTCCGTCCCTCGTTGACTCGTCCCAGCGTTTGGCCTGACTCAGGAGTAGTTATGTAGATCCTGTGGTTGATTAATCTCTCGAATCGATTACTGAATGCCTCGTTACCTCAAGCGAGAGTTCCGTCCTCACATGTCCTGTTGCTACCTGCATACAGTACCATCCTTCTCCAAACTTGATCGCGCACGGTTAAGTAAACCCCCAAAGTCAACAACCTCTGGTAGCACACGGTGGGGGCCAGTGGCCATCCTACAAGGCTACTACGCAGTGTTTAACCTCCAAGATCCAAAGCCCCCCGGGAACTTCGGGTAGAATACGGATACGGATATCGACATCCGAGTCACAGTTTGAAGCCTTGCGCAGACCGGGGACCTCGTTAGCTGACAGCTATGCGCCTCATGGTAATGAGGGGGATTACGGAGTACATGGAGATGCCTGCAACGGCCAGCTTAAAGAAACGTGAGATCCAAGGATATTTGTTTCCAACTTGAAGCTGGCCGCCGGGATTCGATTTTGTTTTTGAAATACGCGCGCGTTGCCCGCTGGCACGACGCCTGTTATCCTTATGAGACAAATTCTCGCTGGTTTAAGTAAGAAACCCCTAGCTTGTGTGCCAAGTGGACGCATCAGGATGGAGTCGCTCCGAATCCAAAGAGTACGTGCCACGCGTTCGGATATTGGCGGGCTTTGGAGACTATGACAGTAGATATATCATCTCTGCATCAAAAATCTTTGGATCTTGACCGCCAGTATGCGACTCCTGGTTTTCACGATACTTGTTATCATTCATCTTCTGTCTAATCATTAGAGGTTGAAATTGATTGGGCCTCTCAATTTGTCGTTGAGTCATGGGCGCCGTTGCTTCGAGGCTCTCTTCTCGAGCAGGTTGAGCGAACGACAAGTTCTTTATTGACATTGAACCTGCAAAAGAGTCTCAAACATCATGAGATATTCCCAACATCACGATGTAGAGACAGTGGTGGAATAGACTCGCGTGAGACGGGAAGACTGAAACCTCGTAATCACACATTTCTCGCATCGGGGTCCAGGCTTCGCCACTGAGGACTTGTAATTTCTTTCTTTGAAGCCGTTTCTTTTCGCTGCACTCAACGTGTCCATCATCCATTCATCAATCTTGAACACTCGCTCTTTCTGGCTCAGTGTAATTCTATAGTCGCTCGTTTTCTCGCGTTTAATAATTCCCTCATATTCACGCTCAAACGCCCAAAATGCGTTCCTGCCTTTTCCTCCTCACCTTCGCAGCTCTGGCAGTCGCAAAAACAGATCTTTCAGGCTGCACAAGTAGTGATGTAGTCGCATACGGTGGTGCCAGCGTGCTCTGGTACGTTCCTGGCACTGGAGAGATATGCTCGTTCCTTGACTGTGGAGGTGGAATGGCACCGCCGATGACTACAGTTCCAGGCTGCCCTCTATATTCTGGAACAGCAACATACTCTCCCAGTTTCTTGCCCGGATTCAAAGACGGCTCAGCAGCTGCTTCTTCGACCACATACATTGCAGCAGCGACTACCACTTCTCCATCGACTGCCATGATCACGGGATCTTCGACCACAGAGAGCGTTGCAAGCCAAACGACACTTTCAGGAGTCGCAAGCTCTTCTAGCATAACATCCGACTCTATCTCTACGGAGAAGGTTACATCCACCGGTACCGCTACCGAGTCTCAATCCACCTCCTCCGACACAAGTTCCTCGGTCGGTACGGGATCGGGATCGGGATCCTTAACCTCAAGTGCAGCTTCGTCGTCAAGCACCCCCAATGCAGGAGCTTCTGTATCAGTCAATGTCCTAGTTCCCCACATTGTTGGAGCTATTGCCGCCAGCTTCGCCCTCCTAATATAATCCATTCCATATCGATTGGACATATTGAATCATATCGATGATGGATAGGATTACTTGTAGGACGCCCAAGATAGCTAGGAGGAAGAGAAGGACTCTCATTAGAGGTCGTCCTGCAGTAGGGCCATTCAGGGCTGTTCGGAAGCCCCAAAGGAGGAAGACGATCAGCCACAGCATGGCTGCGTGGCAATTTGAGTTTTCTGCATAGTTTAGACATTATACGGGACTCAGCCTGGATAGAATGACAAATGAACAACAAATAATCACGATACTCGCTCGGTGCAATTTAGGTGACATTCGGCCTCATTTTCAAATGCAGCTTCAACATTATGCATGTGCATTTGAAGAATTGCAACACCACCAGAGGCAGAACCTAGCACCCCGGTTTAATGCCTGTCCTCTCCTACTGTATCCGAGTGATGATGAGAGAATACGAGGAAACCTCTGACCTCATGCAAGGCTTGCTTCCCACCGCCTCTCACAGCACCCCTGCTGTTGATTGGCGCCGTGGGCGTTGATCTGCTGAGGGGCGCTGAGCTTCGCGAAGGCTGTGGAAGGGGCGGGCAGCCTCTGCGATATGCAACAAAAGAACGGGGGAGTTCTTGTGGGCTGGATGTTTTGTGTAACGATCGTCAGGTGAAAAATTGGAGATGCTCTTGAGTTTGGGGGCTGCTTATATGGGTTCTTTCGCTACCCGTAGTGACGGACTACGGCGGCCTGTTTCTCCGTGTTGAGTCTTGATATTTTACATATCGAGAAGCGTACGAGTATCAAGAGCTCGACGAAACCATTGAGAGCTACAGACGCCATGTCAACATCTCCAGCTCTACGGCCTAGCTTAAGGCGTCTTCTGCGATCTAGCAGGATGGCCCAAACACCACCTTCGTTCCTCTTCCCCTCTCTCCTATCCACCACGCAAAGCAGCTCCTTCTCCTCCACCACGCCCTCCTCCTATCCCCGCGACATGAACCGCGAGCGAGGCGTCTCAACAGTCCGAAGGACCGGTCCACGGTATCCGAATTCGATGTCCAAAGTTCCGCTGCCCAAACCAGTTCTCGACCCAGCGCAACGTTCCAAAGTCCAAGTTGACGAGGACCATGGTCTCTGGGGATTCTTCCACGCTAAAGACAAGCCGATGAACACGCCCGAAGAAGACGCTGAGCATGGAAGGCCGTGGAGCGTAGAGGAGCTGAGATGCAAGAGCTGGGAGGATCTGCATAGTCTGTGGTGGGTTTGTGTGAGGGAGCGGAATAGGATTTCTACGGAGAGTTTCGAGAGGAAGAGGATCGATGCTGGGTATGGTGATTATGAGGCTGGGCAGAGAGATAAGGATGTGAGTTTCTATTACTACCATGTGAAGAAGGGAGGTGGTTGGAGTGGTTGGGATTGTGGCTAATAATTCGTAGGTACGCTTGACGCAAAGAGCTGTCAAGCAGGTCCTCACGGAACGGTTTTATGCTTGGCAAGATGCGCAGGAGGTTGCGAAGAGCGACTCAGAGATTGATATGTCAGGCGAGGGGCCGACGTATATTCCTAGTGACTTTGCGGATGAAGATGTTATGGAGGAAGAAGAGTATGAGGCTGCTGATGGAGCTGAGGGTGCGGAGGATGTAGAGAGAATTGAGGGACAGCCCGAACAGCTGCACCTGCCAGAAGTTACACCTGAAGGAAAGCCAGAGTCAAGACCGATTGCTTAGGATTATGTGGAATTGTACGGTATGCGGAGAGGTTGAGAACAGCCTGGCGGCGCTCTTGGAACAACCTAGACGGTTTTTCAGATTTGTGTGATAGGAAGTCCAGCATGTTCGGCACTCTGGTGGGTTTCCTGAGGCCGATGTAAAAAGATTGTACCATAGCAGCATGTGAGAATGAAATAGATACAAGACCAAGGCTTCCTATATAGATATCTGTCAATTGGAAACTTTCTTTCATTGTCGTGATTAATCTAGGTTGACTATCCAAATAGAGATAATAACAGAACACCCATTCTATATACATAAAAAAAGAAGGCATAGAATGGAATATAAATCAATCACTTGGGTGGACTAAGTGTGTCTTTATGCATGAATGCTTCGAAACAAGGTGGTTCCTGAGAAGTGAAAAGAAGCGGTCACACCGCGCTAGCGAAGCCAATCAACAATTACGACAACGTCCCAAGATTCAAGCTTAGCTCCCCTCACCGATCATTCAAAGAGATTCAGCCATTAGTTTTGCAACGTTCCTGGCCATACTTTCCACACAAATTCTTCGTCATGGATGAGATCGCACCCGAGTACGATGTTGTGGTCCTTGGAACAGGTAAGAATACCCCGCATGGAGGGGCAGCCAGGTAGCTAACACTCGACAGGATTGACGGAGTGTGTGTTGTCTGGGTACGCATAGACTTGGAGCTGCTCAGATGTTGGAAAGCTGATTAGACTAGTGTTCTGAGTGTGAAGGGCCAGAAGGTCTTGCACATCGACCGGAATGACCACTACGGAGGAGAGGCAGCATCGGTCAACATCGAAACCGTAAGTAAGCTCATGGGAATCTGCGAACACTCTCTGACTTTCGCAGCTTTTCAAGAAGTACGGAAACTATAACAAAGGGGAGGAGCCATGGAAGAAGTATGGGCGCGTTAATGACTGGAACATCGATCTCGTACCGAAGCTCCTCATGTCCAGCGGAGAGTTGACGAATATCCTCGTTTCCACCGACGTTACTAGATACCTCGAATTCAAGCAAGTGGCAGGAAGTTATGTTCAACAAGGTGCTGGGGCTAAGGCTACAGTTGCGAAGGTTCCCTCGGATGCTGGTGAGGCTCTGCGATCTTCGCTGATGGGTCTGTTTGAGAAAAGGCGGATGAAGAGCTTCATTGAGTGGGTTGGAACTTTCAACGAGGCAGATTCTGCAAGCCATAAAGGTAATTCAGTTTGAGTGTCCACAAATAACTTAGCTAATACGTCCTAGGTCTTAACATCAATCAATGCACCATGAAGGATGTGTATGATAAGTTCGGACTCGAGGCCACCACTAGAGATTTCATTGGCCATGCAATGGCTCTCTACCAGACCGATTCTTACATTACCGAAACAGGCAAAGCCCCTGAGACAATCGAGCGAATTCGTCTATACGGAAACTCGGTCTCTCGTTACGGAAAGTCCCCATACATTTACCCTCTCTACGGTCTTGGAGAGCTTCCTCAAGGATTCGCTCGTCTTTCTGCCATCTACGGTGGGACATACATGCTCAATACCAACATCGATGAGATTATCTATGATGGATCAAAGGCTGTCGGGATCAAGGCCACCATGCTGGATCGAAGTGGAGAAGACAAGCCTCTGAAGTTCGAGACCAAAGCAAAGAAGATCTTGGCTGATCCCTCATACTTCCCTGGCAAGGTCCAGGTTGTTGGGCATGTCTTGAAGGCTATCTGTATTTTGAACCATCCCCTCGCCGGCACCTCCGAGAACGATTCATGCCAACTAATCATTCCTCAATCTCAAGTAGGACGCAAGAATGGTGAGGTTCCCCATTGGATACTGTGTAAGCAGACATACTGATCAGAATAGATATCTACATCGCAGTCGTCTCGAGCGCCCACAGCGTCTGTCCCAAGGGTTACTACATTGCCATTGTTTCAACTATCGCTGAGACCAATGCAAACCATCATCTCGAGCTCGCGCCCGGCTTTGAGCGTCTTGGAAGAGTTGAGGAAAAATTCATGGGTCAACCAATCCCACTCTATGAGCCATTGGAGAGCGGTATCAATGACAACATCTTCATCTCTAAGAGCTACGATGCAACAAGTCATTTCGAGACTACTACTGATGATGTTAAAGACATCTACCGTCGGGCTGAGGGTCATGATCTTGTCGTTGAGGGTTTGAGAGAGGGAACTAACCTAGTCGGTGAGGAATAAGAACAAGAATGCAACTACGTATATAGATTGGAGTTTATAGCGAGCGCGAAATTGTCAATGGTATAACCAGTTTGGAACCATGAGAATGTACTCTTCAACTATCTAGCTTCAGGCAACGCTCGAAGGGATGGAACGCCTCGAGGCAGAGAGCCAGGAACATCGTCACGAAGCCTTGAAGCTGTTACTTATGAGAGCTAGCAATTGCTTGATCTCTATTCTTGCCTCGATAACTGTCTCCAAACAGCAAAATCCTAATCACTTTATACATTCAGCTGCTTCGCGATAGAGCCGTGACTCGAGTCTATTGATGCTCGAGTGCTGTTGAGTGGCAGTTGTCGGTGCAAAACTATATGCTACGCACAGATATATCAGGGTTTGATCTGTCTTGCTCTTTCCCTCCTAGGTTTGGACTTTCACTTCACCATTCCTGCAAGTCACTGTTTATGTGTCGATGACTGCTGTCCACTTGAATCCAAAAGATGTCTACGACGATTCATTTCGGCAGAGATATTTTACTTTCTTACTGTCTTCAACTCAAAATCTAACCTCATGCCATGATGGACAAGATGTAGATTCTTCCACGTCCGTAAGAGCGGCTTAGCTGACGCTCAATATGTTGCTCCTTGAGTCCTTTCCCAGAGAGAGTGAGAATGTCAATGTTAATGTCATGCTTTTCTCGTTCTTGATCGCTTTTATTTGTCTTCGGGTCTTCACTTAACATATCTCAGAACAGCATTCGGTGAAGACGGCCTTGATGTCCTTGTTATTACTCCTTATCAAACTGTAAAATCTCAAAAGAGTACACGAAAGAAAAGCTGACCTAGTTATCAGGCTTCTACCACTGCTTTCTTCATCATCAGTGTTCTGGTGGATACTCGTTTCCTGTGGATTAGGCATGGAGTAAGCGTTTCAATACTTTCCTCTGGCAGTCGTGCTTACATGCATACAGTTATAATATTCCTGACTTCTATGTCAGCTGGTTTCCAAATGGTTCTGTCGTCAATGGCCATGCTTGCAGTAGCTTGTACGCATACCAAGTTATACATGTTGTTGTCTGGCGAAAACTAGCAAATGCTTCTACTTTGTAGCGAAGAATTATCTTGTTGGAAATAGCAATCTATCTATACTTGTCGTGAAACACGGCACTGTCACGTGGGTCTGAGGGTAAACTAAATTACCTACCTTTACCTTTGTCTATTTTTGATCCTATCTTTAATAATGGCTGGACCATCCTTGAATAAGCTCTATGGCAAGCACAAGCTGGCTGATCTAACTGATTTCCCTATCATCGTTCAATTACTGTCAATGATTATACTCGGTCGCCGACACAAGAGCAAGAGCAGGAGCTATGGGTCCGTCAAGAAGGTTAGAATCTCCGAAAACATTCCCGTAAAGAGCAGGAGAAGCAAGACCAGTTCCGTGTTCGAGGGTTACAGGCACAGAGAGAGCTATGGGATCAGGACCCACAAAGACAAGAGGAGCTTCGATGGCTAGAGGAGTCAAGGCAGAGACAAAATGAGTAGGTAGAGAAGGAGAGAAAGAAGGAGGAGGATCCATAGTTGAAAGTTTTAACGATTATATCTCACTCTGTTCTCGGTCTTCTAACCGTATCACGTGCTCTAGCCGTCTATATCCGGGCCAATCAGCTAAGCCGCCTCAACATCCCAAGTATTCATATATCACAAAATAAGAGTTTTGTTGTCACGATCAAAGGTACCATAGCCCAACACATACTCGAGTTGGGTGAGTTTGCTATCTGACCTCCTACCACCGAAAGTAAGAGACACGCCCGACAGGCTTACACGAATAGCCTTGTTACTCTGAAAAATAAAACCCGCGAGAGTACACCTACGATCGGCGGTTCTGATTTTTTTCCTCTTTTTGTTTAATTTTTTTTGGCGACCTTAACACTGACGCGTTGATGGAATAGACGCGTAAAGGCTAAGTGATGAGCGCGTTAAATCGATGACTTCATATATGAACTATGAAATATAGACAGTGTGAAGCTTTTTACTTGTTAAGTGATATATTCAATAACTAAATCAGCCAGTATACAAGAGTTTTCACTCAGATACACCACACATCACTGATGAGTGATGAGTGTTTGATTTCGACGTATACGTCAAAATAATAAGATTGAGAGGAGTTGTTGCATACAATTGCGGGGCTGGGCTTGGAAATTGAGGGCCAACCTGATTCGAGTAGAAGCACTCGATAAATACTGTACATAGTGATTTGGGATTCTGTTAATCTAGCAATAGACCTGCATATTAAGCCTACGCTTTCTATGCAGCCTTGACAGCCGTGAGAATGAAACAAAAGAGTTGCGAAGTACCTTCTGCCACCACCTGATATCCCGCCATTCGTCCAAGTTCCGATACTTCTGGCAGTGATGGGCGGGAGGTGGCAGCGAAGGAGGATTTTAAGGGAGTTAGGTTATAGCTGATAGCAGCCACTTGTCACAACAGCTCAAAATCGAAATATCTTGAAGGTTTGATATTCTACTTCATGAAGTGATCTCTTCTTTCTTTCCCTCCAAAGCGTGTATCAACAGTGCACTCTCATCAGATGCGAGACCCTCAAGTTTGACAAAAATGGCATGATAGTAAGGCAAATTAACCTCGGGATTCAGATGCACACAAGCAAGCATAAGCAGACCTGTTAACGTGTTACTGTTTATTCGATTTTGTACCCCTCGGTTTATGCAATGTCCTGAACATGAAATAGAGAGGTTTCTTGGTCTCGAGCAGCGAATGGCATTGTTATGTCCTAAATACTTGAGCAAAGGTCCATAGTAATCTCGTATTAAACCTAGCGTCGAAGCAGATCAAGCCGCCTTCTTAGCAAACTCCACTCTCAAAATCAGGTGCTTGAATCCATAACCATCCATCTTCTCGCAAGCCTTTGCAGCATCTGTTCTCTCCTGGAAACTAATGAAAGCAAATCCCTTCGCAAGACCAGTCTCTCTATCCTTAGCCAAGAATACTCTTGTGACCCGACCGAATCGCTCGAACATATCTCTAAGTTCTTGTTCTTCAGCCATCTCCGATACCTATGAAATTGTTAGCTTAAGTAACAGGTGTTGGAGCTGAGAAAGTTACGTTTGTGACACGGAGGGTAGCGAGATCATCTCTCTCATATTTACCACCACCCATTCTATCTCCGCCACTTGCAGCAGCACCATTTCGCATATGAGGTGGTACGTATGAGCTCTTCCCAGATCCAAGTCCACCAGGCCCCTCAGCAGCATCCGCGGGTCCAGCGGCAACATCAGCAGACCCTTCTTCTCCAACTGGTGCCATGGTATCTTTGAATGGACATCTAGCTGTGAAATGCTCTCCATTACAGATACGACATTTAACCTTCTTGTCCTGATGAGAAAGTCAGCAATGTCTCAACAGATGATATTAAAGACAAGCGAGATCCGGAGCTCAAGCCAAGAGGCTCTCTAGTGAACAGTCTTGGCAGGAGAGCATATGAAAACATCCAGCATTCACGCATATTTGCGCTAGTAGCACATACCTTCAGCTTATCTTTCATACTTCCAGCTTCAGTCTTCTCCTCCTTCGCATCTTTTCTCCAGTTCGTGCTAGGTCTGAATATGATGTTCTCGCCCACAGACGTGGTATCGCTCGCGGGACCAGCTCCATCTTTTTGAGACAGACCAAACTTCGACCAAGCCTTACGCTCTGCAACTCGTGGGTTTACGACCTCCTTGTGTACGGTGAATCGGATACGACGGGTTGTTTTAACCTTCTTGCCATCATCGTTGAATCTCCAGCTCACAATCGTCTTGGTTCCGTCCTTGTTTGTGGTAGTGGTCGAGGGAGGAAGGACATTCGCAGTATCATCGAGCTCGACGTCGTCAGCCCAGTTGGGGCGGCTGGAGAATGTGAGCAAGCGCTCAAGATGGGAGGGAAAGGCGAGATGCTCGTTCGCCTCCAAGACGAGCTGACAACCAGACTGGATAACAGGCTAGGACACTGGAAGGACTTACTTTGCTACTTTGGACATGTTGGTAATATTTTTTGAATTCTCTTCCCGATTGTGATTTGAGTTATGTTGTGGTTCTACAGAATTATCTGATGCCGTTGGGTAGGAGGCGTGTCTTTGAAATATTTCGAAGTGCGGTTTAAGCGGGGCAACTCACGTGACCTAACTTGATAGTCCAATCTGAAAATGCGCTTCGATATCAGACTCACCATTAAGCAGTGACTGATCCTACAAACGAACAGTATACTTTGTATGTTTTTCAATCCTGTTGGCCAAGTGGCGTCGAAAGAAGTGCAGTACCGATGACTAATGTGTCTATGCGTACAATTTGGTTTACTAGGTAGTTACAAGTTACAAATCAGTCACTACGTTGTGGAGTACAGTACATGGGCGTTGGATCTGTGGGCCTAGATTACTCTGAGTCGATGCAGCCTTTACTTCAAAGGCTGACATGTTTATAATGCTACTGCATAAGGTGTGCCGGTCCTGTAATGAAGTCCGTTGTTGCATATCCATCTCGAGGTTCATATGACGATTCTACCTAATATCATGTCGTAAATGATTTTTTCTCATATTCTTTTTAATTAGACCCGGTTCTGTGCCCTCCCTCGGGACATAGGGTCGATACCCGTCGCTCAGGATCAAGGCCGCCAAATCTGCAGCCCGGTTTCGATATGCGACGTAATATAGCCCAGAGATTCAGAAAGAAAAAAGAGCCCCGGAACGTTTGACTGACTCTCTCTCGGGAGATCGATAAGACTGAGAGCATTGGAGAGCTGCAGTGGATACCATTCATCCTGCTCAAAAACATTCGGATTAATTGGGCGATTACAAGCCGAGGAATTCGAGATGAACCATGTTTCGTCAAGAGCACATGAGTTCTTGCCATCCATATGAGACGTGCAACAAAATGCTAGAATCAATGTCCCATATGCAGGTCCAACTGAACCCGGACAGCAGTGGCGTTAGGATCCTCTGTTTGATACATTGCCTCGAAGTGGGGATTCATATACGGGGAAGCATAGCGCATTAAGCAAGAGCCACGGAGATTTGAGAGGGGATTCTTTATTAGTTGATCATCTTATCCTAATTTTTGTACAGCCACCGTAATCATACCATTTTTCGTGCAGGTGTCCCTCGAATCAGCCCTGAACGCTTCATCTAGCGCAAAGCAAATGCCTGCTCAAACGCCCCCAAAGCTATCAAGAACAAAGGTTACAAGCTATGACACAAGAGAAGAGTCGCGATATGCAACGTATGAGTACAAGTAATACAGAAATGAGAGGTCTATGCGATCCAGCCGAGATCATTGGGAACCATGATAGAAAGATGCCTCTAATTGGCGGCACCTCATGGCTTCTTCTCTCCATCCTTTGATTCGCCTTCTGATTGGCTAGCCTCGCCCTCAGCTGGCTTAGCTTCACCCGCCTCGCGGCGAGCTTGGTGCATTTTGTCGAAAAGGCTCAAGCTCGATGTTCGGAGATCATCAGCCTTCTCCTTCAACTCAGCAGCGGTAACGGGGCTCTCGCCAGATTGGCTCTTGCTGATGATTTCACGTAGAGCGGTAATCTTCTGGTGTATGCTGTCGGCCTCGGTCTTATCGATTCTATCAGAGTATTCCTTCAGGGCATTTTCGGTATCGGTTGCAGCGCTCTCAGCAGAGTTGGCAGCCTCAATTGCAGATTTACGCTCCTTATCTTGCTCAGCGTACTTCTCGGAATCATCGACCATCTTCTGGATTTCCTGATCAGAGAGACCAGACCCAGAAGCAATGGTGATGGAGTGGTCCTTGTTGGTGGACTTGTCCTTGGCGTGAACATGGACGATCGCATCCGCATCAATATCGAAGGTGACCTCAACTTGAGGAACACCACGGTGCGCGGGAGGAATACCGACGAGTTGGAAGTTACCAAGCATCTTGTTATCGCGGACCAGCTCACGCTCACCCTGATAGACCTTGATCTCGACAGCAGTCTGGAAATCGGCCGCAGTGGAGAAGATTTGGGACTTCTTGGTGGGTATGGTCGTGTTTCTGTTGATCAAGCGAGTGAAGACACCTCCGAGAGTCTCGATACCAAGGGACAAAGGTGTGACATCCAATAGAAGGACGTCAGTGACGTTACCGGCCAGAACGCCACCCTGAATGGCAGCACCCATAGCGACAGCCTCATCAGGGTTGACTGACTTTGCTGGGTCGCGGCCGAAAATACTCTTAACTGACTCGCTGACCTTCGGCATACGGGTCATACCACCAACCAAAATAACTTCCTGGATTTCCTTAGCTGACAAGTTGGCATCCTTGAGGGCCTTTCGGACAGGGTCGACGGTGCGTTGGATCAAAGGGTCAACAAGCTTCTCAAGTTGAGATCGAGAGAACTTGAAATTGATGTGCTTGGGTCCGGAAGCGTCAGCAGTAATAAAAGGAAGGTTGATATCGGTTTGTTGCGACGAGGACAATTCGATCTTGGCCTTCTCAGCAGCCTCGCGAATACGCTGGATAGCCATACGATCGTTCGAGAGATCTATGCTGGAATCCTTCTTGAATTGTTGCACAATGTGGCGGACCAAATGAATGTCAAAATCCTCTCCTCCTAAGTGGGTATCACCATTGGTGGATTTGACCTCGAAAACGCCTTTCTGGATCTCAAGAACGGAGATGTCGAAGGTTCCTCCACCCAAATCGTAGACGGCAATGATCTTGTCCTCATCCTTCTCTAGACCGTATGCAAGAGCTGCGGCAGTGGGTTCATTGACAACACGAAGAACATTGAGACCGGCGATTTGACCGGCATCCTTGGTTGCTTGACGTTGAGAGTCATTGAAATATGCAGGGACGGTAACAACAGCGTTTTGAATGGGTTTGGTGAGATATGCCTCGGCAGTCTCCTTCATCTTTTGCAAGACAAAGCCTCCAATTTGAGATGGAGAGTATTTCTCGCCACGAGCTTCAACCCAGGCATCACCATTTCCGTGTTGAACAATCTTATATGGAACCTCCTTTATATCTCTCTGAACCTCGGCGTCGGTGAATTTGCGTCCAATCAATCGCTTAGTGGCAAAGAGGGTATTTTCTGGATTAACAACAGCTTGACGCTTTGCTGAGACACCGACTAATCGTTCACCATCTTGGGCGAAAGCGACGACTGAAGGGGTCGTCCTAGCACCTTTGATAGTTAGCAAAAGGCAGTCGACTTTGAAGCAATACGCATACCTTCAGAGTTCTCAATAATCTTCGCGGTTTGACCTTCCATGATAGCCACCGCAGAGTTGGTAGTACCTGACGATAACAGTGAGCATGCAATCAATGTCAATGAGCTTCAATGACGAGGAGAACTTACCTAAATCTATACCGATCACAGGCCCGCGTACCTTGCTTTCCCCATCATTAAATTTTCTAAATGATGAGCTAAAGGGACGATAAGTGGCAGGTCGCGTTCGTGTGGCAGAGGGTATAGCTCGACTCGCTCGAGGAAGCTTCTGAGAGTTAGCCTTTGCAATTCCGAGACTGGAATCAACATACAGCACTTAATAGTCTTGAAGACAGCATATTGAAAGTCGCTACAAAATTATGAGGTGTCTGGATGATGGGGAAAGGTAGTTGTCTGTATTGTTGTAAAAGGAGTGATGGTTTGTGAAAGAGGCAAGGAAAGTAATTTATGGGTTGCCGAACTTCATAGAATTTTTTTCTTGCTGCCAGAAATCGCAGGCAACAACTAGAGAAGCTCGGGCCTCGACAATTACCTCATTGCCGCCGACGCGGCTTTACATCCCATTAAGCAACTTCAACGTTCTCTATGATATGATTTGAACTCAAATTCGACGCTATCTTCTCTTCGGATAAGTTGGGTTCATATAAATAAGATCAACAAGTCAGTCGTGGAATCGTCGTCAGTAAAGACTCCCTTGCATGGGTTATCGCCCGACGCAACGACATTGTATTTCGCCTTTGAGCTTTTGTCCTTCCAAACCACCAAATATCAATGGTGAAGAATGGCTGTGAAGGATGAGTCGCTGTATAGACCTTTTCTTACATAACATGTCGCCAGTACTGACGTTTCACACAAGATACCATGCAACAGAGGATCTGATCCTACGTTCACCTCGAAAATACTATCGCGCTTCAATACACACCTCCCATTGGCAGCTCCGCGATCTCATAAGCTCACCAGAGCAGGATGTTGTTTTCTACCCCAGCGGACAAGACATATACTCTATAAACACTCGGACTAATGTTAAAGCCGTTGTCACAACAGTCGAGTTTACTCCGAGATGTTTGACAGTGGCAAGAGGTTGGCTTTGTTGTGGAGGTGATATGGGGCAATTTGCTGTGGTCAACCTCAAGGATGGAAAGACGGCTTCCGAATTTTCCCTCAATCTCAATCTGGATTCCGATCCCGATGCTCGATTACCTCTTGACCTTGATCCACTTCGAAGAGTGCTCACACCGAATACGGTCTCCTCTGTGCGAACAACTCGAAATCGTTACCCGTTGACTGCGATCGAGAAAAAGATTGGTTCAGAATTAGTTAATTGCACAACACTATGGTTTCCAAAAGAGACGACATCTGACGGCGCATACAAAAGTCCTGTAGCGGTGGTGGCGAACAACGATTGTACAGTATCAATATTGGATCTCGAAGATGATGCAGAAGTTCTGGAAAAACTGAAGTTCCCAGACTTTGTGAACCGATCTGTCATGTCTCCAGACGGTACAATTCTAGTGACGATATGCGACGATCCTTTCCTCTACATCCACCACAGAAAACAAAAATTAGGCCTTACGGGATATATGGATCCACACCAGGGGTATTCTTGGATCAAATGGGGTAGGATACAATTGGAGGGCCAGCGTAACGCAGACAAGTCAAACATGCGAGGAAGTTTCGCTGCATCGTTCTCAAAATCGGGCAAATACTTGGCTGTTGCTACACAATACGGAGTGATCTCTGTTTTCGACGTTGATACCTTGACAAAAGACGGTGTTGAATCACTAGTTACTTTCACATCCTCGAGGCCCGGTCGCGAATGTGGTGCTATCAGAGCAATGGAATTCTCCCCAGAACCATTTGATCTTCTTGCATGGACAGAGTCGAGTGGCCGAATCACTGTTGCAGATGTTCGAAATCATTTTCTCTCACGACAGCACGTTATGATTGACTGTCGGGCTAACGACGTTGAGAGAGTGCCTATTTCAGACGGACCATCAGAACCTGTAATAGATCCAAGGCTTCGAGGTTTCAGAACAGAATCTCCTTCTTCAAGCAGCACCACTCCTGATTACCTCGGTCTGGGTCTCGATCGCCGGCAGTTGGGACATTTGACTCGGCTGATGTTGGATAGGCAGCAGACTCCGTTAACTCCTGAAGAACTAGAGGTTGTCTCGGTCAGCACGCTCGCTCGTCGGCAACGTGATGAAGCTGCGGGTACTTCTGTCTGGGGATCTATCGTGAGCGGCCAGAGGCAGGCAGCGACAGCAGGTACCTCGACGAACAGAGAAAGAAGTTCCAGTAACGATCGCAGAGTATCCACAGCTGGTTACCCTGCTGCTCTGAGAGCGTTTATCAATCCCGAACGCAATGCGGCGGCTTCTTTTAGATCATTCATCAATGAGCGAAATCAAGAGCGCGACCGAAGGATGCAACAGCAGCAAGAACCACCACGGCGGAGAACCTCTGTCCTTATGACAGCCGCCGAACAATCGATAGAACGAGAGATACTTGGCTCGAGTTCGACGAGGAACAACCCAGAGACAAGTCTCGAACGCCTGACCCTAACACCGCCACGCCTGCTTGATTCGCCGAGCAATCCCTGGGCTGACTCTGATTCCCCATATCGATCGAGTCGCCCAACAAGTCCTCCTGTAGACCGCTCATCCCTTCTTCGAGTTGAAGTCGAGGATGACGACCGCAGAGACTTTGCTCATCGACTACGACAGCCATGGCGTCCAATAGACGATCTCAATCAGACCGGCACTGGAGGTCGTGATGGACTTACTTTGAATGTGAGAGGCATCAATCGGTCAGGCCCTATCGAAACCATGGGCTGCTGTTGGAGCCCAGACGGTAGAATGTTGTAAGTCCATTGCTATCCCGTTGGTCTCTGGTGGAGCTAATCATACCAGATATGTGGGAGCTGAGGATGGAATTCATGAGTTTCATGTGAATGTATCTGGGCGGAGAAAATTCCCAAGTCTTGTATTACGATAGCTGTACTATGGTCGGTGTTTGGAGTTCGAGCGAATCAGTCGAAAGCTTGTACGAAATACGAGATTAGGGAGTCTGGAATGGGACGAATCTGAGTTTGATTCTGGTCACTTTTACCGGCTACTAATTGTAATCCAGGTTGAAAATATATAACGAATGAACAGCGAGTTAATAGCTGCTTAGGGATGATTGCTACCGTGGGGTGATTACGGTAGCTACCATGCTACGACTCAAAGACCATAAATACTCAGGATTCGCCGCAGACTACCCCGAACAACCCTCTCAGCACAAGTGTGATCTGGTGACTTCTGACTATCTTGGGGTACGCTCTTTTTCTATCTTCACTCGGAATAGCCATTTCTCACCAGACCAAGTAGGTCCTTGCAATCAATCAATTGCCTTTGTGACGGGGCTTCTGCGCAGTTCAATTTTCTGGGAATGCCGGCCCCAAACCAGCTCGACAATGTCCAGTGACCGCGTCAACTATTGAAAAAGCTGGAGGTCTTGATCCAAAGAGCCCCATCCCGCACTTCTCCAACCAGAAGCTTTCTCGTTGGGACCAGCACAACGTCATCCAGCACAGCAACCCATCTACTACTTACAACCTCGCACTACGCAGTTCCATAAAATTATCTAGCCTTGCATACAACCCTGTGTGAGCATCTGCAATTGTCAAGCATCTCGTTCAAATGCCGCCTATTCCCGATCATCTTTGTACGCCGAACTCCGAGTAGGTCGCGACGCACAGAGCAAGTGGATGTTTATCCCCACTGGGGAAGCAGCCCCACGGTACCTAAAGGGCATGAGCTGAGCCCCACCTTTGAAGCTTTCATCGAGTAGCTTGTTTCGTACAAAGCAATCGTTGCCAAGTCCGTCAAGCTACTGACAGACCACAGTGTCAATCATTTGATCCCCAGGTAATTTTCGCAATAAATACCTGTACCCCGCCAATCCTTTCAGAGCTTTTGACAGTTTTAGTTATCTAAGCTTGACTTTCTTCTGTACTTTTCAAGGAATTTTCAAGTCAAGTCGAATATCATCGACGCCAAAATGGGCCTTTTCACCACCACCACCCTACGGGGCAAATCGCTCACGCGACTGCTCGGAGTAGTGGGAGCTCTGGCATTCACGCTCCAAGGATACGACCAAGCTGTAGCGAACGGTCTGCTCACGATGAGTTCGTTCATCAAAGTGTTCCCGCAAATCGACACCAAGAGTTCGAGCTTAAGCAGTTCACAAAAATCTCATAATTCCACAATTCAAGGCAAGTGACCGATGACCAAACGTCAACATACTTGGTCCCCGCATACTGATCTTGGAAACTGTAGGTACAACTGTAGCCCTTTACGAGGTCGGAGCAGCCCTGGGAGCCCTGTCGTGTGCTTTCATTGGAGATATATTGGGACGGCGGAGGACGGTGTTCTTTGCTGGTTGTGTCTGCATCGTTGGAATCATCATACAGGCTTCACCATTCAGCCTTGGACAACTAATTGCTGGCAGGATTATTACTGGTATGATTGCACTCTTGCTGAACCTGATATATGAAACCCGGCTGACCAGCCGATCCTTAAGGTCTTGGAGTTGGTGCCTTTACGGCAACAGTGCCAATGTGGGTGTCAGAATGCACCCACGCTGCCCACCGCGGCCGTCTTGTGCTCCTGGAAGGTCTATTCGCAATAGCAGGAGTAGCACTCGCCACATGGATCGATTTCGGCTTCTACTACGCCCAAAAAACCTCCGTCAGCTGGCGCTTCCCCATTGCCTTCCAAGGCATCTTCGCCATAATCGTCGTCAGCCTTGTGAACTTCCTCCCTGAGTCACCCCGCTGGCTCGTCAAAAAAGACCGGGCAGAAGAAGCCGGAGACGGTATGTGTGAAGTCGTTGCTTGCTATTTTACTACCCTCAATGCTACTCTCACCTCATCCTCAACCCTCTGAAAATAATGCCAGAAAAGCATTGCTAACTCAGAATTTCACCACAGTAATGAGCCGCCTAGATGACATGCCCACCGAATCCACAGCCGTAGCTCGCGATATCGCCAACATCCGGCAATCCCTCCTCGATGACGCTGAAGGCACCTCGGGGAACCCCTTCGCTCTAACGCACAACCGCCACCTCCACCGCACCATCCTCGCCCTGGCCGTCAATCTCCTCGCTCAGATGTCGGGCGTGAACATCATCACCTTCTACAGCGATACCATCTTCGAAGAACAGCTCGGCTTCTCCGGCACCACCGCCCGCATCATATCCGGCTGTCTGCAGATCTGGCAGGTCATCGCCGCCGGCCTGGGCGTGCTGCTCATCGACCGCTTCGGAAGACGCAAACTCCTGATCTTCTCCGCGGCAGGCATGATGGTCTCGCAGGCTTGTCTAGCTGGCCTGCAATCAGACGGCTCCAACAAAGGCGCGTCCTCCGCGTCGATCCTGTTCTTCTTCACGGCACTGTTCTGCTTCCCGATCGGCTTCTTCCTGCTGCCCTTCATGTACGCCGCGGAGATCGCGCCGCTGCGCATCAGAAGCAAGGTCACAGCCATGAGCGCGGGTATTAACTGGCTATTTAACTTCAGTGAGTCGTTCCATCCCCTCCCTTCCCCATCACCCCACCTCCCCCTCCTCCCTCGCAAACAAATCCTAACCACCCCCCGTACAGTGATAGCAGAAGTCACACCAATAGGCTTCTCGTCGATCGGATACAAATACTACATCATCTACGCCGCGATAAACGCCTTCTCAGTCGTGACCTTCTACTTCTTCTACCCGGAAACCAAGGGCCGCACGCTGGAGGAGGTCGATGAGATCTTCGTGCAATCGACCAGCGTTTTCGATCCGGTGAAATTGGCGAGGACGTTGCCGTTCCAGGAAGTGGTTGAGGCGCAGAGCGATGCGAAGACGGCGGAGGCGGAGAGGGAGGGGGAGGGGTGGAAGGAGAGTGTTTAAGAGGAAGAGGGAGCATGAGTTGGATGGGAAGAAAAATTCGCTCTGAAATATTGCAGATGTGCGTATGTTTTAAGGAGAGAAGACGGATCATTTCCCTACCTTGATCTTCGTTCACTGCAAGAGCTTCTCATCAACATGAGATCTATATCGACTAGCTAGCATGTCGCAGCTCTGGCGCCTTCTGTTGAATGGGCGTTCGTTCGTTCGCTTCCCTTCCGGTCCGGTTCCAAAATCTGGCGCGTTTATTGCGCGTTTATCCTTGGAGTCCGGTGCACCTTTGATTTGGGGTGATGGGTTGAAGCGTGGATACGCCTCCGTGTAGTGGTTAGGATACTTTTTTAGGTGACGATGTGATGATGCGATGAGGGGGAATGCGGGGAAGGGGTGGGGGAGGAGGTGCAGAGGAGGTGTCTAGGTTATGGCTTGATGAATAAACTCCTTAAATCAGGCGAGAGGTGTATGTAGCAAGAGCAATGACCAAGGCTAATACATCACATTTGGAAATATAACCCGCTATGTGAGAGGAGGATGTTTGGGTATCCAGTAGGCAGTTATCAAAACTGGGTTCAAGTTTCAGGGCATGGGTTTTTATTCTCGTGGCTCGTGAACTCGTAAAATGCTCATGAGCGATTTTTTTGCAGACTGGTACTCCACGCTTGCCAAACAGACCTGAGACCAACCCAACCATCCTTGGGAGGAACAACGTAGCTCCGCGCGCACTCGATATCATACAAGCGGTGCTCATGACATACCTAACTCCAACTCCAACTCCCACTGATTCAACTTCTGGTGCCTCGCCGCAATGCTCAATCTTCTTTAACTTCCTCGGATCCAGTAGCTATACCTCGCGTATCGGGAGCTGACTCTTCCGAGACGGATATTCCGCGCATGAGATGAGAGGGTGTTACTGGTTCGTGAGTGATAGAGGAATTGGCTGTCAAATCGGTGACTTGACGTTCTTTTTCTCGGTCAGCTGTTGCCTTTAAACATATGGACAAAAAGTACTCACCTAATTCTCTAATTCTCTGGCGGAGCATCTGGTTCTCTCTGATCATCGTTTGTGTCTCGGCTTGGTAGAAAGCACTCTCATCACGTCCACCTAGATTCCAGGGCTCGCCAGTCTCATTGCTGATGGATGTTGAACGCAGACGAGGTGATGCGTTTCGGCTGGGAGTTCTTGACCGTCGATGTAACTCAGCTCTTGCAAGATCAAACGAGGTACGAGGATGTAGAGCTGTAGGCGATCGAGGGGTTGATACCGCTGATTGTGGTAACGGCACATTAGGAGCTGAGAATGACATGGAACGCTCGGAGGTAGGAGTAGACTCATCAATCACCGGCGGTTGAGTTTGACCAGCCGCTGCTTGTAATTGTTGAAGCTGCTGCTGTTGCTGGCGGATCATCTGAAGGAGACGGTTCTGTTTGGGATGCTGGTCAGTTGAGATCCAATCCAAAAGCAGGCAGATCGACATACCACTTGTGCCTCTTGCTCTTGTTCCAACTCCTGATGTATCTCTCCCAAGCTAGGGGCTCGATTATGGTGAGGATCTCCAGTCGAGATGATAGGAGATCCTGAGAGAGACTGCGGACTGGCAGTGCGATACGAAGGAATTTGTGCGTCGCTGATCATTTCGCCAGGTGATGGGACACTTGGGTCATTAAGCTGGAGATTCATGAGGACGGTGGAGCGCCGTCTGCCTGTGTGGGAAGACTGTCGGTTTCTGGATATTGAGTTGCCTGAAAACCACACATAGTCAGTCAGGAATCCTTGAGAGCTGCTAAAGCAGAATGAACCTTACGTCTGGAGTCTTCTTGTTGTAGACCTGCATTCACAGCGGCGGCAGCTTGAAGGGATGTTGATGCGGAGCGTGAGAGTGGAGAAGGGCTTTGGCCGCGCAAGGCTGTGCCTTCTCCAGTGGTCGACATGGCTCGTACCATTGACGGTGATCCTGATACTGACCGAGATGGTGGGAGGGAATTCAGATCTGGCGCCATGGTACGTCTGTTTTATGGGATGGGATAGGTCGCGGGGGGGTTCGGGAGGTGGAGAGGATTTTGCAGCACACGCGACGTGTTGGCTGACGGAAACGAATGATGCGGATGGAGAGGTGTTCGCGGAGACTATAGGTTGGGTCAAGGTAAAGGGTGGCGATGAGTGCGGGTTCAGGTGTCAAGAGACTACTGAATCACATTCACATACTGAGGAAACCGAACGCAACGAAAAACCAGCCTCGTCGGAGGGGTGGTCGTTAGCAACCGCCTGCCGATTGGCCCGACAAGCTCAGTCACTCGGTTGGAGTCAGGCTATGATCACCCTACTTTCTGCGCTGGGTCGGAGCGAATTGGAGATGATAGTACTTGGGAGGAAGCATATGAGGGATATATGAGGAATCATAGGGGAATCATGGGGAATCAAACCGTGGGAGGAATCTCCCTGTTTGCTCCATCACCAGACTTCAGCCTCACAACTGCATCGATATTAAAGCGCCACGACTGTATTGCTCACCGCCGTGCGGTCATAAAGGAGAGATCCCAACGGAGCAGACGCTCTCGAGGGGGAACTTGGCCTAGATCAGTACATCTGCTCCATACAGTAGCTAGGAGAGAAACAACATTCACAAAGTAAACATCGTCATCGTCGTCGTGTTCCAAGACACTGTACACTGTCCACTCGGGTTTCACACGTATTCGAATCCCAACCTTCCTAGCCTCCAAGTCTGACAGGAGAGGGATCACCCGAATTTCCCTCTTTCCAGAAGGCCAGCCGGGCAAACAAGAGGTCCGAGCGAGAGGTGAGTGTCCTGCGTGTCCGTGAACAGAGCGATCTTATCGTTATCCTGCGTCTTACTGCACAGTACAAGTTGGAGGTTACCAACAGTCCGCCCCTTAGCGCCAGGATTCTACTACTGTAGGTGACAGAGATGTGATCGCCGGGGTTGGCAATGAAACGTTCTGCTTCCTACCTCTGCTGCCGGTGGCTTCTCTTATGTTTCGTTCTGGCGATGTCGTGGAGAGGATTAAGTTCTGACCTCGTTGGGGGAAGAGAATTCGATCTGACTTTCCGTGGGGGCGCGGTTCCTACCTGGCCTGATGGCCGACTATTAAGACGACGGGTGCCTCTCTGCCCCTGCACTGTACGTGTATATTCCAGAGCGGAAGATCTGAATCGCAAGCCGGATCACCGTTGCAGTCAGCTTCTGCAACTCAAAACAGATTGACCACTACTGTGATGGACCCCTGGGAGCCACCAAACAGCGCCCTGTATGCAGGTACCAAAAGAAAGTCCGCCGCGACCCAGGCAGTGTGCGCTGTGCTGCATTCAAAAGGGGCGAGGGGGGGGTTGGGGGGGGGGTTGTGTCCCGCATTCCAAGGGGACTGCGCTGCGTGTCGTGAGAGAGAGAGAGTGCAACTTCTACTTCTACTTCTACTTCTACTTATATATATGATTTGTGAGCTGATATGGGAAATTCCCTTCTACGCACCAAGTGGACTCTCTGACTTGCCTGAACTCAGCCTTAGCACGCGGAATCTCGAGCCCCTCTCTCATACAGTACTGATCTGCCGTATCTGCCGAGTCGGTCTGACTGAGGGCGTTGACTAAGGGGCCCCTAGGGCCAACAGGGCGTTCTCCTAACCTCCAACCCGTCCGTGCCTGGGCCGAACAGCCTGGATGGCAAGGAGTCTCCGATGCCAGGTCAGGGTTTTCCTTCCCGTCTGCTGGGCTCGCAGTGGGAGTGATCCCCCATAAACCCCCCCAATCTTGTCGTAGTGCGGCGAATGGGTGCCAAAAAGAGGTCTTACAGTGGGTATTAAGACACCCATACGGAAGTACACCCAGGTACGCCCCTGGCGCTGACAGGAACCCACGTCGGAGTGGCTTGGACGGCTTGCACCTGGACGTGGACTTGGACTTGGACTTGGACTTGACGGACGATGTGTGTGCGTGTGTGTGTTCTAGCCCTTCTTGTCCCGACTTCCACACAATGCTGTCTTCGTTTCATCTTTTTTTCCCTTCGATTATTCCTTTTTGGCTCAATTTACCAACCGACATTCATTTGCGAATGGGACTCGAAGTTCGATCCTGAAACACACTCCTTTTGTCCACGGCCTATCTTTTGGCTTATCCCAAGGCCCTACGCCCACTCTCCGATTCACCCCTCATCTACGTGTATCAGCCTCCTCAAAGGCCGACTGAGACCTCGCTCCCTTTCCCTCGAACCTTCATCTAGTCTTTTCGTCAAGCCTACACAGTCTCTACATAGCATACACGCACACACTACCACACTACCACACTACCACACTACCACAGAACCCCTCGTCTCCCGCCTTCTCCCCCAACCTTCAGGGGCTCTGTGCAACAGACAAACCTCTTTGCACACCAACATTGGCGTTGGCTTTTCCAGTTCCTCTCTGAAACGATCTCAGATGCGCTTCGCCTTCCCCGCGGACCATCGGCAATCCAGATCCCTCCCGTGGCAATCCGAAACGCCCGTCATACGCTGAAATCTGAACTGAGCTCCCAACTCGAACCGGAGCACACATGACAGAAGGGCATGGCGCAAGGCCGGCAACGATGTCGGGCGACGATGGTGATGGCGTTGGAGTGGTAAATAGAACCGATACCTTTCGACATCTACAAACTACTTTCACCTCCGCCCAACGACCACGACCCCCCATCATGGAATTCCCGGGAGAGGATCGGGAGACCCGGGTGCCTTTGAAGGCTACCAAAGTTCACCAGCGAGAATCTAAGGGTGGCTTAAGAGGGATGTTCACGAGGAACAAGGCTGACAAGAACATTGTGCTGCCTGCCCTAAAGGAGCCGACTAGTGCTGCCATATCAGACAAGCCAAAGGGAGTTGTTGCAAGGACCCTGCCTCAAAGTAATACTCTGAAGAGAGTAAGCACCCTTCCCACTCCAACCCCAGCAACGCCTTCTACACCAAAGGCTACGAGCAAGCCATCACGAATGAACTTAAGATCGAAGTCTGTAAAGTACAGTAAGCCAGTACCGAAACCGAGCCCAAAGTCTAGCACAAAATCATCGCCGAAACCTCCCACCAGAACCTCAGCAGCTTGGGATCCACCACCACTCTTTCAAGCATATCCTCAATCTATCAAGCATGCCACCTTATTATCATCGACGTTGTCAGCCGATTCGATCCTTCGGATAAGCAACTACAACAAAGCAAACAGCGTGCGTGACGACTTCGCCCAAAGTCGTCCGGATGTTGTTGGAACGGAACAGACTCCAGCGGGGAAGAAAGCGGAAAAGGCTAAAAGCAAACACCGAAGGCAGGTATCAGGCTCAATATCGAAGGCGGATTGGACGCAAAAGATCTTTGTGCTGGTTACATCTGGATACTTGCTCCAGTATGCCGGTGAAGGATCTTTTGACCGGTTGCCGGAGAAAATGATGCAGCTTGGTAAGGACTCGGTTGCTTTCGCTAGTGATGTGATACCTGGAAAGCATTGGGTATTACAGATATCACAATCGATGAACGCTGACGGGACCCCAACTGCGGACTCGAGGTCACTCCTCTCACGCCTTGCTTTCAGAGGTGCCGACTATCGACGAACTGCCACAAGTCTACTTCTAGTCCTAAACAGCGCAGAGGACATGGACTCTTGGATTGCCGTAGTGAGAAGAGAGATTGAGGCACTAGGGGGGAAGAAGCATGTCTCCGAGACAGGAAAACCCAAACCAGATGACAAGGTCATGCAATTGAAAGCACAGCCGATTCACAAATATCTGATTCAGAGAGGTCTGGACCAAAATTCCAATCCGGCATCTCCATCCAGCCCTACTTTCGCACCGCCTTGGGCCAAGGGAGAACAGATTCAGGATAGACTCGAAGATGCTGCCTCGGCCTTGAGCAGGCCATTGTCAATAATGCGGCCATCCACGGGTCACCAATCGATTGCTAACAGTGTCATGTCGCACGATGGCCGGCACCTTGATAGTCTACGAGACAGTACAAATCGACTTTCATTCATGTCATCAGGTCAACGGACGCTCATCACATCTCGAAGCTCCTCCACGATGAATTCACCAATTCACGACACCTACCCTTCCTTCGACGAATTTCCACCAAAGATCCCTATTGAAGACGCAAGACCCCGACCAAACGCGGTAGTCATCAATGAGCGGAGAAGTTCTATGCAGACTATGCAGATCCCACTGCTTGACGCTCCGCCTCAACCTAAGAACTATCGACACTCTACGTTCGTAATTCCAACCCAACCTTCCAACAGCCACTCGCAGGCCCTTAATTTCAGCACCCCGAAACGATTGACCCGAGTTCTTGTTGTCCCTGAAACGCCCCCACTTCCGACGATAGTGACAACGACTCCAACCCAAATCAAATCACGTGATTCGATTGTCAAAGGATCTAGAAAGGGACCCCCATTGGCTTTGAATGTAGCTCGACCACTGTCTCCGGTCAAAGATTCACCACCACCCAGCCTTGATGCCCCTCCAGTCCTCAAGCCCACAGATTCAACTTTTGAGATGGTGCAGCAAGCCAAAGCCTCGGTAGTGAGCATTCCACCCAGATCACCCTCTACTTCGAACCCAATCTCCCCGGTTGACCTTCCACGTCGAACGTCAAGTCTCATGCCACTTGGCTCAAACGAGACAGCTCATCTCGACTTCCAGTTCCCGAAGCGATATTCAAGTATGCAAAGTCTTCACGATGCGGTAGACTCAGCTCCTCAAGCGCCACTCAGACCCGCACCTCTGCCACCAGCTGCGCTCACAACACCATTACCCGTATCACCATACCTCCCCGGAGACGAACCCAAGATCTCCCACAACTACGACCACAAGATCGAGAACGAGAAAGAAATTCTCGATCCCCTTCCCATCCTCGCAAACTCAAAGCAGAAACTCCGTCGACCAACAAGCATGCAAATCCGACCCTCATCAGCAACATCCCTTGTGGGCACCAGCAGATCCCCAAGAACACCAGTCGTATCTCCGAATCGACGATTATCATCTATCGCTCCCTCGCAAGAATCGAGCCTTGTTGGCGCAACGTCTCTAGCTTCCATCAATGTCGTCTCATCCTCTTGCCAACGGCTCAAGATCCAGGCCCATCCTAAGGCCGTGGTAAACAGGAAGAGCATGCCGGCATTAGTCAACGGACCACCTCCTGCGCCGCCACCAGACTGCGCACTTCCACCTCTTCCTCCTGGGAGTGCGGGATTGAGAAGTCCAATGGGAGCCAGGAACTCGGTGAGGGTTTGACCACCTGGACTTCGCGCGAACGAGTTGTTTTCCCAACTCCAGCCGAGCTTGCCATTGGCAGCCCACACTCATTCCTCCAAAAATTCACTACGCATGTAAAACTAGGCTTGGACAGGATCCGGATACAGGAGGCATACAAAGGGCGAGCAATCGCAGACGGCGAACCAGGATACAGGAGCCGGAGTGTATATTCTTTCCTTTCTTAATACAGCGCACTAGCGATCCAGCGCGCTTGTACTTTTCCTTGTACAGTACGGCATGATTATCATGAGAGATATATGAAACGTAGCTATATACCTGAATGACAAATATATAACACTCTACCTTCTCATCTGCACTCGAAAGCAAGAGGTCGTCACTATGAGGCTCGGGCATCTCTACCCCGGGCACGACGCAGCAGGGAACTCACCACGAGAGGATCTCGCGGAGGCTATGATGGGATCAACATAGCGTCGTAACTACAGAGGGACATAGTTAGTATATCAGATAAGAATTACTTTAACTTATCCCCAGCCGGTGGATGGGAGTGGAACCTAGATTCCAATCTAGATCTGCGGCGCCTAGGATACTTGCTCGTTCAAGGGAAGATCATGGTTATTTTGTGGTTCCAGAGCAGTTGTTATTTTGGCAGACTTCTTCAGGAACTCAGCACCACCTCCTTCAAGATCCTGTCGGGTAACCATCTCGATTCAGTTTTAGAAGCATAGGTGTTAAGTGTAAACGAAGTTTGGAGAATCCAAGTTCGAAGCTTGAGCAAAAGCTTGAGCAATTGAGAGATCGGAATGAATGTCAGGCTTGTTCGTTGTCGTTCTAGAAACGGCTCTATTTGGGGGTTAGCTACAAGCCAGAGGATTCAATGAGCAGGCGGAGAAGAGCGGTGCGAATGAGATCATCAAAGCGCATTGGTCTTGGATTCATAGTGCGCACCTGTGAACTGGTCACTTCTTTCTCGGAAAGATTCTAGAAAGGGGGAGCTCAATTCTCTGTCTCACAACCAAACATCTAGCCAGGCCTTGCCCGTAGAAGTTTATACGACGTCCATCCATTTCATTAAAAAACACAGCGCACACAATTCTCATAAAGCCAGCAGCGAAGAACAGCCGCCAAGAATACGAGTACAATCATCTCCGTCCCATACTTATTTCACCCCGCCCATCTCGAGAAAACCAGACGCTCATGATGCATATCAAACAACACCGACCAAAGGGAAGTTTTCTCTGCTCTCAGCCTCTTTCATCATTCTCGAATCACCCTCAACTGCTCGTCTACATGTATGTATTTATCCATCGCTCGATTCCGTGTGCTTCACCAACACACTGGCAAACTGCCAGCAACCTTTATCGATCGAGTTCATGGGGTATTTAGGAGGCCTTCTTGGGAGCTGGCGTTCCATTGACGTACTTTCCGACATCGGTAGCATCATGGAAGGTTCTCGCACCACCCTTAACACCTTCCCAAACTTGTTTGGCGGCAGGAGGAGTCGATTGAGCACCAACAAGAGAATCGATCCTTGCCGCCAATTGTCCGAATTGGCCTTTGACGAAGCTGCTCTGAGCATACCGGGCGCGTAGGAAGGCAGTGTAGATAGCGATCAAGGTCCAGGACCATTTGGTGAAGGCAATAGCGGACAGGAAGAGTCTGCCCCAGAGGAGGATTTCGAGAATAGCAACGAGACCCATTGATGCATCATAGTATTCCTTAACGAACTTGCCAATTGTGTCGGCAATGGCGTTGGGCTTGTAAGTTGGCTTTGCTCCTGGGGAGGCACCCGAGGCGGCAACTTGCTGGGGTGGTTGCAGAGTTGGGATCAGGTTTGTGCGAGTATACGTTGCGACGTGGAAGATCGAGTAGACACCGAAGGGAAGCATAGCGAGGGGGTACTGCGGGGAAATAAGCCACACAAGTGCCATGACTATATTATATTAGCTCAATATTCATTTCGCGTGGTATGAGAGGACTTACCCAAATATTGGACATTTTCGTCAGCTGCAAAAGCTATGGCACCTCCTGGAGACTTGCTACCAGGTCGTAGACGAGCGCGGAACGCTTTGTAGACAACAATGCCATACGTCACAGCCGCCGAGATGAAGGCAAGGCGGTAAGAGAACTTAGCCCATCGGGAATAGTAGTTGAACGTGATGTAGGAGAGGCCATATCGAGCAATACAGAAGAGGAGCGTCAAATGCCTGTAAGATAATTGTTAGTGATTCGCACACGATATCGAGCAGGAATCCGAGAGCTGCATGCTGGGGCTTCGTCTCCGCAGAGGTGTCCCCAAAACCCAGATATGGTGTTGATGGGAGAAGAGGGCAAAACGTACCCGACAAACCAAGCGACTACATGATCAAATTAGCAAATACATTAAGAGTACTCCAGAGGGCCATTTCTTACACTGCAGGGTCTGAGCAAGAGCGAGCAATCTTTCCTGGAGCTGTCGTCAAGTCAGCACTGCGTTTCGCTGTATTCATGGAGCCGCTGGGAGCTTAAGAACTGTCTCAGGAGCGGTCAGAGAAGCATATCTTCTAAGACCGCTCCCAAGCCCTCATATCGGAAGGAAAGCAAATAGGTATAAGGAGAATGTGCCGTACCGGAAGCGCACCAGAGGGAGGAGGCGCCATTGTAGGGAGATGGTGGTTCAAACTTCGAGAAGTCAATGAGATTCAGCTCGTTGTCTGGAGCTGGCGTGCAGCAAAGGTGAGCAAGTCGTTGGGTGAGGTCAATTCAGATCGTGTGCTGTGGAGAGAGGACAAAGGGCTGAGTGCGCGCGAAGCTGCACAAGAGGTTGGTTAGCTCGTCGCACAAGCGATGATGCTGTCTGTCCAACAGCTAGGATTCACCCACCCAAAATAGTCACAGCTCAAAGGTTCTAAATGTTCGAAGTGAGTGTTCTGTAAAGAATTCAGATTGGGGGAAAGATGAAGGCAGAGTTCAGAAGTCGGGATATCCAGCTGATAACTGATGGGGTGAGTGAATTGGTGTTTTCCCAGTTTCTTGATTCGATGACCAAAAGCCACATTGCGTCCGTTTCCTGTGATCTCGGTTTGGGTCCCTCAACAACGTCATCCTTTGTGGCTGGTCCACTGGTCTTCAAGCTACTCAGGATCTTCACATGCTAACTAATGCAAGGCAGGGATTCAAAGAAATCGAGGACGCTTTGATCGAATGATTCACGGGTTTGTCTACTCAAGAACTGATTGTGGGACCATCTTTTTGGCCTTTGTTTTCATGATTCAAACTCAACGAGGGGCAACGGAGCGGCGGAAAGGGTCGTCCCCTGACCGCGAAATTTGAAGATACATAAATGATGCAGGTAGATTCGCTCATATACACTTTCGGTATTTTGGGTATCTAGGTAACACTCCAGGAACTCCAGATGCTTCCATGCTATGTTTGTGCGCCGTTCCAATGTACTCCTCGTAATGTTTCATAATCCCACAAAAAGAAAACCGAACTGCAATGGATGCATGCCTTGAGCCCTTTTAACGCCCGATTCAGAAATCAACCAAAGTGAGGTACCCGTCAAGATTTCTGAACATGAGATGTGACATCTAGCAGACGCTGTGAGATATTCAACTCAATGTCGTCGCATTCGTTTGTTCTGATGGTGGAAGCGATTATCTTGCCCATTTCGGTGAGTGTGATTGTGATAGTTTCTAGGGTTTGGATGTTGTGGAGGGGGTTCGGGTTTGATAGGCTCCTCGATCTCGACTTCATACTCCTCAAATTCGACCTTGAAGTATTCTGCAACGGTCTCTTTCTCTTGCTTAGCTTGTTCGGCATCCAACGTAAAACGAATGGTACCGTCTTGTCCGCGGTTCGCCATATTCTTTCGCCCTGACCCAGATGATCTTGGGCTCAATGTGGCAGGGGAGGCGATATCTTTGCCGTTGATGCGGGTATCGGAGGGACTGGCGGGAGTGATCGGGGTCTTCGGCGTCTTGATATTCGACTTGAACCCATTGGTCTTCGGAGCTTCGTGTTCCTCTGTGTATCGAGATATGGCGGGGTCCTCCTCAACCTCTTGGTTGAGCTTGATTCTGAGTTGTATAAACTTATCGATGTTGAATGAAGGCCCAACGGCCGAGGACTTTTGGAAATGGGTATACAAATCAAGCAGATCCAGCATTGTCTCCATGACCTCTGCGCGTGAGGTGCGCCACTTCTTGTATTTGGGTGCTTGCTGACCGCGAATATTCTCCTCTTGCTTCTCGAGAATCAGAGTAGCAAGCTCTATGCAAGCAAAAGACATCGTGGCACATGTCTGTTTAAGAGGGGCAAAGGTTTTGTATAGGTCGATCATTATATCGTACGTGACCTTGGCCACATCCTTGTGAATTCGAGCTTCCTTTGCCAGTTTTATGAGGTGCTTGTGAGGGTATCGCACTCGAAAGTCAAACCCAGATGCTTCAAGCATGAGACGCTCGAGGACAATGACAGCTTTCGCAGGTATATCAAATGACTGCCAGACTTGTTAGTTTTGCCCGAAGGGACCAGTGCTTTCAGTACTCACACTATCGTCTGAGCTGATGTGCTCAGCAGGAGAGACCTTCAAATTATGCGCAGCGCACAGGATTTCTCTTGACTTTTTGAGCGTGTCTTCAATTTTGCAACCAGCCAAGAGAGCTGCCGCAGCAGCATCTTGGTATTGGTATTCAGTATCTTTGTGTACCATCCGAAACTTGTGAAAGTAATTGACGGCGGTACTGAAAGTTCTGACTGGGCTGGCAGGCACTCAGTACGCTGAAAGGGCGAATTTTCCAACGAAGACTCACAGTTGCAGAGCTGTTCGGACATCATTGATCCATTGCACTCCGGAGAGTCGATACGCATCTTCCCGACTTGGGTTCGACCCGAGGGCAACGAGACTCGACTGAATCTGCTGTTGAAATATGAAAGATTGGGCAACTTGCAAGAATCCTTCGTGCGGCGCCATGATGGAGTTATTGGATGTCACCAGCTGGGGCGCGGCCTTGGTGGAGTAGAATAATATTTCAAAGGAGTCAATGATGATGGGAAGATTCCCGAGAATGGAGCAAATTAACTTCGGTAAAGGCAAGTCCGAAAGACAGGGTGCGATTCTCTGGAGTTCGAGGTAGTACGGTTGGATGAAGTAGATTTGAAGCAGTAGATCTAAATGCGTAGAATCGTCGCAACTACAAACATCGCTAGCTCTAGGGAAGGGACGGAAGGTCGGCGTGTTCGTCGATTTAGTGTACTCATGGCGTGGGCGAAGCCTTTAGCAGTCAAAATTGCAGCGCAAGACAGTGTCTGCATAAAAGAAGATAAGCAATTTATCAAACCCTCTCCAGTCTCGTCATCGTCTCCTTGACTAAAAGCAATAGAATCCGAATACTTTCTCACAACTTTCCAAAGTCAAGAACCTCCATCTACTAGCTCATTGGACAAAGAGCATTTCCTATCGTCAGCATGCCCAGCTTTCCAGTGCTTCTCCTCCTCGCCACCTCTCTCGTCAACGCCTCCTTCCTCTCCCAAACTCCCATCCATACCCAGGACGATGACAACGATACACCACTACCCCTCATTATCTGGCACGGCCTAGGCGATAGCTTCGGAAACGATGGGCTCAAATCTGTAGCCTCCCTTGCAGAAGAGACCAATCCTGGAACTTTCACCTACATTATCAAACTCGCCGACGATGCAAATGGTGACAGCAGAGCCAGCTTTTTCGGAAACCTGACCGAGCAAATCGATCAAGTATGCGCAGACCTCGCAGCCCACAACATTCTATCAACAGCGCCAGCCGTCGATGCATTGGGCTTCTCACAAGGAGGGTTGTTCCTCAGAGGTTACATTGAAAGATGTAACTCTCCCCCTGTGAGAAGCTTGGTGACTTTTGGAAGTCCCCATAATGGAATCTCCGAGTTTCAGAGCTGCGGTGCTACGGATTGGCTATGCAAGGGAGCTCAAGGTCTTTTGCGAAGCAACACCTGGAGCACGTACGTCCAGAGCCACTTGATCCCAGCTCAATTTTTCAGAGATCCCCTCCAGTACGACGATTACCTCGAATACAGCAACTTTCTAGCAGACATCAACAATGAACGCGAGTTAAAAAATCAGACATACAGAAAGAATTTGGAGAAGTTGGAGAGATTTGTCATGTATATGTTTGAGGAGGAGACAACAGTCCTCCCGAAGGAATCGACTTGGTTTGGGGAGGTTAATGGAACGAATGTGCAGGAATTGAGGGACAGGGTTCTGTATAAGGAAGATTGGTTGGGATTGAAGACGCTGGATAAGAAGGGTGCCTTGGAATTCAAGCGGACGGAGGGTAGACACATGAGTTTGAGTGATGAGTTGCTGAAGGATGTGTTTAAGTGGTATTACGGGCCTTACGGAAGAAGCTTTGAGGAGAACGTCGCATACGATCTGCAAGAGGAGCTTTAAATGTAATGATTAGTATTGATTACGAGCAGGAGTTGTATTGTTTAGCGCTAGCGGTCTTGAATTGGGACTTGTTGCTACTATAATCTAATGAACTTAAACTTAGTAAACATCGTTTGTTTACATCCTGATTGCTGAAACATGTGCACTCTGGCTATGTTTGTCTATGATCGACTATGGTCGGACAAAGGTTTAAGGGATTGAATACCAACCCTACGTTCCGATCAGACATTTGCTACAATATTTCTGCATGCCTTCTACAAGGCGTAGCAAGGCATTGAAGTACAGAAGATCATGATTTTGGATTCAATGTCGATTGCATCACTTACCTAACATCCTCACCCAGTAGTTCCACATCTCATTAGCAGCATTTATGGGTAGATTTCCTATCGAGAAATTTAATCAGGATTGAAAGTCTCGATACTGAGAAGTTGGCTATATACCAATCCTACGAAATAACGGACATAGTGGAGAGTTTCCCGTTTTGTTTGTGCAACTACCTTCAAATTGCTGAGGATCTCCGATATTCAAAACGAGTTTAGGGCGGGTATGTAATGTAGAGTGAGATAGTCGTGCAGACTGCAGCTTCGATCAGAGACTGTTGATTGGTAATGTGAATGCGGACTTTGCAAGACCCAGCCCAACCCTGTCTACAAGAAGCCCTCGAAGAATCATCTTGGTTACAAGGCACATCTCTTACTTACTATCATGATATGCTGCCAGTACTGCAGAGAACATTCGAAGAGCGCGAATAAAGGAAAGCGGGAGACAGGTCAGTATGGAGGCTCTGAGATTGATTTTCTGCAAAGGGTTGCCAATCGTCCGGGGTAGAGTTTGGCTTCTTTGTGCGTCAGCGGCTGATCGAAGTCTATTGCTGAGTCCAAGCAATCTCAGTAATGGACGAACACTAATAGTGAAGTTGAATAATCCTTTGGATGGTGTAGAGGTTGGATGGATAGAAGGAACCGTCTCCAGATTGAAGAGGGATCAAATATTCTAAGACAGCAGAAAGAAACAGAACACAGCCCTCTTGATACCTGGTGCTAAATCCATTAACAGGTAGCTAATACACCCAAACGCCCAAATGTACGTTGTACCTATCATGGCCCCCATGATTCTGCAGCAAGCCCACGCTATCCAAAAACACTACTCCATTCTAATTATGTATGAATTGCAGCGAGTCCTGTATGAAAAGAGCAAACAGCTGGCCAGAGCAAAATAAGTAACTCAACCGATTTGGAATTTGACAGAACATTCGAGACAGCAATACACTCCTCTTAGGTTCGCAACCATCCAAAACTTTAGTGACAAATGGTTGTTGAGAGCAGCATTCAACTCCAGAGTGTCATGGTGGATAGCTTAAACATATAGCGGGACTCATAGGTATGAGATATTTAGAGAAGTCCAGATAATACAATTAATACTTTTAAAGTCAAACAGCCTCCAATCGCAAATCAACAAAACTCCTCGGCCGTGTGCCAGAGTCGTGCAATTTGATCCCACCGTATACAGTACTGCGCCTACCAGCCCAGCGCCCGGAAACTCCGAAAGAGACCTGCACTCATGCCCGAATGAATATTCTCAATCTTACACCTCCTCATCCATCAAATCTTCATTACAGTCTTCCAGGCCGGCGTAAGATCAATTCTATTTCGCCTCCGAGAAGCCGCCCAAGGCCTCGTTCTTCTCATTCGTGCTCTTCGTAAAGTCCGCCGCCACATGTTCCCTCTTCAAATCCTCGAACTTCCAGCTCTGTCTGCGAGCAAAGTTTGGCTTCCATGTCTCTACCGGACTTGGGAGCATTTCTCCGACGGAATTTCTTCTGCCGTCGGGCACCTTGATCTCGGTAGGTTTCTCATGGGTAGCAGGGGAGGTTTGCGTTGACTTAGTTGTAGCCTCCATTTTGTAGATGTGTGGTTGGTTGTCGAATTGTGTTGTTAAAGGTGGGGTATGATTTGTTTTGTTCAGTTTTGTTCTGACAGGTCAAATATGTCAGCATCATAGGCTTAAGACATAGAATAGTATGAAAGGCGTAACATGAACAGCTTACTTGAATATTAAGCTCGATAGCTTGGAGACCTCGCTCAAGAATAAGACGCCCTGTTTAAGTAGCCACTCCGCGCGTACCTGTGGCGAGAATCACGCCCTGACTGACACAGCTAGAGAGGCTAATCTGAGACTAATTACTCGAGATTGGCTAATAGAAATGAAGGACAGGTGAGGTGGTTGCAGGAGAGTTTCGAAAGTGGTGGCACTTCAGCTGATGGGATGATGCGAGGGTTGGCTGATCTTTTCGGGGGTCCAGACGCTAGTCTAGGTGCGGGGTACGGAAAATAGCGGGGTGTCCAGAAGCTCTACTCTGCCACTGTATCCCTCCCTGATCCAAAGGGAATAGTATCATTTTAACTTTGCCTTCCTCCTCAATTATCTCAGCGAGATGAATTTCCGAGGGCGTGGGAAAGAGGACATCTCACTCTTGAATATAGCCTCATAAATTACAGCATATTAGTTGCCTGGTCACGCACTCAATCGTGCCAGGAAAATGCTTTAGAGCTTCATACCATCAGATCATCATATCATCGCACGCCGCCATATCCGGGAGCGGAAAGGACGTGAACATCTGTCTCTACATACCTTGGCAAGTCGGGAATAGAGCTTTTCGGCACCCCGTAATTCTCAATTGGCGTGTACCCCATCACCAATGCTTGATGTAACTCCCCATTATTATCCTACCGTTTCAGGTCTTCTGTAATTCCATATGTATTGTATGTACTCCTATGAGGGATGAATTAAGGGAATTCCTTGTACACCAGGGGATATATTGCATAGCTATCCCAGGATAAGTCGTATGCTTCACTCGACTTTTTTTTACCAGGCCCAGCCTAGTGGTTCTATCCGGATTTTATGGTGTGGTGGAGACGTAGCCGGAATCAGTGATGGAGAAACCGAGGTTGAAGGAGGATAACCTTCAAGTTGCCTCCCGGAAAGCAAGCCTGCAATAGCCAATCAGCAGGATCGAAGGAGTACGTTCTCCGACCTACGCATCATCCCTCTCCAACTCAAGGCTGCCTAAAATATAATTTTGACCGAGAAAGAAGTACGGCTCGCGCTTGCTGACCGTACAAAGAATAAAGCCGCTCCTTCTACGACATGTTGAAGGATGGAAGGAGGGGGGCTTCCTTTCCAATCTTCTACATATATAGGTCCCAAAATAAGTAAATGCTGTACTGACTTGATTATGGGTCGTGAGTAAAGGTATAATTTTTTGAACATTAGAAGGGCTGCATCTTGCTCCTATTCTCGGCGCGCGCCTCAGCAAGGATACGTAGGACTCGCTTAAAAAGGAGGTAATCGCCAAGACTTCCGCCTTCAGATATTTGTGGAT
Organism: Hyphodiscus sp. D1413; assembly: GCA_003988895.1. Lineage (NCBI taxonomy): Eukaryota > Fungi > Ascomycota > Leotiomycetes > Helotiales > Hyphodiscaceae > Hyphodiscus > Hyphodiscus sp. D1413. The sequence continues at coordinate 223,471 of QYAO01000012.1, forward strand.
CTGCCCAGCGCTCACACCCAGCAACGCTTGAGCGATGCATACAAAATAAAGACAGCGATTAAGGAAAATTCAGAATCCAGAAGTAATTTTGGAGATCAAACGAGCTGAATAATACTCGCCATCTATTTCCTTGTGTCGAGACGACGATGCACAGAGTAAGAGAAATAAAAGAAATTGGGTCCATGCTAGGTGGGCGATTATCCAGAGCTCGTATGAAGATGTAGTACTTATGAGGACTTTGTATACCTATGTTACCGGTATGTATCCGAGACGTAACGTTGGATTGCGCTTGGAATGACATACTCTATTATTACTTCTTCTATTTCCCGATAGTGTGTGTCATCGATGATTGCGAATTGAAGGACCGAATCCACCGAATTTCGAATCGTTTTAGAGTGATTTGTACTTGAGACGGCAACGAGATCATCACCCGGAATTCACCCCGACAATTTTTGTGGTATCATTATGGTGAAAGGGTGATTGATTTGGCTACTTGATACCCAACGCCACATAGAGCCTAGAGCTAGAGCCAATCATCGCTATCGGATGTTCGAACAGAAAGCGGCGACGGATAACTCAACAAAAAATAAAATAAAAGACGAGAACGCCGCGCTATGCAACAAGGTATGACAGGTGATTATGAACAACAGAACATAGGGTCGTGGCCGTCTACAAGCGCTTCCTCTATCTACGCAAACTCGTCCGGCTCGTCATGGGGTTTTGGGTTTCTTCCAATAGTATTGCTGCAGCGGTGTTAGCTTGACGAGGAATGGGGCGGTAAGCTATGTTACCTTGTGTTGTTTTCGACAGTTCCTTAAACTGGGCTTCCTTAATCCATCAACGACTGCTGCTCTGCGGTTCACATCTGTGTCTTCGTCGGGAATGTAATAGTATTCCGATTCCAGACGCTTTCCTGCGGCATCTTTCCCCTCCCGATGAATCTCCCCGATGCAGGATGTGGCATTCAAGAACTTCTGTAACTCTTCCTTCGTGAGGCCTCGGTTTTCCGCATATGTTGGGCTCGAGTTCTTCAAACTTTCTGGTAGCTGGTTCAGGATGACTGATAATGGGGTAGATGAGAGACGGGAAAATGCAAGCTGGTTTACAACATGATTGATGATATTACTGGCTTCTGCTTGATTGGTGCCTTCGGAGCTGGATCTGGTTGCAGGAGAGGCTGCTGGATCAAGCATAGTACGCCCTCGAGGTATTTCTGGAGACCCGGTAGTAAACGAGGCCATACGGGAAGATATGTTGGCGCCGAAAGGACCGAACGAGTGAACGATTGGGTCATTTTCTTCATCGGGGTCTTGTTCGTCTTCTGGCTCACTGAGATCACTTGATTGACTCTCAATAGGTGCAGCCTCAAACGACGACGCAGCTTCCGTCGAAATCATTGATGCTCCTTGCGCAATTTCATGCTCAGCCTCCGAGCTGTGTTCATCCTCGTACACCTGGACCACCGCCTCAACATCGTTGGAGAAGAGTTTGGAGAGAGAAGTCTGGCTGTGTGATGGTCTAGCGGGAGTTGGCGACACAGGCGACTCGATACGTTCCCCACGACGCAGAGGACTCGAATGAATAATTTGACCAAGAGCACTGACAGCAGAAGCGCGACCCCTTGGGGAGTTCTCATCGTCCCACGAAGAATCCGATTTGGCACCAATTGATTCCTTGCGATCTTTATCGGGCCATGCAATCAAAACACGAGCATCCTGCACGTCCAACATGATCTCCGCATACTCAGTCTCAGATGTGAAGCTATCGCCTTTCGCCAGTTCCCACGTTCGCCCTTGACAATGTAGCTTTATACCATTCCAGCCACTGCATATGATCTCTACCTTGTTCGGTTCGAGGGGAACTGTTGCGGCAATATACCGTGTTTTGACGTGGACGCGAGATATGAGGCGGTTGGCAGATAGTTGGTAGTGAGAAGAATTGCTTGATCTTCCCATAAGTAGGGCTTCTCCATTTTCTGGTAAAGTCACGGTTGGCAAGGCTGAGAGGGGAGCACGTTCCGAGATTGAAGATTGAGTACGATGAATTCCTGGTCGTGAAGATCGCGCGTGGACTGCTGGTGGTGAGGACGAGAGAATACCTGTTGTAGATGTCGGTATGGGCGTAGGATATTTCTGGTAAGCAGCTTCCCTTTGGGAGGGCGACTCTTGAGCTCGTCTTTTCGAAGGTCGAGGGAAACCAGGCGAAGATGACAACGGCTCGAAGGCTGGAAGCAGCGACGGAGCAGGACGTTTGATACCTGCCATTGAAGGTAATGTAGGCTTGAAATTTAGCTTGCTTGGGGACGAGTCCATCATAACAGAGAGCACCATGCGTCAAAAGGTCAGAAAAGGCTTTTCAACGCGCGAATATAAGACCGCGTGCTGGACGCGGTATCAGAATCCGATTGATACTGGTGAATTGAGTTCGAAGGAGAGGGTGGAGGAGATGGATGATCACGTAGAAATGAGGCCGTGAAAGAGAAGAAGAGAAAATTTGTGGACTTTGAAGGTCATAAAAGAGGTCGAGGTTGAGAAATGGAGGAGGAAGGTCTTGTAGACTGACCAGGACCCGCCTACACGCCGGTTAGCCAGGCGCGTTTTGAGCCTAGTGTACCGGCAGAATTGTGCATCTTGTACTAAATTATGACGTTCAAAATTCGGAGGTTTCAGCAGGACGATGGTACATCCATTTCGATTTTTTTGAACTCGAGATGAATACTGTAAAGCATACGTATAGAAGTTCCTCATCAATTTCGAACATATTCTAGTCTTCAAACCTCTTCAATAGCATCTCGAAAGTACGAAATTCTCTGTATCAGCATTGGATCCTTGTCAGCACCTTGTCCACTCCAACCTCCTCGGCGAACCTAACGCGTTCTACACACGAGCGTTTACGCGCCGATGAGACAGATTCGGTCTCGTACAGTAGACAAGCGCAGTTCTCGGCTTCTTTTACTTCATGTTTCCACTCTATTACACACATAACTTGCAAGTTTTCGTTAAGACTGGAGCTCTAATGCAAGTGAGTGTCTGCTGCATTGTTGTTAAGGCGGTGTGACAGATGGAGAGCACGTAGGTAGGAATGGAATACGGTATTATCTACTTCGTGCAGTATCTCACATGGTATTTACCTGGAGGAAACATGATTGAGCCAAGTAATAAATAACTATTTGAGAACTAATTTCTATTTGAGTTTATATCCATTTGGATTGTCCTTCGATGCGCTGCCTCAGTCTGAACTACGAGCCGATAACGATAACGATCACGTGCCAGAAAATTTCAACGACGCTTCAGAAAAATTGCGGAACATCAGAGGTAGCGTTGGAGATCACGACAATCTAAACAACCACGATCCAAGAATTCAGAAAGGATTCCAGGACTCTGCAGATTCAACGATGGCGACCAAATCAACAGCTCTAACCATCAAAGCCGAGAATGGCTCTCCCTACCAGCTAAATTCAGAGCAGGTTAGGACCTCCAAGCTCAAAACTCGGCGCAAATCACACTTACATATCTACAGGTATTGAAAGCCTCCAAGGCTCTTCTCAAACATATCCAGGTGACCGAGAAAGCCTCCTCAACCTCGAAACCCAACCTCCTTGCAGGCGCAGACGACGAAGAAGACCAATCCTCCGATTCCACCCCCGTCTGGCTAAGCCTTACAACAAAGAAACACATAGCGGACCAAAAGCGTCTCAAGCCCTCTAAACTTATGGTCCCCCACCCACTCAACCTCTCCCCTACCACAACCATCTGCCTCATAACTGGTAGCCCCCAAAGAACCTACAAAGACATCGTTACCTCCCCCGCCTTCCCCGCTGCCTTGGGCGCACGCATAACTCGTGTCGTCGACCTCGAGCACCTGAGAGCAAAATGGTCCCAATACGAAAACCAGCGCAAGTTATTCAGCGAACACGATGTCTTTCTTGCGGATGACAGGATCATTACTATGTTAGCGAAAGCGTTGGGAAGGACGTTCTACAAAACACAAGCCAAGCGTCCTATCCCGGTCAATCTTGCGCCCGCAACTAAGAGGGAAGACGGCAAGGCTAAGTCTGAAAAATTGAAAAAAGCAGAGAGATCTCCAGCTGGGAATCCGGGCACTGCGAAGGAGATTGCCGCCGAGGTCGAAAAGGCTCTTCAGAGCGCATTGGTGCATTTAAGTCCTTCCACAAACACTTCCGTTAAAGTGGGGTATTCTTCTTGGGACGCGCAGAAATTGGCGGAGAATGTGGAGGTGGTTGTTAATAGCTTGATCGAAAAATTTGTTCCGAAGAAATGGAGAGGTGTTAAATCGCTGCATATCAAGGGCCAGTCAACGGCTGCGCTGCCGATTTGGCTATCAGATGAGTTGTGGGTCGATGAAGGGGATGTTGTGGAGGAGGTTCCTGTCACAGCGAACACAGGGAAGAAGAGGAAACTTGGGAATGCTGAGAATGTTGAGGATGTAGCGAAGAAGCAGAAGAAGCAGAAGTTGCCGGAGAGCAATGATGACAATCTGGATAAGGAGATTAAGCTTCGGAAGGAGAAGTTGAAAAAGCAGAAGGCGGACGCAGCAGCGGATGACGAAGATGATGTCCCGAAAGCTACTAAAAAATCGAAGAAGACCAAGACGAAGGCTGAGCCGGTGGAGGCTGACGCATGAGCTTCCTTGCGGTCGTTTGTCATTGCTTGGAGTTTGGAGTTGTGGACAGGCTTAAAACTATTTGCTATGCGTAAGTGTAGGTAGATTTGTGTCGAAATACTAAAAGGTCATTCTGTGCAAGCCATAGCTTGAAAGTTTGCAAGTCATTTATGATCCACCTCTCGGATCTGAAGCTCTCGCCTCACATTTTACGTTTTGAAAGTCTCTAGGGCCAGAAACTTGTCTCGATAGATTCCACCATAGAGGCTTTGGAAGCTTGATGCGTATCGCCTGAAGCCCCGCAGCCTACCATCGATTCACCAAGCCAGCCATACTAGCATGTGTGGCCTCACCAGTAGGCTGAGCTGGCAGCGGACTTGCGGCTGTCCTATTCGATTTCTGATAGATTTGAGCATTCGAACGACAAATAAGCCATAATAGATTCCATAAGACAAGACCCGACATACATCCTGCCGGCCCGGCTGGCCCACCTCACCTCCTTCCCGCACCTTGCGCACCTCACCTCGCCTCCTTCCTGCACCTCGACTTTGCCAGACGTGAGCTTGGAAGTTCGTGGGCAGTTTGTTGCGCCTTCCCTTCCCCCGCAGATCTCCTTCCTAGATTGGTATTTCCAGAGATGTATATTATGTACGTCTCCCGCCCTCTCCCACCTCTCCTCTCCCTCCGTCTTCCTCACTACTTTCCTCTTCCTCACTCTCTCATCCTCACCTCCCTCACTCATACACATTCTGCTTGCTTCTCCAGACGCATGTACCATGGAACAGACTGAAGAGTTCAACTCGTCAGAGGTTGACTTTTCACCAATACAACAGAGATTTGCAGAGGCTGGGAATTCCAGCATTGCGTCTATGAGGGAGACCTTGTTTGAAGACCGGATATCGTCAAAGAAACGATTAAGGACGCTCACAGACGCAAGAGGAGCACCTGCAACGCAGTACACCCGTACATTGTGGGTGAATAGAGTGGAGTCGTACATTATAAACAATAACATAAGGTGAGTTTATTCCCTCATCGATTGTCTGACCTCCACCTTCCAGTGTGTCATTTGGACGACGTCGAATCCAGCTCTACTTGCCCCAACCTCCAATACCCAAGAAGCTATGTGCTGATCATTGCGCGAGGACCTTAGCATCGACGCACAAACTGGACCCGATCATGACACCTTGATTCGCTTCATCACTACCATCACTGGTCATATCAGAGGCCGCGCCACCGAAACGCCCATACCACTACGTAAGAGCATCAGAAGGGGCTTAAACTCTTTGATTTCGGGGATTATCTTCAAATATCCCAAGTTCAACCTCACCAAGCACGAGTGGTCATACCTCGTCACTAAGAGCTCTGCCTACCGCCTGTACTTAGGTCTCTCCCTCGCACTGTGGCTTCTCTCCTCTCAGACGCACCAATACACACATACAGACAGTCTATGCCTCAAGAGTTATAGCATGTATATATCTGGCTTGATACCCTTACCTTTATATCCCGATCGAGTTTTTTCCTCCTACTTTGCTACCTTGACAGTTATGAACCCGGCTTCCGCTACGTTCTTAACTTCCTATGCTTTGTAGGCTCCATTCCCTTGCCTCTTCTTGACGGCATTGTATTCCAGGATTGAGTGTAGGCTGGTGGGGACTCGTTGAACTCTTCTTCGTTCTTCGGTAATGGGCATACAAGAATAGGCGATAACCTCTTCTTGGTTCTTCGATATACGATAAGTCGAGATCTACGATATACGATATCGATAATTTCTTCTCAATCATCAAATCTAATCGTACGATAATTACAATATAGAGAAGCCTAAGTAGGATTGTTTATGATATGGAGCACATACCTAAGTGGGAAAAGAACTTTCATAATATGGACGACGAAGCCTAAGTTACCGAGTATAGACTACAATATGGAAAAGCCCTGCGTTACGCGACGGATAGACAGTATTGTACAACCTCTGCGTACGGTCAAGGGACCGGCACATATAACATCTGGTTGTCACACGTCAATCCTGGCATGGAGGAAATCCTTTTCTATTCGGAAAGATGAGCAGAGATGTTTTACCGGCAATTAAGGGTTAGTGATAGCGATTAAGGGTGAGTCGGAAGTTGAGTGGATAGATCACGCTCCGGTGATCTCCTGGCTCCCTCGAGAATCGGTTATAGTTTCTATATTATCTATATATAGACTTTGGCAAATTTTATTGCCATATCAGCATAGGACAAGTGACTTGTTTTTCTTCTAAACATTAGTTCCCATTGCCCAATCAGCAGCAGCTACCGCGTGAATTTGAGCGGTGTCAAACACTGGCAGCTCACTCCTGGCCCCATCTACCAAGAGCCCTATCTCAGTGCATCCTAGAATAAGACACTCTGCGCCTGCCTTTTTGAGGTCGGTAATAATCTTGTAATAGCTTTCTCGTGAGGTTTCGTTGATTATTCCGTTACAGAGCTCTGTATATATCACATCATGTACAATTGCTCGGCCTTCCTCCTCCGGGATAATGACGCGTAGCCCGAATTCTTCCGTGAGCCGGGATTTGTAGAAGTCTTTCTCCATGGTAAAACGCGTGCCCAAGAGGCCGACACATTTGTACCCCCTTTTCAAAATGGCCTGGGCCGTGGGGTCGACGATGTGAATGAGAGGGAGTTGGGAAGCGCTCTCGATGCTAAGCGAGACAAAGTGCATGGTGTTGGTGCACAGCACAATCCCCTCTGCACCAGCCAGCTTCAGCTTCACGGCCGCCTCGTCTAGAAGCAGGCCGGCCTCGTCCCACTTTCCCGCATGCTGGAGTTCCTCGATCTCAGCAAAGTCGAAGGAGAAGACGATGCAAGGAGCGGAATGCAGGCCGCCCTTGACTTGCCGCACCCGACGGTTGATTTCCTGATAATAAGTCACGGTGGACTCCCAGCTCATGCCACCGAGCAAGCCTAATGTCTTCATGGTGTCTTTGGTGATGGATGAGCTTTGGAAGTATTTGAGAGTGATTGCTAGGTTGAGAACGAATTAGAGAGGATTTTTTTCCACCGAGGGAAATGGACAACAAGCAAAAGTACTAAGCATACAAGATAACAATGTAAATCTGTCAGAGTGGGGGCCGAGCGCTATAGCCAGTTGAAGAGTCTAATTGACTGACACACTATACAAATAGACAAGTTCTATGTGGGCAGTCTGAAAAGCTAAAAAGGGGCGAAGAAACCAGAGTTCAGCCACAGCGAAGACTGAAGTAATTTTCCGATGCTATGGCTTCGGCGCTCGAGAATCGTATTGATACAAACTCTCTGGAGCCCGTTCTAGCTCTGAATCCTTCTCGCCAGGAGTTGACGCTTGTCAGCAGCTAGAATTACCTCGGCTAACCCATTTTCTCTACCAATAAATAGGAGGTCCTTTTGACCCCGAAAACCTACTTAATCAAGCTAATTCAAGACGATTTTCTCCAACTGACAACGCTTTCGACAGCCGCGCTGCAGGTGAAGCGAGGATGAGCGGAGCGGTAATGTGTCACGTGCGCGGTTGCTTGGCGCACCCGAAAAGTTGAGGTGAGAATTGGCGCGAAACAACAGTCAACCTTTTTGTACGGCTATAGAGCCTACGTAGTTCAGTTCTTTGTATAGGTCCCGTCTCCGACAAGACCTAGGGGGGTGTATCAAGGTTCCAATATACCCGAATATGCCTAATAATACGAACGCTAGGAGCAATTTTCATATTTTATATATATGGCTTGATACCCTCTACTTCTATACCCCAATCGAGGGTTTCCCCCCTACTTTGCTACCTTGATAGAATATGGGTACGAGCTACTAGAATGGCCTCACGGACAGTTATGTTGGCGACGTTGAGCAAGATACTTTTACTCCCAATACCCTTCAATCCTCGAACTCAAAATAGGCCAGCAAAGTCGAACTCCCACCTATATATGGTGCTGGCTACGAACCTATGATTCATAGAGCAATAGGAGAGTCATATGGCACGATTTAATGCTCAATATCAATATTAGTCCTGATCGTACAATACTATAATATTAGGGTCCTAGAACTATATATTACACAGTTCATTTTCCTCTTCTGGTTTTAGACTTCTTTCTATATAGGACTTTATATTAAATCCATAATTAAGCACGTCTCTTATCCCCTTTGGGAGCCTGGGAGGTGCCTTTAGACGTTAATCGCACTCCCTCACTCATTCACTTACTCGAACTCCAAATAGAGACGGCAGCTCAAAGCGGTAAAGCCCTTTCCTCACCTGTCAATTTACAATACTTGAATTCCACCGTAAGGTTGAACAGCAGAAGAAACGGTTTAATCTCAATCACTTTGTGAATCCTGTTATACCGCTGTTGTATATTTACCAATCACATTAAGTATCTAAATCAATTGAAAGAACGGGGTATTTGATGGCTTTTCTTATGACACATGTATGCGTGCAACCTCGTCCTGAATGAGCCTGCGGTGAGCTTACTCCACAAGAGTGTCAGCTGAAAGGGGGGCGCTGCTTACTCCATCTCATCCCTGTTTGTCCTTATGGGGCGAGGTGGAAGGTTCGGATATACAATTATGGCTACAGGATCCCAACCCAGATCCAATACCAAGACTGAGTCAGCATTGCAGATATCCATTGCATTGCATGCAGGAGGGTGTGAATGATTGTCATATGCTTTCTATTCTCTATTATTGATTATCCCAGTCATGATCCGTAAACAGCCTGAACGCCTCGCTTCTTCTAAGTATCCCATCCATGCCAATGCTCTAAGTGTATAGTTCATTCCGTACCAATTCCAATTCCAATTCCACTTCTGATTTCTATCCAGTGATACCTAGATAGCGAACTTAGATCGAGCTCTGAGCTTCGCACCGTAGATCCACAGGAGAAACATTCCAATGATACCAATCACTGACAGACCGCCCAAAAGACTGACTCCCTTGGCGATACCGAGGTTCAGAAATAGAGGTCTTGCAAACATAATACTGCCACATGCAAAAGCGGATCGTAGGAAATCGTTACCCGCGAATAAGGACGCTGCGTATGCCGGGTATGAGAGCGGTACATAGACAAAGATACATTGCATGACGACGAAGACTGAAGCTGCATAGATAACGATGCCGATTGTGGGTACGATCCAGTGAATGGATTCACGGGCAGTCCATCCAAATATGAACAAGCCAATTGTTGGGCCGAAGCATGCAAACAGAGCTGGCACTAAACGAGATTCTTGAGCTCGGAGACCGTTTTTCACTGCGAATTTGTCAGCACGCGCTCGGGCTTACTGTATAGGGCAGTGGCGACTTACAGATATCAGGGATCAGGATCCATTTCAAGTAAGCACAATAAATCGCGATACCGATGATACAAGCAACCAAGATACAGGTGAATACCACTCCAATCAAGCCCAACGAGAAACCATAGTAGACAGGGAACACCAAAGGAAACGATTCAAAGAAGGAATAATATACACCATAGATGATGGCTGTGTAGAGGTTCACAAAAAGGATAGCAGGATCCTTGATAGTGATCTCCATGGGCTTGATGATGGCATCTACCAGGATCTTGCTTGGCTTCATGTTCTTCTGGTCGATTTCGGATTGTGCCAGCAGTCTGTTATCACCCGTGAGTTTGCGGAGACGTTGTGCACGACGGAGAAGGATGTTGGGAGTCGAGGTTTCAGGAAGAAGCAGGAACATCAACAAGAACGTGGGGCCGGCTGCCCAGAGAATCTCCCACAAGGACCATCTGAATCCCTTCGCCGTAACGGCAAATCCAGAAAGGAGCGGTCCGAGAGCTGGTCCACAGTAGGCGGCGGACACCCAAGCAACGAGTGCGTATGGTAGATACAGTAGAGAATACATATCTTGCATGGTGGCGGCACCGATTGCCAGACATGGAGAGCCGAAGAAGCCTTGCAAGAATCGGAGGACGAGAAGCCCGGCGAAATTGTTCACAAGGGGAGTTGGAATCGAGATGATGACGAAGATTGCCATTGAGGCCGCGTAGACGGGTGATCTGCCAATGACGGGGATCTCAGAGAGGGGGGCAAAGAGCAGAGGACCAATACCATAGGCAAGTACATAAAGCGATAGAGGCAGTGAAGCGTCCTCAGGGGAGACGCCAAACTTTTGAATGACACCCAGTTCGCTGGATGTGTAGATCGCAGAGCCCGTGTAGACAACAAAGGTATAAATGCAGATGATCAAAGAGACTGCCAGACGTTTGTTGTTGCTCCAATTCTGAGGGTTCGCTGGATCATCCGTGGTATACCAATCAACCAGAATGTTCCCATCAGATGTCTTCATAGGAACAATCGGCTTCGTTTGGGTACGCTGGATAGCTAGTTCTCCCTCTACATCCAATCGCTCTTCAGTCCATGGGACTGTCTCGGCACGAGACTTTGTGCGGCTAAGGTTAAGAGCCTCGACATCTCTCTCATATGGATTCGGATCCTCAGCTTGAGTCTGTGCCTTCTCTAGATCAGACACCGCGCCGGGAGTTGGAGCTTCAGTCTCGCTTGAATCGCTCGAGTCGCCAGAATGACTTGATGCCCTTGATGGCTGTGCTGGTCGTGCTTTCTCCTTGGAGATGGTTCGGACTGGGTGCGCGGTGTTGCTCGTAGAATTAAGCATGACATTGTATGTTGCTGGCAATTCGAAACCGGGGAGCTCTTCTGGATATGGAAGGAGTCTGTTTTTCGTGACCCATCGAATGATTTGGCCCAGTGGGGCCTCTCTCAGAATGTCCGCCATGAAAAGCTGAGTCTTCTTAGGTCGTATTAGAGAATATGGGAGGAGGTTGAGATTGCTTTTGTTGAAGATTCTATTGAACTCGAGACTGGCGGAGAAACAAACAGATGTATTCGCTCAATGATTTGCAGGTGGTAAGATACTGGACTGATGATGAGAATCCACTTACTGGGACAAAGAAGGACTATATACTTCTCAACCTTGAGACGCTTCCGTCTACTCTGGAGCTCAAGCTGTACATCCGGACTAGGAACGCTAAGGACTGGCCATATTACAAACGCCTCCCTAGCACTATGTCCGTAGCCTAAGCAGATTGCATGTATCTCACTCGTCCTCCACTATCAGGAAAAGCATTGACTCACATTATTCATCCAGCCATGAAACGGCAGGCTTGGCGGAAGAGAGAAGTCTAACGCCATGGATGTGGGCGGCAGAGAAGCGATGGGGATGGATGTAAGCATGGCAACAGTGCAACAAGGCCGACAGGGCTGCAAAACCCGAAAGTGATGTCCAAAGCTTTGCAGGTTCTGGCTGAGTAATGCCGAAGCGAGCCCCCTATGACGCACTTGAGATCCTTGTTTCAACGCAACAACAGCAACGCTACTGGGATTTGTAATCACCGCGCCTCTGACGACGGCGGTGATTCGACAAGCGCAACCACCAGCAACTGCACTCGCATCGTCTTCTGCCTGTGATATTGGATTACTGAACAGTTTCCTGCTTTCAAACACAGGACGGGGTTTGGCCTTTGAGCCGCGGGCCTCAGAGCGATGACTATTCATTGTGCTTGCCCACTATATTTGGATCTTACGTCCGGCGTGCGGAGGAATACTTGTCCTCGATCGAAGACTATGAGCCATAACTGGTGAGCGATACAGATGATTGATAAGATTCGAGGTGGCAATGGAGGAGTTCGGCGGAGGAATGTCGAGTAGCACGAGTGAACTCTCTACTCCGTACTTTCAGATGTCAATCTGCATCTCTCGACACTTCTGCGTATCATGCATTGCTTCTCCCTGGCCGCCTGCGCTGACAGTCCAGTCTGGGAGAGTATTTTTGGGATGGCTGGAAGAGCATTCTGCTCTGCTTCTACCAATCTACTCAATGTGGAGCGTGGGTCTTTCCCGACGGAGAAAGCCCGGGCACGTGCTTTACCCGTGACTTCGAGTGCAACTACTTCCAGTTTTCAGACTCATGGTATGGAGTATGCTTGGAACTAGGATAGACGTAAACTGTTGAGGGCCTCAAGAATACATGGAAGTAGACAGTACAAGGGGTTTCAGATAGTGTTCAGAGGTGGGCCTTCCTGGCATCCTAATTCTCAACTCAAGCGAGCTCTTTTGATTTCACCACACAGCGATACTCTCCTTTCCCTTTCTTGATAGTTTCTTGGTGGTGCTACTGGGCTCTACAAGCATTCCAAGGATGTATTTCTCAATATCTATGTAACCATTTTTCTGCCTGTCCTTTCTTTTTTTGATATGCAGCATCTGTGTAGCCGTTCTCTAAAAGGGCACTGCTCTTGCATTGGCGAAGTACGTGGGAAAATAGAGCAAGGCTAGGACGCCACAAGGTTGACGAGAAAATGATGACAAAAGTGTAGAGATGGAGCGTGTATTGTGAATGTGTGAACCCAGTTCAATTGAAAGTGGAGTATAGTCACAGCGCTCACCAGGAGCGTCGGACACGATCCATCTAGTCTAATGGTATCTAATGAGTTGACTCTGCAGGATCAATAATCGCCGGAGAAATGAGTAATGCATGCAAACAGTCACGACCAATCACAGCCGCCTAACCGTAAGTCTCTCAGGCCATGCACTGAAGCCTAGGACTTCTCTCTTCCTCCTCCTCACTGTCCTCATCATCTTCCTCTTCCATTTCTTCTTCTTCCTCACCCTCTGGTTCCTCAGTCACAATAACAGTTCCCCAATTCTTCATGACTTGCACCTGCTGCTTAGCACTCACAATTCCATCCTTACTGTCCGTCCATAGCGAAGCTAATTCCCTCATACACTCGACATAAAATCCAGGAGAATACACCACAAACATCTCCACAACCTCATTGAACGGATTGCTGAACCCGTATGTCGACCCTGCCGGGACTTCAATGAAGCTTCCGACTCTTGCATCAAATGCGTTGTTTGGAGAGCTCCATCGGATTCGGCCCTTCAGGACTAAGAAGGTGGTTGCGTGCATGCGATGAAAATGTAACGGGAAACCTGAAGTCCGTCGAGGAAGGTGCATCATAAGACAGGAATTTTGGATCCCACCAACGGACAGAATGCGGATTTTGATGGGACCTAGACGAAGCATTTCGGAGGTGGTTGAGTTGGATGGTATGTGAGTAACTTCTGCCATTGGCAGTAGTGCTCTATCAGGTCTACAGACTTGCGAAAGGACGAAATACACAATGGTGATCTTGGAAAAGAGACGTGTGGGATCATTAGGAGTCGCGGAAACGTCGACTCCGACGAAGGACATATTATATATGATCTTAGATCACTTGACCTGAACAGCAAGAGACGTTCTGGGACTAAGCAGCCATAGACTACCCGGAATACCTGGGGAGACACACTATCTCGCATTCACATATTCGCAATCTAACTTCAAGCCTGCTATAAGTGGACTCTAAGGCCCTAAATTGCCACGCAAACGAAGAAGAATTTGTGGCTGAGGGGTGAAAAGGCGTCAAGTGAGATGCCCAGTGTCGGGATACGTGTTAACAACCACGAGAATAAACGTCCAAGCAGGAAAAAAAGCCTTGCTCCTCAATCAAGCTCAGGCACCGGACGTCCTGGACGAGGCTCATCATGGCTCATTTGTGGTAGTTATGAGCGCGCACATAGTGAATCCTATGTCCGAAATCTTAACGGGCTCGCGGAATGTACTGTATTGCGGCTAGGCCCGACGTTGCGGTGCACGTAGGAGGCGAGTTTGCTAAATGCGTAATCGTGGTGGCTCTGGTAGTGGTATTTGACCGAAACGTATCTGTCGCGAAAGATGGTATAATGGCCAGGAAGGGGTTCTCATGTACGTGGCAACAAATGGACGGAAATGTGGGGATTGTTGGTCGAGGAATAAGAAATGGCAGTGCTGCGTTTCTCCAGGCTGCCATGAACCAATCTATCGGACTCGCCGCAGTCTTAGGTAGACTGCCCGTTCCCATGCTCCGATCCTCAATTTGAGATTTTGGCGCGGTGAGAGGTATTGATGAGGTAAAGACTGACGCTTCCACGGAGGCTTTGTCTATGTTGTTGCGTGTACGGTCTGGGCCTGGGAAGTGATTGAATTACGCAGAATCTTGCTGACTGAGCAAGAAACCTTGCAGCACCAGCAGCCTACGTACTCAGTGATTGGGTTCCTCGGATTTGTCAACGAGGCTGAATTTGGTTCTTCACAAGTGACAAGACTGCAGATCAATTTGCAGTATTGGGTTGTGATTCTATTGTCAATTGTTGCTGAGCAAGAAATCGTTCTTCGTCTCGTGGCAATTAAACTGAGGTACTGCCGCAAGCAGTGAAGCGCGGACAGATGGTACTAAGATTGTCTTGATATGGTACGTAAGGGTGGCACCAAAAGTTGTATCTGCGAACTCTAGTAGAGAATATGCAGAGTTGTAATAGTTGTTTTGTGGCCAGTCTGGCCAGTGACGCTATTCAAGGCTGGTGCTATCCCGTTTCTGTGCTACCCACTTCAAAGCCAGTCTGGGTATCTAGGGAAGCGCACAATTTGCAAACATCCTAATGCTAAAGAGCACATGAGCCATAATGCTGCAATCATTTTTAAGACCGCTCTTCCCAAAGTCCCCTCGTATATTACAGCAAGCTCCAACATCTACGAGCCAGAGAAATCGATTCCTGCAAAGTTGTCTAAGTTAATTTCATTAGATTTTCGGTTGTAATCAGAACCTGTACGACATACTGTACATTGTGACAATAAGCCTCGACGAATATTCTCAAGACAGGAGCAACCAGTATCAGCAACTCTGATTTTGGATTTGAATTCAAAATGAAGGGATCATCCAGAATGGTGTGATTACTGGAAGATCTGTTGGTTGCCAACCGATAATGTAGCTTACTACCTGTGCATCAAATCCTCTGGCCAAATCCTCTGAAATCTTAGAGACGGTTGTAAAGTCCGCGAAGCTCTCGGCATGGTCGAGGTGTAATCCGCATCTCCATATGTATATGAGCAAGTCACACGGGGCTTCCTCGAAAAGGAGTTTTGGTCCTGAACCGCACGGGATCGTATCTTCCACCCAATGATCCAGATCGCAAACAATCGAAACTTTCTTTAGTGCTGTCATGGCCTGGCTTGCAAGTCTCAAAGTATTCATGGCATCATCCTCGCTGGCGTAATCGGCAGTTTCTTCAGTTATGAACTCATCGATGGCAATATGCTGGATACTTTCGGTCTCAGTCTTCGTCATCGAGACGAGAAATTGGGTAATACGAGGTTGCAGCTCGCTATTGAAGTACAAGGTGTCTAGAGAGGGGTTGAAGACAATGCTGCTCTTGTGTAGGAGGCTACCAAAAGAGAGGGGTTAGAATCTGGAGACAGCTTTCCGAGATTGCGGGCATGCCCTGAGAGCGATGGGGATCTCCGCGCGCGTGTAGAAACCATTCTCGAGGCTGTACTCAAGCTCTAGCACGCGAGGCTCTAGAGTAAGATCCCAAATCATATACTGAATATCAATTGGCAACTCAAGGAATAGGGTGAATGATGTAAGGAAAGGCTCCATCTTTGTCTATTGGTGGACCGGCAGTAAGTCTCTGAGAGCTGGAGGTGTTTTACAGCATTGGGATACTCACTAGAGGAGGCTCAGGGCGACCGGGTGGCATCGACGGTGGGTCTTCAACACGCTCAGGAGGACTCAAGTCAAAATCATCTATCTGGGACGTGTCCAGGGTTTGAGAAGAGCGTGTCGGGGTCGAAGCAAGGAAGCTCTCCTCTCCCAAGTCTGGAGAATTCATGCCGACGGCTTCTTGGGGAGCTACTACCTGAGGAAGAGTTTCATTAGAGTCCATAGATTGCTGAAGATTGGAGTTACAAATTTTATGAGCAAGAGGGAGCGGGAAGAAACGGGGAGCTTACTGTTGTGGAGTTTCTGATAGCGTTTAAGAGCATATGAGCAAGATGCGTAGAACTTATCTCACGACACGGACCTTTTATGTCAGAGTCACGTGATTGAAGACCCATACTTAAGGAGAGTTACAAAATAGACTTAGCGGCCCTCTCGTCTCAGGGGCAGCAAAATTACTAGATTACCTCCGCAATCTCGAACTGCTTGCTTGCTGTACTCCGTACAACGTGTCAAGGGAAACACCAACTACCTCTGTCCTGCATACAACTCGACCTGTCTCACCCGTCCAGGCCTTTCAATTGTTGCTTCTCAGGAAAGCTCTACGGTACGTGAGACTCAGAACAGGATGTACCCGAGAACCCCCAAAAGCTCCAATCCCTGCCGATTAGTGCAGCCCCTTTCCATTCCACTTCAACTTTTTTTACCTCCTCCCTTCACCAACACAACACTGACTTCGACGCGCCTGCCAGTAGATTTAATTCGAGGATTGATTCCGCGGCTTTTCCTATTCGATTGCGCCTTCACGAAGACGGGAGCGACGACACGCTGAATACGTTTCTGGTACGTGGGCTCGATTGTCGTATTCCTGCATTGCGCATACTCTCCCCACCCATCAATACGAAGACACGTTGACAGATTTGGATCTGGTATCTCTGCCAATCAATTGAAGTCTTGATTCTACTTCTGCGGGAGATGTTTGACTTTGAGGCTAACTCCATCTTCCATCAACAGACTCTTTCTTCGCACCTACCCCTGACGACATCACGATCGATCTTTCTACATCACACTTGAGACAATGGGTAAGCAATACATTTCTTTTGAGGAGGCAGTCACCATGGAGACCTTCCGGATCGATTTGCTTGAAGTCAATAAGTGTTCGTCGACTTTACCCACAGGTCAACTGTGGTCAAAGCCACAACGACCGATTTTCATTCAAGGGAGCTTGCATACTCTTCGCGGTATATCCATCTCTATGCTACATGAGCCATTTGGCGCAGGTACTCCCGTTCGCCAAAATACTCGTTGACTACACAAACACCATGGCTGCTGCGCTCACGGCACTACTTGGCCAGCCCCGAGTTTCTCGTTTCGACAGTGCCACAAGAAACCTCGCTACATCAAACAAGGCACTCGAACACAATACCGTCGATCCCTCATGTGCCGTGAGCCTCTCTGGACGTCATCAGCGCACCCAGGCCGTTCATTACCGTAGCATGCTCGATATCCAGGAGCCTCCCAGCCTAAAACCTATCGCAATTGCTTCCAAGGAATCCATGAACGTGCAGTGCGAATCGGCGACTGACGGCCTTGGTCATAAATTCAAGCATACTACAACTTCGGGCGATTGGGCTGACATATTATGTTTCTACACAGCTACAAACGGCGTTGCCCCAGTGGCACCCACTCGTGTCTCTCCGGCACCAAATGGCAAAGCCGTTTCCCCTACGCAGGAAGTGCCGCAGAGCGTGAGCTCAACCGACCCAAAAGTCGCAGCTCAACAAGCCAGTGATATGAGGAACATTGTTCGCAGAAAGTTGACGGGTTACGTTGGATTCGCGAATTTGCCAAACCAATGGCACCGCAAGAGCGTCCGAAAAGGGTTCAACTTCAATGTCATGGTTGTTGGCATGTCAAGACTATTCGCCTTAGTGATCCATTGCTGACAAGATACAGGCGAATCCGGCCTTGGAAAATCTACTTTGGTCAACACTCTCTTCAACACCTCCCTTTACCCACCCAGAGAGCGTAAAGGACCCAGCCTTGACATCATTCCAAAGACGGTTTCCATACAATCCATAAGCGCTGATATTGAGGAAAACGGAGTTCGTTTACGTTTGACGGTCGTTGATACTCCCGGTTTTGGTGACTTTGTCAACAATGATGAGTCTTGGCGACCCATCGTCGATAACATTGAGCAACGATTCGATGCCTATTTGGATGCTGAGAATAAGGTCAACCGCATGAACATCGTTGACAATCGGGTCCACGCCTGTGTCTACTTCATCCAACCAACTGGCCATGCCTTGAAGCCTTTGGATATCGAGGTTATGCGCCGACTTCATACCAAGGTCAACTTGATCCCTGTCATCGCAAAGGCTGATACTATGACTGACGAAGAGATCATGGCTTTCAAGGCTAGAGTAAGGATCCCAACCACGCCTTTTCTGAGACGGAACTGACAATTCTAGATTCTCGCCGACATCAAACACCAAGGCATCCAAATATTCGAAGGTCCCCGCTACGAACTTGACGATGACGAGACGATTGCCGAGAATAACGAGATAATGTCCAAGGTCCCCTTCGCCGTCGTTGGTGCAAATACCGAGATTACCAGTGCCGATGGAAGAAAGGTTCGCGGACGTCGTTATCCATGGGGAGTCATCGAGGTCGACAACGAGGAGCATTGCGATTTCGTCAAGTTGCGACAAATGCTGATCCGAACACACATGGAAGAACTCAAGGAGCATACTAACAATGCTCTGTACGAGAACTACAGATCCGAGAAGCTCACCGCAATGGGTGTTGCTCAAGATCCAAGTGTTTTCAAAGAGGTCAACCCTGCTGTCAAGCAAGAAGAGGAGCGCACGCTCCACGAGCAGAAGCTTGCCAAGATGGAGGCTGAGATGAAGATGGTATTCCAGCAGAAGGTCGCTGAGAAGGAGAGCAAGCTCAAGCAGAGCGAAGAGGAGCTCTATGCCCGCCATCGCGAGATGAAGGAACAACTCGAACGCCAGCGAATGGAATTGGAAGAAAAGAAGTCGAGAGTCGAGAGTGGACGACCACTAGAGGAGAAGGGCAAGAGGAAGGGATTCTCTCTTCGTTGAGCCATCAATACCGGCGCACCGGAGTTACCTTTCGCACGTGGGTACCAACGACACACACAGGCAATTTACTTTCAATTCTTGTCTCTTTAATCACTGAGTCTTAATATTACGAATACGATCCAGAGTGGGGGACCAACGAGCGGAGGAAGGGGTTATGACGAGGCAGCTTCTGCGAGGTTGATCGTCACGCTATGTGTGTGTGCGCAAAAGGCAGATGGGGTTTTCGAGGAGTTTGCTTAGCAGCACGGTGGAGCAAAAGAATGGTCGCAAGATCACAAAATTGGCTTCGATGATAATTTCCCTTTTCTCCCTTTTCTTGTGTGGCCTGTTTCTTCGGATCGAATCTGTATTTATTACGATAGCTTGAGATTTGCTCTCCTTTGGCCGCTCCTCTTTACTTTGTTATGAATGAAAAAGGGATTTATCTCACCTACTGGTCGTGACGTCTGCTGATCCGATTTGTGATTTCTGTTCTTGGCCGATATGCTTGATTTGAAACCGTCGCTGGACTGAGTGGTCAAGTTGCAGCGCCACGTTCGATCTTAAACGCCTCATCTGCAGCCACATCCCGCCTCTCCACATTTAAGCGCCATAAAAGGTACGAGCTAGGGAAAGTCATGGCTCGTAATAGCACGGACTTGGATACTCTGCTTGTGTAGCATCTATTCCGCTCAGATGAGCGTCTCTCCTGCTTCCTGGATTTCGTTGATGCCGTCTATCGTTCTCTTGGGAGTGCCCACACAGCACCTCAGCATATACATACTGTAGTTATCTGCAAAGCTGCCGCACGAATGATACCATATTAGTAATGGTGCAGATGCTTGTTGTTGTTGTGAAGAAGCCGCGGGGATGATGGCTCAGAACTTCAATCATTCATATTGTACGGCAGAGAGACACCCTGCCAGGTTGACCCCCATGCCTTAAGAGTAATTCGATAGGCAATCCGAGGCCATCGTATTTATCTGACTACCTGGTTTGGATTTTCGTTTCTGTATCTGTCTTCAATGCCAACATCTGTCTCCAACCCAGTCTCGATCTCCAATTTTCTTTACCCTAGACCAAATTAATTACGTTACCGCCTTCCTTGAGCATTTCCTTGGTAGGGACATCTTTGTACTCCTTGTAGATCTCGCAGATTTCGGCGTGCATGTTATCGACGTACCAATCCAACTATAGACATCATTAGCTTGATTGATGCAATAGAAGAGAGGACCCTACAGCATCAAGTGTCTCTCTAAGAGTGCAGTTCGATCCCTCAACAAAAGCACCATTTTCGTCTGCCGTCTCGCAAAGGTCCTCAATATAAGCAAGACTCAACTCTGGATCTTCCGCAATCTCTTCGTAAATTTTGGCCTTTACCTTCCATCCCTTGTTGTAAGTTTCGTTCTCGGCCATTGTCTTTAGGTATTCCAGCATCTGAGGCTAAAAGAAAGATCAGTTTCAATTCTGTCCCGAATACCAAATCCAGATGCTGAGAAAATCGAACCTTCTTCAAGAATAGCTGGGCAAGTCTCCTCGTTCTGAAGTCCTCGAAGACGGTACCCTCATTCGGATCAATATTGGGTTCGCGTGACAAGATATCAGCAATGCGCTGTGCCTCCACGACCTTGGCGTCAACAGCTGCCTTCAACTTGCTCTCAAGTTTAGCCTTGCCTTTCCGCTGCTTCTCAACGTAATCGATGAGTGATTGTGTCGAGTCAACCCATTGAGCAGTATCGCGAACGAGGATTGCACCGATAGCCCTGTCAATTCGTGCATCGTTCTTGGCAACGATTGCTCCGGGCTCAGTTCTTCGGACTCGAGCCATTTTGTTGTCGTTAATTTCTGCGTCGAGGATCGAGGAGAAATCAGGGATTGGGGTCGACGACGAGTGAGCAACACGGTGCGACGAGCGTGTTGTAAGTGGCGGGTGTGAGGAGCGAGAGCAAGAATCGCGTTTCTTGTTAGACGTTGACATTGTTGCTGATTCTGCTAAGGGATCATGAAGGTGAAAAGAGGCAAAAGGCTTTTGTTGTTGTAAGTTCGTCATAGCTTGCAAGAATTCTTGACGATAGTTGCTATCTTGCCTTGTGGAAGTCGGAACAACAAATGACGTCGGTTCACTTGAAGTGAGATGATATGGAGTGAATTTGATCTCCAATTTCAAGAAGCAAGTCTGTCAATACTAACTTTACTGCTTTTCTCGTGTTCATTCTAATTCATTCTAACTCTCCTACTACATGCATATGATAGTTGCAAAGTTTCGGCAGCCTTGAATGTCTTCTCACAACCTAGAAGGAAACATTTCTTTATTCTGACTTCAGACGAAAGTACAAAACACTCAACGTCCAGATCTGTCCACACTCCCAGAAGGTGAACTCAAATGAATGTTCATTGACAAACAATGAGGAACTCAGCAGTCATACGGGATGTCACTCTGAGGGTTGTGAAAGAACCTCCAAAATAGCTGGAGTTTGTCAACCTACATGTTTCGATACAGAGTCTCATCGAAAGTCCAATTTTCCAAAGTGAACGTGTCTAGGCAAGTTTTCAACCAGCACATCCTAGGAGATGCAGAGCTTTCAACAGATCCTATTACACAATGCAACGACCAGGCCCGTACCACCTTTCATTGAATTGATTTCTGAGCTGTGATGGACTGTATGGAGGTACCTTCAGTACTACTGTCAGACTCTGTACATCATGAAGCAGACCTGTTGTTGGCATGAAATGCTCAATATCCGCAGACACAACAACAACAATCCCAGACCACCCGAATATGCTTCATGCCAATGTCATAAAGCTCCAAATAATGGTAAAGGTAATGGAATTGATGAAATTGGGTCCAATGGCACTATGGCAAATTCAAAATCATATACTCGCTTCTGCCCCTGAAGGCGTGGGTCAGATACCCAATCATGTGACTGTTGCCTAGAAAAAAGTTGCCACGTGATAAATCGCAGCCTGCACATGACCTTAACGTCCCGTGATAACGTGTAAGGCGGGACAAAATCTCATCTATGTTTAGTATCATTGCGCCACAAAAGCCAAGAAGCGTTTTGAAGCAAAATGTATTTAACTCGTAAGTGCCCTCAAATATGAAGTCAGGTTTAAAAAGAATCAATTTACTCTTCAATCCCATCTAAAACGAGACCTCAATCGCAATTTGGAGATTATGGTGTTTGAACTCTTCAACTCCTTTCCGCCTGAGATCCATTCTTTGATTCTCTCGACCTGTCCTCCAAATGATCGCACTTGTCTCAGTTTGACATGGTAACTTTCCAGATTAACCTTATGCCAAACCTCACTGACTATCTGTAGCAAGCACCTCCACGAGCTCAACTCATCAAACGATGTAGTCTCGCTCGGAAATGAGGATGACCTTGCACCACTTTGCTTCCAGCCTGACTCCAAGAATCCAAACTTTCGACGCTACCTGCATCGTATTGGATGCCACGATTCTAGTTTTGCGGAAGTAAGCAAGCGGAATGAGTACTTGGAACTTCCCCCACCACCAAAGCGAACGAAATGCAGAACAAATCACTGGGCACTGCATTGCCAATGCTTCTCCGGCAGCTCAAAACTGCATCAGAGGCTGAGAACATGGTTTCCGAGCGGCTTGCATTATTGCGGACAATGTGACAAGTTTACTCGAAGGAAGAAGGCGCACAACGGCCGTTGTTAGTCAATTGACTCCAATTCAACTGTGTACATCAAACACTAATGATAGACAGGCTATCATGGAGAAGCTAAGCCACGACGCCAAGAGCCCAGATTCTGGACCCACTACTCAAGGAAAGGAGCTTTCGGGAGAAAGTTGTGGAAGAGAGGGTTTAATAATGCACACATGAATACGTTTGAGAGGAAACTCGGGATGGAGAGAGACAGATCAGGTAAAGAGAGATATTCCATGCGGAATTTACGTCCGAAGAAAGTGGACACAAGAGAGAGCAGGTATAGTTGAGGGTGGTTGCGTGGATGACAAATCTGGGTCCATCTCCAAGACGAATTTGACTGTTTGATTTTGGGCCGAGTGGGTTGAATTTGCAAGCGTGGTGTAAAGATGGGTCTGGATTTATATGCCATGATTAACTTGTAACACATTTCAAAGCAATCATTCATGAAGCATTCATTCTTTGTGTTGTACAGTACAAGACGACCAATCAAGGAGTTAACTTGCAACAGGTCAGAGGACATTGCAAGAATGTTGGATATACGTCTTCTGTATACTTCTGTTAGACACGAACCATGACTCGTAGCGCTCAGATGTAGTTCCATTCATTGAGAACACGAACCCTGCTAGATCGACAAGGGATCTTGTGCGGCGATGATAGGCCTGAGCTCTGCAGCCCGCACAATCTATTTCAAGCCCCTGGAAAGTTATCACGTACAGTGCCTATTGAAGAACCTCTAGGCCATCACGAAGTCCTCAACAAAAGCACTCAGGGTACATATGAAAGATTTACCGGTCACCCAGGTAGAAACGCTGGATCAAAGACGTACATTCTAGTATGGAGATCGAAGATAGAACCATAAGATCTCCACATCAGATCCATAGCTAGATCTTGAAACGGGTTTGGGCTTGTGATATATCGCTTCGTACTTTCAGCCTATCCTAACATGATCTTGTGCATTTTCATCGAGGCGGAGACTCTCGATGATGGTCTGAACGCCTGCCTTGATTAAGTCCGCTTAATTTCCAATACCCGATAGTTCTAGCATATCCGATGATTCAAGGGTGCTCGAAGAGTGTATGACCTCGACGTTTACGGTGCAAATATTTTGGGCGTATAAGATCTGAAATGCTTTCACAGTTTCGCGGTCTAGAGAGATGTTGACTTGAGATCCGAGTGCATTGGCCAAGACTTAAAGATTAGGGCTGAGCCACATAGGGAAGGTGGGCAGTCTTTGCATAGCTAGGATTGCGCTTTGGAGGGTATCTCCTTTTGGTCCTACAATTATCAACTAGTACAAATTGAAAGCGAGGTTTACGGGGCATTCCTACTTGGATACTCATCATGAAAATGTTTAAGAAGACAGAGCGTTACCATCCAGGTTGGGTGCTATATCTCTCTTCACCCATGGGTAATGACGATACCACTTCAACCCGAGTTCGCTTTCATGCTAAGAGCAGTATCCAGTCATACTTCCACCTCAATTTGTAAAGTTGTGTTTCATACTTCATGTGTCAGACCAGATAAACATTAATGCCGAACAAGGCGAAATTGAAATAACTCGAAATCATGTGAGCACTTGAAATGAGCATTGCAGCTGCTCTCGCGTACAAATTCCCGACATTCGACTTATACAAATGAGATAATGAAGCGAGAAATTCATTTCCAACGGAATCATGATCGTCTGTAAATATCAAGTACTTCAAATCGAGCGAAAAGTTTCAACGGCGGCGGTGGCCATGCCGATCACGATCACGATCATCTCTGCTTTCACGATCTCTCCTGTGTGGCCCGGAAGAGGCTGCAGTACTTGGAGTAGGTGGAACTGGTGCCTGTATGTATGCATTTTGATCCTGATATTGGTTGCCATAGATGTCTGATGGAGTAGAATCACTGTAGGGGGGTACTAGGAATGTTAGATTCCTTACATCTCTAGTAAAACAAAGACAAAGCAAGTAAAAAAAGGGGCGGCTGTACATACCACGGCCGAAATAATGATCTGTTGTCTGCTGGGGAGGATAACCTCCTTGCGCAAGCCCCGATGGTGATTGACTGGAGTAATAAGCACCCCGGGGATCTGGTTGTTGTTGGGGAGGATAGCCTCCTTGCCCAGGTGATACTGTTGTTTGACTTGAGTAATAAGCGCCACGAGTATCTATTTGTTGGGGAGCATACCCCCCTTGGGCAGAGGCTGTTGGTGCTTGATTGGTATAGTAATTATCGCGGGGATTTGATTGAGGTTGGTATGCTGTGGGGGATGGATTATAGTAGCTCCTGGGAACTGCATCTAATCTTTCTGAATGGTAAGCCGGGGTAGAACCATAATTGGAGGCCACAGGGCCGGCCGGATACCCATAATGGGACTCATATTCTTCCCGATGGTCATCCGAAACGGTGGCAGATGGTGGATTTTCTGAGGATGCTGCAGGCATGGTGGGACCATAGTACTGCCGAGATTCGTGAGTCCTAGATGCAGAGTATTGGGCTATCAAACCATTAGTCTGAATGACTGTATACAGACTCAAATAACATACCATTTCTAGCATTTCCTCTCGAAGACTCCAGCATTTGCCGTTGCTCCGCTTGCCATTGTTCAGAATCGGCCTTCAGATCTGCTATCTACTAGCAAGTTAATAGTGTCATTAGACAAGATAGTCTATGAGAGCCGATACCTCAGCACCCGGTTCCAGGGCCTTCATGATTCTTTTGTCTTTAAAGAGCTTTTAAAAATGCTCCCAGACTCTTAGCTCTCATGAAAAAGATAGTGATTCGGTAGGAAGTAGGGCCTTACCATCTGGGTTGTAAGGTTTCGATATGCAGTTATGTAGTATCCTTCCTGCGATTGTCTCGTCTGAGGATTGATGTACGTCCCCGGTCGAACGAGTGCATCATTTCCGAGATACCGACAGATATCAGCCGTGACAACTTCTCGATCGATCCCCTCTCGTGGGACAAAGTATTCATTCGTGCGATTAGTTCTCACCCCTTGTGCAACTGGGTAAGGGTCATTTGGATTCGGGGTTCGAACAGGTTGCGGAACGGTGGATGAGGGTGGATCAGGACTGTCGGTTCTTGGAGGTGGAGCCTTCATTCCTTTAGTGGGAGTACCATGGTTTGATCATGATTGTGAAGGTAGAGTAATATATACCTCTTGTACTGTTCTATCTCGTATCCTGGAAGCAGAAGCAGTTTCAATGCGTTCTGTGCGCTCTGTACGTTCTGTGCGCCTCGACTCTTGTTCTGGTCTATCTCCTCGTACGGGGGGAGGAGAATATATGCGATCAGTGCGTCTCGACATGCTTTCTCCTCAGGCTTTCACTTCAGACGGGTACGTCGTACACAGAAGACCAGCTTACAGACCGGGCCTGTCTGGAGTCCTGCAATCCTTTGATTGGTGCGAGAGTGTTGACTCGAAACAGCTTTGATGAGGTTCGTAGTGCAGCTCGTCCGTGATGATGTGAAGTTACTGAACAGTCACAGAAGAGCTAGGGTATAGAGGTGACTTTCGCTATGCCATTGGTCGATAAGGATACATCGATGGTCAAGCTCTCAGCGCATTTAGGCAATGATTGGGTTGCCTTGCCTAGCCAGGTATGGAGCAAACCGGGAGAAGGCTGAGCGATGCCAACCCCAAGCTGGGGTCAGGCTCCGGTGGTACGATACTGCAAGGCATCGTAATAAGCACTTTAAGCTGTGGTCATGCCTGGCAAAAGGACTGTGGCTGCCATTCCGATATAAGGATTGGTTGTCAAGAGCCGGAAGGGTCGAATGGCCAAGAATCGTCACCGAGAAGCATGTGCTCTGCGAAACCATGCAGAATAGATAAGTTCTCCTTCGGCTCGACACTGAGCATGTGATGTGCTGTACACCACAAAAGGGTCGTTCGAGTGTAGAGACATAGTGTACGTCCTGTGACAAGATCCAGGATTGATCGGCGCTGCGTTTACCATGATGTGGGTAATAGCGTGGGGTCAGGACGTCACGTGCAAGCCAGCTTGCACGTGAATATAAGAGAGCAGTGCAAAACACAAGAGTCGACGTTGTGATTGAAGATACGCATTAACCATCTAACATGATCAATGAGTTACCAAGACGGGCGAAAGGACTTGCTCCCAACCCAGAACCTCAGATGCTTTCTCGGAAATGATCAGGGCAGATTAACTTCGAGACATGGTATTACCTACATAGACACCTTTAGTCGTACATAGCACTCCACTGAGCCTGCTTCTCGTTTGACTGGTCTCCTGTACGCTCGCCTTCCCAGTTTCCCCCGACCCACTTTCTCATCTTTCCCTGATCCAAGCCCCTCTTCTCTATCTCATCCAGTAAATCCCAGACTCGGGAGTCACCACTTTTAGCGCAACGATCAATAAGAGACCGTGCAGTGCCACCTCTCATCCACCAACCCTTCTGGCCATCATCCTCCTTGTCAGCCCCAACGATCGTCATCTCCCGAAGGTATCTGAAAGCGTCTTCATAATCGGCGTCCTTGAGACACGCCAGAATGAATCGATCGTATGTCAAACGATCTGGTTTCACTCCCAGAGCTCTCAACTCACTTGCGAGGAACATTGCACTGGACTTGTTCGAATGCCGTGTAGCGCCTTGGAGTAGAATATTGAAGGTATCTGTATTGGGCCCACTTTGGCAGATGGTATGCAATTCCTTATAGAATTCGACTGCAGGGATAAATTGACCGAGCTGTAACTTCGCTTCGATGACCACATTGACGGCAGCTGTAGGAATTGCATGCCCATCGTGATTTAGTGCTTTGAGCATCTTCCATGCCTTATCAGGAAGTGACTCGTTTTGGGTAAGATACAGAAAGAGAGGTCGTGTCGTGCTTGAAGACGGTTCGAGGCCAGCTTTAGCCATGATTGTGAGTATTCGAAAGGAGGTTTTGAAGTCACCGACTTCAGTATAAGCGCCAAGAAGAGCTTCGTAGTGGAATGGAGAAAGTGCCGAGCGACGAGCAGAGAGTATTCGGATTGCAGATGTTGCAAGCCCGGGGTCACCCTCTCGTGCGGCGAGGTTGAGTGTCGATATGCAGATGCCATCAGATGGGACTATCTGTGAGGGTTGAACACGGGCTTTCCATACAAACTTTGTACCCCCATACTGACAGAGGATCGTTAGTGATAGTTCTTGCTATATGATAAATTTGGGTTCTTACGTGGAAGTTGCCGCTAAACTTGTCAAGCAAATAGTACCACATGGTGTGCGAGATCTCCGTCCTTCTATTATCAAACCTGTAGCGAAGTATCCTAAAGGCTGCATCCATCTCCCCGATCTCGCAGAGCTGATATAAGAAGATGTCGTAAAGCCACGGCTGAACACGTATCTCATCAGACTGCATCTGCTCCAACTTTTCCATAGCAGCCTCAAATTGACGATCACGAAGGAGGCCTACGACTAGACTGTGCCATCCATCCGGTGAAAGCCCAAGCCAACGCTCCTTCATATCCTGCATAACCTGATTTCGGAGAAGGTAATCAGGATGAATTGCAAGAACCTGCAAAACAGCATGATACAATCCCGAGTCAGCAGCTATACCCTCGTCTTGCATCTCTTTCAACAAGCCTTCGACAATCTCTGCGCTCCCGTTCTCTGCATCCACGTTGGCTCGAATAAGCGCATCGTAATGTACCAACGCTGGCGGGTCCCTTCTTTCCATTATCAGGTATTCTACCAATTCTACCACACGATCATATTCCTCACCCTCAGACCCAATCTGCCGCAGCCTTTGGTGGAGATGTGTGATGGGTACATCATCCAGGGTAGCATATCTCGCAAACGCTTTCTCGCCCAGGATACCAGGACGCGAACTTGGGTCGACCGTCAATGATCGAAAAAAGGGCCCAGCTCGAGCCTCTACTGGGCGGATCAGAGGCCGCGAGTGGAGAGGATTGGAGGGCGGCTCATCAGATTTCAAAGTGTTATTGTACTCGCGAGTCAGGTTTTGGGTATCTTCGGATCGAGCTGGCGATGAGCTGTGCAGTCGTCGAATGCCTGAGCTGCGGACATGGGAATGTGTTTGGAGCTTTTTAACAGAGCGCAGAGGATGAGGAGATTGCCCAAATATGAGACCATCGATCGCTGGGCAGAGGCATCGCCATAGCCCATCAATTGGTATCCGCGTGACGGGCATTAAAGTCGTTATTTTTCTGGATGCCAGCAGCGGACGAAGGTTTATAAACTTCCGTCAGCCTCGTCACGTGAGTACGCCGAGCTTGTAGCCAAGAAAGATAGATTGGTTGGTATGCATTGTTTATGATTTGTAGTCTATCTGAGGCTTCAAAGCTCAGTTCTGGTTCCCGTCCTGCTCAGCTCAAGCACCTCGATATTACAACGAGATATCGTCCAGATCGTCTAGCTAGAATCTCCAGATCAAAGCTTTGGGTATCGCACAGTAGCCACTTTGTTCCAAGTCCGCTCTGCTCATTACCACCAAACGATCATCGCAAGGTATGATACTCTTCGACCATCCCAATCTCAAGCTCCCCTACCTCTTCCTCTTCCTCTTCCACCACCTCGTCCACCACGACCTCTGTCACCTCTCTGCCCACCTCCCCTTCCTCTATATCCACCTCCCTGCTGTCCTTGCTGTTGGTCCTTCACTAAATCAATAATCTCGTCCGGTACACGGAGGTATTTGATCTGTCGCCCATCAGTCAATGCCCTCCAAACCACTCTCAAGCTCTCCTCCTTCAGCCAGGCAAAGTAAAACATACGTTGTTTCCCTTGACATAAACCTCTGGTAATCGAAAGAACTTGTCGCCTTCCTATGACTTGTGTTAGCTCTGCACAACAAATCTCAGCCCTAGCTTTTTAACAAATAGCCATTCTATTATATTCCCATCCTTCAAAGATCAGCTCCAGCATAGGAAGAGGAACTAACAGGACTAGTCTGCACCACCTCCTTCAACGTAAGATTCATCCATGTATCGCACGTAACCAGATGTCCATTCAACGTCTCGCCATTCTTGAGCTCGACCAACATCGGGTGGCCTTGCGCCGCTGTGAGGAGTCCGAGGGGGAGCTATGATGCACAGATTAGATTTGCACATCTGGCCGGACGAGACAAGGTATGAAAGGTGTGGTGTGGGGGTTTGGGGAAGTACATACCATTGCGATGAGGGGTGGTTGATTATGTGGAGAAGGCTGAATCTCGACTGCTTCTGATGTTTGAAACTGGGTGTTGGGTCAGGCTGCGCCAGTAAATTTTGCCGGGGAAATACGGCGACCGCTAGAACAGTAGGTACGTAAAGCGTGTGCATTTAACATCAGCCACGAACCTTGCTTGAACCACATGAGATAGCAGATTGCTGCGACTTATATAATTAAGTTATTCTTGATATAAACTGAAGAGACCCTAAAAATCACCTGCCAGCTATGTTCATTATTCCCAAGATATACCCAAACTCTTGTTCAACGGGTCAGTTTTCCGCCGTCAAGAACCTATAGTTTCCCTCCATGATTAAATCGGCATTCTTATAAGCTGGTGTAAGTTCACCTGGTGGTGAGTTTTTTGTACTTGACTATTTAACTTAGGACGTTCAGTTTCTACTTGAACCCATTAAAAGCTCGGTTAAGGGGTTTATTTGCAGAATTCGGTCCCGAGATGAGATCTTCAAGTCTAAGATCACCTCCCCCTTTAGCTGCTACGCGTCATCCCCACACTCTTGCATCCGAGAGCTTCTGGCTCACCTTCCATATTCACGAACGAGACGCTAGATTGCTCTGCCAGAAATACTTTGTTTGTTGAATATATATGTAAAATTAGCACTCACTGTGTTCCACAGATATCTGTACACAAAAATTGAAATACACCAAGAAATATCTACAACATGGTATATCATGCTCTCGCCAAAAACAAACCAACTCCCTCTGATTTCTCAAGACAAAGAAAAACACTAGCTATATAATACATTTATTGCTTCGTATTCGGCCCCAAGATATCACTGACGTTCCCTGCTGGCGAATGAGGAAGGCTGTTCTCGGTACTCCCTGGCGTATATCGGAAACCATCGGCAACAATACTGCTCATTTCACTCCCGTCATTATCTTCGTACGCAGGTAACTCCTCGCCGTCCCCGACTTGGCTGTTGATATCGTAGTCCCGCTCACTTAGTCCAGGAAGACTTTCCGACAATGATGTTGTTGACGGCGTAAGAATAGAAATTGGACGCGAGCGTCGGCTGGATTCGGTAATCATATCATCAACTACCTCAGCCGCATTCCGGAACTCAGTGATTTCTTCCGTCATGGTAGTGGACAGTCCATCCTCAGCACTAGCAAGTAGCGCTTGACGTTTCTCCTCATAGTCCCCATCTTCTGGATCGTTTCCTGAGAGGCGGGCGAGGAAGCGAGTTATGGCATGTTTGAGAGCAATACGACGTAAAGCTCGTCGACGATGGCGTTCTTCGCGGCGCGCTCGACGGCCTGCGTGCTTGGCGGGTTTGCAGGCGCGGCGGTGGAGAGCGATTAAGCAGAGAGTGATTAGGACTCCAATTATGACGAATTTCGTGATGTGGAAGGCTTTGCCGAAACTGTTGCGATGACGTACGGGGTCAGAAAATCGGTGGTCTGGGGGACCATTTGGGCCAGGCTCGGACTCGAAGTGGTTGAAGAGCGCTTCTGCCTCGAAATTTGGTGGCCCATGAGGGCCATCGCCACGCGGAGGCCCCTCAGATCCATCGTGAGGACCATCGTGAGGACCATCATGGGGACCATCATGAGGTCTCATCTCATGATCTGGTCGACCGAAACCATGTATGGGTGACTGAGGAGGCATGCCATCGTTCTCTGCGACGCCATGGTGAGGTGGAGATGAGTGATGATGGCTGTCAGGCGGACCACCATGCTTGGGAGGAGGTGGATATCGGCAAATTGGAACAGGCCTGTAATGAGGTTTCTTCCAATGAGGCGGAGCTGTATGGTTGCCTTGCTTGGGAGGGCCACAAGAGTGATTTCCATGCTTCCCATGCCCAGAATCCTTGATTTTCTTGAAATGGCCGAATTCCTCTTCTTCAGAGCCATGGTTTCCATGTTCGTGCTCACCGTGATGACCTTGTATCATGTCGACCATATGGTAAGCAGCTTTCCTAGCTTTGTCGACAACAGTCTTAGCAACACACTTCAGGCTATCACAGTCGTGAATATCGTCCTTCAAGTTAGCCGAAACATGTTCAGCAATGGCTCGCTCTTTAGCCCAGATAAGGAATTCCAGCTCTCTCTGTTGTGCTCTAAGCCAGTGTAGCTCATCTATCTCCTGCTCAATGCTGAATTGTGCGAACTCTTTCTCCTCGTGACTACCTACCGGTTGAAGAACCTCTGGATCGGGATTTGCGAGGACTTCGGTGGAAATAGTCAGGTCAGTCCCCGTACTGAGGATCTCCGTCACGCCGGTCTGTCTAAACAAAGCGGTGAATCCGTTGGCCAGAGTAGGCTTCCCATTCAAAAAGTCGACCGTGAATATCATCAACTGCGAGTCTGGCTGTCCGTTGACCTCGATGCAACGAAACTCCCATGATCCGATAATGACATTCTTACTTTGGGTGGTGATACGACCACTATCTCGGGAGGCTTCGCCCTTCAGTTTCTGAGGCAGGACTTGACCATCGATGGTCACGTTTCCGAAACCGCATGCCTGTTCGGACGGGAATACATCGAGGCGGAAGGGGAGCACCTCTTTCCAATCATCGTATGATGAGGTAATCTCGACATCGATAAGAGCTAGGGAGTGACCTTGACAAAGATTGTCAGTCTTGACGAGACATCGAAGCGAGAGGGCACGTACCAAATACTTCTTCGTAGCCTTCGAAGTCTGCTGCAATTGTAGGAACCACAATAGCTGTTGCGAGCGCCGGCGCCAGCAGCAAGGAAGCCTTAAGAAGGCCCCGCATGCTGATAGGGATTCGATTTAGGAAAACAGAATTAGGAAACAATGGTAAGAGTAGTCTCAGATCCAAGCAACTAGGAGGAACAGTACCACGGCGTCGATGCCTAGAGAAAAATAAAACACCACAGCAGAAAACAATTGAAAGAGGAAGCCTGGAGGTAATAAACCAGAACTGCCCCACCTGATTCTTGAGCAACAGCCTCGTCAACTGGTGGGTGATTGGGTCGGAGACGAAGACACTAATCTTCTTTTAACCACATGCTGACGACGACTCTGCGCAAGCACTGCGACGAGATTTCCAGCCACGAGTTCATGCATAGCGCCGCCAAAGATTCAGGGAATCAACAAAAAGGGTGTGAGGGTGTTTTGAACGAGATATCCGTAAATCCGAGAATCGAGGAAGGCGCTCATAATGGTAGAGCATAGAGTAAACAGAAGAGGTACAAGTGAAGACGAAAAGAAAGAATTGTAGTGGATGCAATTGTATGGGCTAGAGCTGCTTTCTATCCTCGTCGCATTGACGACGGCATAGAGTGGGATTTGGTGTTGTCGAGCAAATAGATCAGACGGGGATAGTTATTCCGCGTCTTCGGTCTGATCCCGCCACAGTTGAGCCTCGATGGCCACTACAGCGGCCGAAGTCTTATCTTTATTGGAGTCGAGCAGAACCTTTCTATTGGGTTTTCCAACCTCGCTTCGTCTCTATACTTAATTCTGACCCTGAAGAGAGCAACTGCAAGTCGAGTGTATCAGCAGGCAATGGTCCCACCTTCTCCAATCGCCTCGAAGCCATGATCGGCCTGTATTCGCGGTCTACTACTGATGTACTGCCAATCAATCACGTCTCTATCGACACAATCTCTCCTGTCTCACAACAACTTCGTGCGCTTGGTTGTTTCTTGGGCGTTGCCAGTCTATCGGGTCTCTCAGTATTTTCCCCTCTGCACCTGGACGCAGAGGGATCACAGGCAAAGTATCTCTACAACCGCCTGCATGGTGATCAAGGTCATGCGAACCTGCCGTTGTCCGAACTCTTCGCAACTCAAAGTGAATGCTTCTAAGACAATAGACAAGCAGCTATCGATCATCTATCTGCCATGTTCATCGATTCGCACAAGCTCCTTGTCTTGGATCGATTACTAAAGCACTTTCTCAAAGGCTGCAAGTTTCGAGCCCCTTCCTATTATTTAGCGGACATTCATCTGTATGCTGAAACCAATATGGCGATACGCAAATGTATTGATCTTCTCACCAAAGCATTCTCCCGCAGTTCTGGGATCAAAGAAGGTTTCCAGTCCTAAATGTTCCGCATTTCCATCGCGGCTGAGCAGATCATCCGTCACGCGGTAGTGGTCAGTACAAGACACGAAAGCTCAGAAATACGGGATCGAAGATCAGTGTCATCTACAAGGCGCTAAGGGATGAACCTTGATTCTCCCAATCATGACGTATCTTCAGGAGGCTCTAGCAGGCGGGAACAACGATTGAGCATCCAAGCAACAACAGTACACATACCGAACAAGATATCTTGAACGCATTGAATAACCACTGTCTGAAGCTTCAACCTTGGCACTCAACACCAACTCACCTTGGCCGCTGTGTGTTTATTGAAGACTTCGACTCCCTCCAGATCGTTGACCAGTAGAGCACCACGTCGAAGAAAACTTGCGTGAGAGTTACG
The DNA here is from genome assembly GCA_003988895.1 of Hyphodiscus sp. D1413. NCBI lineage: Eukaryota > Fungi > Ascomycota > Leotiomycetes > Helotiales > Hyphodiscaceae > Hyphodiscus > Hyphodiscus sp. D1413. The sequence goes on from QYAO01000012.1 coordinate 257,977, forward strand.
AAAGAGGACCTGAAAGGAGGGAGCAAGTGTTCGGCGCCAAATAACTCGCTCAGGACCTTGTCATGAATATGAATAAGCTGAAGATGGATACGCTACTGTCGGCACAGCTGTTAAACTTAGGAAAGTAACATTTCTAGGTTAACCTTTTTGACTTTCAGCAAACACTGCGTTATATTCACCTGTGAAGATCGATATGCTCATATGTTTATATTTTGGTGACCGAATTATAGAGTTCGCTTCACAGAATTTGAACCTTGGAAATTCGGTTGTGTTGATTGTGCATTTCTTGTTTTGATACTTGCTCAGTACCCTCTCTATATCCCAACCCCTCTTAAATTACCAATCACATGTATGTTTGCACATTTGCCAAACATTTTCGTTCATGGCGTCGGGTGGTGCAGACTCGCAGTGGTATTGCCGAATCCTATTGTCTCCTTAAAATTCTCGCTTAAACTCCAAATGCAGTACCTATAGCTATTGTCTACTCGATTATCTACTATAATTGTACTCAAGTGATCTCACCTTCTACACCATTGAAATGATGGTATTGTCGAGAAATGCATTGTAGATTTTCTCATACTAAGAAGCAGTCTCTCCCCAGATCTTGATTTGCTTCCTCGTCCGACAGCGTTTTCTTCTCTTGAAAGATCATAATAACATCCAACTCGACATCAAAATGTCTGCCAACAGCGCAGAATCTCTTCTCGCCCCTTCCGCGTCGAAGTTCGGCGATTACATGTCCATGATCAACGCTGTCGGTTTCGGCACATCTTCTTCGCCCGCGACACCGACACCGACACCAAGTAAGTGTCTTAATGTCGATTGATCAGAAGGTGAACTCACACCTATCCCAGCTCTCACCATTCCCTCCGAGGCACCGGCCGGCTCCTTGATGAGCCGGATCTCTCTCCCATCACCCTCCCCTCTCCCACCTCCCGCCGCCCCTACCACCCCGGCATCGCCCAAGGCACCGCAGAGGTCCTTGTTCGACCGGATCTCCCTCCCGCCCTCTCCCCCAAAATCTCCCCAGGAGATTCTACGAGAGTACGCCGGTACCAACCGGGCCATCGATGTCTTCGGTGGTCGACTATACCACCCCTTCTCTCCTCCCGCCACACCACCACCACCACCACCACCTCAGCTCGTCGCCGCTCCCGTCCCAACTCTCACCTTCGCTCCTTCCCTCCCCGACAACGTTCCTGGGCTCCGGGTCCGGCTGACGATCGACCTCTTCGTTCCCGACAACGAAGAAGGGCGCAGCCAGCTGAGAGAGATGGAGTGGAGATATGCCTCTGGGTTTCCAACTTGGTTGCAGTTGGACCCGATGGAGATTACGCACTATTGAGTAGTGTTTGCCTTGTGCAGTTGGGGCTAGGCCCGCGGTGTTTCGGTTTCGGTTTCGGTCTGGGTTTGGGTTTGGTTTTTGTTTGGAAAGTGGAGGCCTCTGGGTCACTGAACCTATGCTGATGATGCTGATGATGCTGATGATGCTGATGATGCTGATGATGTTGATATGGTCCGGTGTTCGAACTGTGCTGCGCTTCTATTTTGTCTGTTCTTGCTTTTTGTACATAGTGGAATTACATTGCGTCTCTATCCAAAATTCTTAGTACATGTGAGCACTTGCGATGAGCACGAGCGACTGTACGAATATACGAATCGATCAGAACAAGTGAGCGATCTAGGCCCAGGCTTCGAAGCTATACCGAGATGATCGCTACGATCTTGGCGTGAACTTCTGGCTGATTTTGAGTGCTGCAAAGGTAGTCTGACTACTACTAGTTGGATGGGCGGCGGGGTGAGCTGATTTCTCGTAGAACATAGAGAAGCCCTTGAAATTGACTTCAACCACGAGTCTACCCCTCTAGATTCGAATTCTACACCCTCAAAACTCCCATCACTTCTCCACATCCCAATTATCCAATAACCCAGCGCCCTTATCAATCGTACTAGCAACAATCTGCATCCGATCAAACGCAGCCATCTCTCCCTCTCCAGCGCTCGCCGGGCGTAACTATTAGGCGACATGATGGAGCGGTGCGTAGTAGGCTAGTATCAACTTCGACCTGGGGTCGGCGATTCAGGAGGATAGAGAAAAACTGTTTGGTGCGGTCCACTTGTGGTTTCTAGCTACGTGATCTCTCATCAGCTGCCAAAAGGAGGAAGGCGAAGGGAGCGTAAGCCTGGGACGTCCCTATTTGACTACGGGAGGTTCTTCTCAATCAGCTCTTTGGATCGTGGTCCTTGAAGTCAGCCCGAACTATAAAGTTGGAGCAGCTGGATAAATCCGGGGGCCCGCTTGGGAGGGAGGTCTTGGAGGTAGAAGAGAGATGAGAAGTGAACGATCAAACAGTTGTCTGGCAAACGCTTCCTTTTTCATGCAATACCAAAATATGTTTATCATTAGGGAGTCCAGTAACTCAACCTAGGTATAAAACGCCTCGCTATGCATTCCCCAACCCAACCGAACAGTCATACCAGTTTAAAACCCCAATCCCAGGCCTTCCGTAACTGGGTCCACATACCGCGGAAACGGCTCTATTGTCCTTTCCGGTAACACCAAGTGCTCCTTTTTGTTGCATGTCCAGCCCAGCCCATCAAATGCTTTCCTTGTCTCAACCGTCACATCTCTCGTGGCCCCAATGTTCTCCACCATCGGTATGCCCGCAGGTGTCAAAGCAGGAGTCAACTGCTCACCTGCACCGATGATTGCCTTCCCCTCAAAACACCCACAACAAGTCTCGGAGTCCCATTCGTCGTCCCAGATACTAGGTTCTGCAGGATATAGATTCGTCTTCGTCTCCAACTTCAGTTTCTTTTTAGCCTGTCTTTCGCTCTGCCTTCTTGCAAGCTCCATATTCGCTATGGCTTCTGCAATGATACTATCCTCCCACAGCGGCAGGAGTCTATAAGACAGATTCTCCAGTATGAGACGCTGGGTGTAGTTTATTTGCTCGCACGTCCACATCTCTTTCCCCCAGTCCTGTGCATAGGTGATGGTCTTCTCTTGATCATCATCGACAAACTTCACGGCTAGGATGACGGCGGAAAGTACGATGAGTTCGGGGTGGGTAGAATCTATATGTGGTTTTTCGAAGAGGATCTGAGAGGCAGGTGGTGAGAGAGGGAATGAACGACGCCATGCCAGGGCAAAACGGGAGTTTAGGGAGTCAAGGATGCAGACCGCGAGGGCGAGTGTCTCGAGTGGGAGCGCAGAACGGGTGAGGATTGCGTGAACGAGGGGAACGCAGGGTGTGGTGAGGGTTGTTGAGGAGGGAATCATATTTGTGAGATGGATTGCGGGGCCTGGGAGGAATTAGCGCAATTGATACTAGACAGAGGAAGGGATATGTACCGAGGAGTTTCGGGTCAAGGTGCTCGTCTTGGGGGAAGAGATTGGATGATAGCTGATCTGAGGGATCGTTTGAGGAGAATGTCAATGGCGGGGTTGGAAGATTCGAGAGGGGGATGTAAGTTCTGAAGGAGTAGTCTTCTTCGAGTGATGAATTGGAGGAGACAGAGTTGGATCTTGATCGTGAAGAATCCATTGGTTGAGGAATGTTGTTGAAGGCCATGATTTTCGTGGAAGTCGTGAGAGAAACGTAGTAGAGGGTGTTGGAACGGGCGCTCAGGATTTATGATCTTCAAAGTGGAGAGAAAATGGATATTGTCCTCAATACAAAAGACGTCTCAAGTCCTGTCTCCACCAAATCGTCGTTGTAGGTCTTGAGGAAACTAGATCCTTCCATTCACAGCGCAATGAGGCTTTATGAGCTTGAAGTTTGATTGTCTCCTTGAGTAATTCGTAGGTCAAGCGAATGTTAGTGAGCGAAGGTGGATGTGCTGTTCAAATGGCGGCACAATAGGACATGAGTCAACCCAGACTGATTGTGCTGGAGCTGGACGGGATATATAGCAAACTTGAGTGTTGATGTGCGTTGCGTTCCAAGGCTGGTCGCTGGCTAGTGCGGCGGAGAGACGAGATCTGAGAGGGTCGTAGCTTCAGGGGCGGTATGAAACATGGCACCATATGGCATAAAATATTCCAATTGCACAAAACCTGTTGCTTATGTTCGTCCGCTGCTCTCCTCTTCTGTTCTCTTCTGCTTCCGGATAGAAGGAACGGGTTGCCATGAGCTTAGCTGAGCTGAACTGAGGTGAGAGGAGAGGGCGAGGCATCAAGAGACGTTCTCCTCCTCATCATCACTCGCTGTCTCTAACAACTCAAATACGCCCTGCTGTGCTTGTTACAGTATGAGTCGTTTGTGATATTGCAGAACGGCCTCCGGAGCATGTCAACAGACCGGGCTCTGCAAAGTGCTTTTTCATGCGATCCATTTTTCAGCAAGGAACGTCAGCCCCTTGCATACAGTGGGGAACCCTGCAAGCCATCCTGCCATCCTGCCATCCCAGCCAGCCAGCCAACATTGAGCGTCTCAATCTCATTCAACCAGGCTTTGGCAGATCTCATTTGGATGAAACTACGGACTACTGATCTGTCTGTTTTGTTTCCCTCCAACATCCCAACAATATATAGAGTACTTCGTACAACAGTCGTGATACAACGGCGTGGCGCGGCAGGACCCCTTTAGCTAGAACTAACATGCCGAGATTCGTGATTGTGGAGTCCAGTGGGCGGCATCGATGCCAGCAAATACGAAGGACAAGGGATCCTTCCAGGGAGAGCCATCTCCTATCGGTGTAGAATCGAGCAATCTACATTGTAAATAAGTGTTGAACCTCCACTCTATTCTTAGACTTTTACTGCTTGCATACAGTACCACTTCGTCCTTTTCCATTCCACATTTTACGAGGAGGCTAGCAGACTAGGAGGCTCAAGAATGCTAAGCTTTTGATCTCCGCCACATCTTTACTTCCCGTCGCGGATCGACCATGACGCCGCTGTTGAATCTTCTTGAGAGTGGCGCCCATCTTCGTCATCGGACTCTGTTCCTCCAGATTCTCGGATTCTGAGTATACGGTAGTAGTAGGTCGTGTGTCATGCTACGCTCGTATGATCACGAGAAATGATCCCCCTCCCCTTTCTTACCGACGATCCCTAATCTGACTTTCCTCCTCCATCTCTGCGACCTCTCCTCAGCTTCCCTCTCTTCCCTCTTCTTCTTCTTGCGCTCATAAACAGCCCTTACACACCGCCTCGTCCTCTCCTTTCCTTCTTCAAAATTAGCCCTTGCAAGCGCAACGACGTTATCAATGTCCTCCGGGGTATAAACGAAATTCCATGTGCTCATATATTCGCTCGTGACCGGATCGACTCCCTCAACTTTCGGGTTGCTGAGAAATGGGAAATAAACGACAGCGATTCCCGCGTCTGGTTCCATCAACTGCCAGTCCTCTTCTACAGCTTTGGATGGCACGTCGTCGGTAGACGCCGACCTCTCTTCTGTGGTTCCGACCCATACTGTACAGTATCCCAGATCGCGAGGGTCGCTGGACTCCTTACCGTTCGATACTTGCGCTGATGCATCCACTGCGTCTTTTAAGTGCTCAATCTGATCCTCTTTCGCATCTTCGACCTTCATTTGTGCTTCCGCAGCGGTACTCGCCTGAGCCCCCTCGAGCTCTCCTGCTGTTTTCTCAACAGTGTCAGAAACCTTGGGCCAGCCACTACCGATGGGCCATCCCTTGATACCTCTTTGTCGAGCGTATCCATCAGCGACGGATAGCCAGTTCTCAGTCTTAATGTCCGCTGAGGCATCGAATGCAATCAAAATATCCACATTTCTGCCTGGGCGAAGAAGGGGGTAAATTGGTAAATTATTTGACATCCCCGCATCCATCAACTGTAGGTGAGATGACTTGTACAAGCTCTCCGGTGTTGTTTCGGGCAATTTCCCTTCCATCTTGTAGACAAAGTTTGGAATTGAAGCCGGATCGATGGGGTGGACTTTGCTCAAGTCTTCATTTCTGCCTTCAATCATGTCGTCGATCCCACCGAATCCTGTGAGACCCTTAACCAATGGCCTAACTTCCTTATAATAGTGAGAGAGTGTTGCGCAAAATGCGCTCCCAAACACTCCAAGCAGCAATGGGAGACGCAACTCCGGAACTCGAAGACCATTCTCATCATGTGGAAGATCCTTTCCATTCTCGAATTTTCTGCCCATCGCCCATGTTGGTATGCCAGCACTGAACTCTTCACAGAATAATTCGTACGGGGTAACCTCAAACCACTGGAACCAAGCCTCCCGTTTCGCTTTCTCCTTCGTGCTTTCGGATGGGGAGTTGGTTGTCTTCTCCTCTTCAGCAGCTTCTTCGATAATGGGTATCTCATGACGAACACAAGTATAAATAGGCAGCGGATGTTCACCATGCTTGATATTTTCTCGTTGATTCGAGATCTTTAAATCTTTATCATCGACGCCTAGCTCTCCTTTGGGTACTAACAGTCTCGCAGCTAGTAGCAGCCCATAGACGTCAACCAATCCAAAGTCTGAATTTTTATCTCCTTTCAGCTTCTCCACGAAGCCGCTGAGCAGAAATTTATTCGTAGGTGCAGAATTGAGTGCGGCCAGAGCAACGGGTGGGTACGCAATGTGTATCCCAATCCGAGATTTGAGATGGTTCACTATTTTGTCCAACCGTCGTTCACCCAGAGAAGAGTGATAGAGAGCTTGTAGCCAACACGAACCGCTGACGCCGGCTGTGTATGTGGTACAATCGAAAAGTCCAGCCTCTCCCGCCGCCAGCATAGAGCCCGTACCAGCGACAAGAGCTCTCAGTCCACCTCCCGACCCCACCATAGCAATAATTGGCACGTCGTCAGGATGAACCTCCTCTTCCGGTACTCCAAGATATTTAGCTAAAGCAGTTGTAGTGACCTTCTTCCGCTTCTGCAAGAACTCCTTCTCCTCATCGCAGAGCTCCATAGAGACCCTCACTGATGCGGAGTGCTCAATCTCAGGGTTGATGAAAGGATCATGAGCCTCCTGCCAAATCTCATCTGCCAAACTTCCGGGTGCCATAGAGAGCTCCCTTTGGAGCTTGTTTATGTAGCCAGGCAAAGACTTGGCCCATTCAGGCATAATGAAATCTGCCAAAGAATCTGTGACTGAGCCCCATTTGACATCTGTGACTCCCGAGAAGATCGCGAATCTGCTGGCGAAGCTTGACCATGCGGTATCTTCATCTTCTACGGCGGATTCTTTTCCAAATGGTAGTATTGCGAGTTCTTTTGCATTCTCCTTGGCAACGGCTTCTTTTCTCTCTTCTACCCTCTGTTCCTTTAGCCTTTGTGCTCGGATTTCGCTCCGTAATCTTGTAGGAGGGAGAGGTTGGATGTGGTCATTTTCGTAGAGGATGTAGATCAAGCCACTGCCTATCACCACTGAGGTGACGCCAAGGAGGATTCGATTCGACATCTTGCGCCTACGTTTGGTCTTCCGCTTCGTGAAGATAAATCGCGACCTATTCAGCTCTAGTTTAATTGAGTTGTTCCATCGTGGATTCCGTATCGAAGGGCTGAGCCTCTCGGGTATTCGGTGGTTCAACAACGATAGGGAGCGAGGTTGCAATGCGCCGCGAAGCAATTGAGAATACATGACGAAGGAGAAAGATTGAGTGAGTGCTTTTGAAGGTCAGAAAGACATGGGTAAGGAGTGACAAGGGGACGAAAGGAGCACCCTCTCCGGATAGGGTGGGAACCTGGAGAGAGCTGGCAGATGCCTCAATGATGGAAATCTTGAATTCCATGTGAGTGTGGCTGGTGAGCTGGGGCTTCGGCGGGCTCCGAACAGGGGTACATCATTCGTCTCCGTACCTACAAAGTACACCGTAGAGACATACGATAGATAGACCGTTCTTTTTGACCGGAACCTCTAAGAAAGTTAGAAAATAATCATGTAGCTAGTGCTGCTGCTATTTACTACTTGCAAGATGATGACCTTCAAGCTCTTGTTAGCGTACATTTTAACATCTGAAAATTCTAGACCTAGTCGTCTAGAGACCCCTCGAGCTTGTTGAAGTTGCTCACTGTCAACGCCTCAAAAGTCAATACTTCACAACGACTACCGGATTCGATACCCCGCTATTCCCTACCTATGCCTACATCTCTTCGTAAGGCCCTGAAGAGCTTTCATTCACTATTTATTGACGGCATCAACTTCAGCTTTGAGCGGCGGCATCCTGGTTGAGAAGCTGAGCCTATCAATACAATACACTTTTGCAATGGTATATGAAAAGGATTAAAGAAGGATCAATCCGCATGATTGCTGAACTTGAGAGTTGTATGAAGACCCAACATGGCAATTGGTCGTCGAAGTTAAAGTGGAAGCCACAACTGTGTAGATGACTGGCTAGAGCAAGGCCACGAAATCGACACCTCACAGAGCGACTCTTCGACAGGATCATAGAAAGTGAAGTTCCTTCATTACAATTCCGGGATTCTACCTCTCAGATTCCATCAATCGATACTCTCTTTTTCTTATTCCATAGTTCCCCTCCTACCACATTTCAATACGGCCGCTACCCAGTCGCTTTCCTAATCAGCTTGACAGCCTTCACTAGCGCCTCCTACCACAATGCTTCCCGTCGGACGTGCAGCGTGGAGTCTTGATTATGCAGCAACTAAGATGGCAGTCGGTACATCACAAGCAGCTGATGAAGAGGCGCGAGCAGAGGTCGAGGTCCTCAAATCGAGGCTGGAGAAGACGACACAATTGACTAAGAAGATTCAAGCTTCTCTGGGTCGTTTGGAGTCTTCGGGGAAGACCCTCCAAGATGCTATCGATCCTATTTATGGCCAAACTCAGAAGCTCCAGATTGTTGGATCGAGTGTGTATCCGCAGGGAAATCTCGCGGTTCAGGCTGACCATGTACAGATATCGATGCGATCCTAGAAGCTCTTGACCGAATGAAAGCGCCCTCCGATATCAAGAGCAATGAGGAGGAAATTATTCGCAAAGGGTCAGTTCTCCACCTCTGCCCCTGCCGCAGTAAGACTTACAATTCTTAGACCTGAAAAGGCTGGGCTCAATGCCTTCCTCAACTCGGTCAAAAGAGTCAATAAAGCTCTCATCGAGATGAAGCGGAGTAACCTACGATCGAATCAGCAAGCTACCGCAGACCTCCAAAGGTTGCAGAAATCTGGAAACCAACAACTGGAAGCGAACTTTCAAAAGATCCTGCAGGAGGACTCGAGACCGATCGAACCCTTACACTTCATTACGAAAGACAAGCCATTCCCTCTTATAGCACCGGATAAAATGGGTCGTCTAGGACCGATTAATCAATACATTTCCGGTGTCACCAAACAGTCTGGCATGGCAGGAGAATCTCCAGTGCTACAAACATACGCAACCGTCAGAGGGCCATATCTGACGGCTACCCTACAAAATCTGGCCGCTGCATCGGTGAATACGGCTAGGAAGAAGACGCCCGATGCGGTCTACAGGCAAGGCACAAATGGCATTGGCACGTATGCGAAAGGGTTGGAGCTCGCCTTCTTGGCTGAATATGACAACATCTGTTCGTTATTTTCGCGGGATGAATGGGGCAAGGTGTTCAATTTAACCTGCCAGGGCGCCATATCTGAACTTGCCAGAACTCTCCGAGAGCTCAACACTCATATCAAAGCCAATCTACCAACGGATTGCTATCTTGCGTACGAGATCATCGAGATCATGTCTAATATCTCAACTAGCATTGACAGTCGCACGGGAGACCTGAAGCCTTCATTTGCTGCTGCATTGAAGCCTATTCGAGAAACTGGGAAGTCCTCTCTTGCTGATTTGCTCGAAGATACAAGGCGCCGCATTGCTGCTCTACCAATGATACCACAGGATGGAGCTCCGGTACCGATCACCTCTGACACGATCACAAGACTACAGACCATGGTTGACTTCCTTCGCCCTATTTCCAGCATTATGATCTCGCTTGGTGATGGCGGATGGAAGTCAACCTCCCAATCCGTTGTTTCTTCAGATCAAATACCCACTCTGAACTCCTTCGAGATTGGAGCAGACGGTAAACAGATATTTGCACATTATTGCATAGACACTATCGATACACTCCTCAGTTCCCTCGACCAAAAAGCCAAGCCTCTACTGAAAGGGAAACCAACTCTCGGCGTTTTTCTTGCCAACAACGCTACAGTCATCGAGCGCATGATCCGCAGCTCAGACCTTCAACCCCTCCTCTCAGGTACCATGGCCGATGTCGATAAATGGCGAAAGACAGGAATGCAATTGTATATGACAGGGTGGCGCGAACCATCCGGTGCCCTCCTCGACGTGACATACACGAATCGTGGATCCCAACGACCTCCTTCTGGCTCAGCAACATCTATTGACTCGGCCGCAATTGTCAAGGGTCTCAACAGTAAAGAGAAAGATGCAATTAAGGAAAAGTTTCGCCTTTTCAACAGCTCTTTCGATGAGTTGGTCGCCAAGCATAAAAGTCTGAGCATGGAGCGAGAAGTCAAGGAAATGCTTTCGCGACAGATACAGGGCATAATTGAGCCGCTCTATGGCCGGTTCTGGGATCGTTATCACGAAATCGACAAAGGCAAGGGGAAATATGTCAAGTACGACAAAGCTGGAATTTCAGCGGTGTTTCTGAGCCTAGGATGAGCATCATACTTTTGGGATATTGCGGTCTTATATGGGAATGGAGATAGGCATGGGACATTTATCTGAAACCGAGGTTAATTTAAAGGAAGATATTCGTTAATTTGGAGTTCGACGATACCAGGATGGCGTTTCTGGGAGAGGGTTTGAAGATGCATAATTTCAAAGCGGTCCATTTATTAAAATAGAGGAGCATCTGCCAGTTTCTTCATACAAGTGCCAAGCCATGCGAATTCCCTGCGTGCAAATCCGACTAACCAAATTAATTCGAAGTGAACACCCAAATACAGACACATCCAAACGACCATCCTAATGCAAATCCCATTACTTTTCCCATTCCAATCACAGCATACCCATCCGATCCGGCGCAATCCAGTCCAGTCCAGAGCAGAGCCAGCTCGTCATTCCGCGATGAGCTCCCAAGCGCCGTAGTTAAGTGAAAGTGGATATCATATCATATCATAGCGTCGTTAAAAGGCCTTCCCCTTCTCCCACTCTCAGATGAAGAGATTGGTGGAGTGGAAGAGAGGTGGAATCACAAACAATCCGATACGTCGCACCAGCCGCATAGATCGTGCGATCCGTCGCGGGTCTGGTCTGCTTTGCAGCAGTAGCCGCAGCAGTGGTTTACGGGCTGGGAAGGCGTGGCGATGGCCATTGTGACGAGGGTGGGTGTTGTTGGGGTTGGTGAGGAGAAACACATTTTTAAGGCGGGTTTGGATGTTGAGGGATGTTGATGCAGAGTGGTGATTTTGTGTGGTTGGGTTGTGGTAAGTATAATAGTATTTCGGGAGCGGTGAGTGGTAGATGTCAAGTGACGACGACGATAATGACGATGATGAAATTCGGAGAATTAGTCCCGGTGGTCGACGAATCGGTTGAGGGGTGAGCGAAGGGGCTTTTTTAAGATTCCCGACAGTTTGGTGACGAGGAGGTACAGAGGTGGGTGGGTGTCTTGGTACAGAAGATTTCCAGAAGACCTGGCTGGCGGAGTAGTTCGACGATGGATAAATAAGTTGGCCACTCGTTTTCGCCGGAAGGGTATTAAGTATGGGTTTTTTGATGAAAGGACTCCCGATCTCCACAATGCGGGAACGTGGTGCTTATAGCTTCAAACAAAGACGGGTACTCCCCATGCTGCCCTCAGGTCGATCACAAGGCTCACTGCTCAGTGCCTCCGCTGGTATATGCCCGCCGTCAGCTACTTTGAGGCTTCATGATTGGGAGACGGAGGAGCAGACAAATAGATTAAAGAATGGGAATGCATGGAACGCCCGTCTTACGTGACGACATGTGGATGCTTGATAGGAGATAGCAGAAGCGGGGCTGTGTGTCTGCGGATGTTCGGCGGTGTACGTTGGTACAGGAGAGGAGAGGAGAGGGGAGAGGAGAGGAGGTGACGGTACGTAGGGGACCAGGAAAAGAGGCGAGGAGAGAGAGTCGCGAGAGTGAGGCTGTCCGATCATCGAAGTTGCAATCCTTGATCTGCACCCACTACAGGTACCTGTACAAGGTTTTTGCCCAGTACGAAGTATCTGCCTGCACCCACTATCTGCACCCTCTCTGCGCGTCGTTTGCGGGGAAGGAGAAGAGAAGGACGACTGAGTCAGGGTTACAGTAGGCTCCCCCACTTGATACATACAGTACTGTACTGCACGGTAGGGACCGTCTCACATCAGAGCGAAAAACGTCCCGTTCCCCGTTCCGCTCCGAGTGCTGACTTGAGACCGCTGACCTGGGACACATCATGAGCGAAGGGGAAGAGGACGGAAATGCTTCAGCATTGATAGTGGTGCCATTGCATTATGTGAGCTGTCAGTTATTGATTCTTCGGCAGGCATGGAAATGGGATAATGCAACACGCGTCTCTCCCCAAGCCCGAGGAGGGAGAAGCCATATCAGCAATCCATCCATGCAATAATAGTGCGAGTTCTGGTATCGCAAGGTGTTGGCTGACTATGCAGGTGGGCGGAAATAGAAAAAACGTGCGTGAGCGCCTCTGAGTAGTGATTAGGGTAACGTGGGATGCCCATTCTGTTATGATAGGCTGTTTGGTGCTCAAGAGGGAGTGCAGAGCGTTGTGGAGGTTGCGATTGGGTGTGTTTGGAGGAAGATTGGAAGAGGGTAGAGGTAGAGGGTAGAGGTAGAGGGTAGAGGTAGAGCAAAGGCAGAGGTAGAGGCAGAGGTGGCGGGTAGAGCTAGAAGGTAGGGGCAAAGATAGAAGGCCAGGGGTGGAGTACGTAGGTGATTACAGGTGTAGGGGTACCGAGTACAGGTAGAGGCAGAGGGGTACCTTGACATAGAGGGGTAGTAGAGGGGTAGATGCAAATGCCTACACGGTGACCATCCTTCTACCTTGGCATTCGATGTCCAGTCTACCCTTCGACTCTTCGGTGAGCTAACGATCACAATTTGTGTTTCATAGTCATGATGTGTTGTCAACACCCAGAGAAATGACGAGGACGTTCCAAATTCCACCTTGCCCAATACGAGATTGTCCTAAACCGTCGAGACGTCGTCACATCGGCCTACAGAGTTTGACGTTTGACTCCACTCTCCGCTCTCCACGCGTGCTGCGGTCCGTTCCTCTTCTGAGAAATCATCTCTTCCGTGGGTACTCTTGCGATCTTTCGAATTTACATGACGCTCCTCTATGTCGGCAGTTGGTAGCACATGCTGTCAGATATCTGGGCGTGGAATCACACAAGAGGAAAGAAAGGACGCAAGAGCCACCAGACTCCAAGAATCGGCCTTTCCCCAGTAGTCCATTTTCCTCTGTGGACTTTTACACATCGAGAAGAACCTGCATCCAAGAGACGCCCCACAAGGCAGATATGTACGTCGGCATATGTGGCTCTCTGGACCGGTGGCTAGGCCTGCAGGACAGTTGAGCGGTCATTCTTCTCCGCAGGAGAAAGTGATAGAAAAGCTACGCCCTGTGAGTATGTATTTGCTTGCTTATCGCCCGGTAGGACTAGCTTTAGTCTTCCCTGCGGATCATTCAGTCCGCGTTCAGGCCTCCCAGGAAGAAAACAGAAAATACTAGTTGCAGCCCTTGCAGCCACTGTAGACAGCGATTCCATTGACACTGTCTATATGAAATGTCTGAGAAATGAAACGGACAGTTCGAGGCTACAATCCAGCCAGGAGGTACTGCGGGGGATCTATTATGAAGGGGTCTCGCACAGCAGCCGTGGCCGCCTGTGAGAATTTTGAATACTTATGCAGCTACGGCTCATGTAAAGGAACATAGGTATTGCCATTGTTCTGGATCATATGTTTCCTTTGCTATATTCGACGCGGCTTGATAGTGCTGTCGAATATCTGAGCCAACGCCAAGCACTCGCCGCGCATCTTATCCTTCGTGTGCCGATACAAAAGCAGGCTCTACATTTAATCTTTGATAATCAAATCATATGATCGTCGATATAGTCTATGTATGAGAACGAATTTAGTTGTATAGCATTAGAGGAGATGTAGAAGCACAAAACGAGCACGCGAATGTTCGAATTGCACTTGCCTGATATCTACCTCAACCCAGTTGGTAAGCCCGCATCGAGGCCTATCGACTGATCAGTAGCCTCAGCAAGGAACTTACTACATTTAAGGCGCCGAATAGCTGTATTGTGTTGCACTACCGGTGTCTTTGGTCTCCGATATATTGCGGGTAGTTGCAGCTCTTCTTCGTCGGGCACTCTATTCCATCAAACTTCACAGTATACTCAATACTGCGACTACTCTTTCTAATCATGTTGAGGTCTTCCATGTCTTCCAAGCAATGAGATGTACATTCTTTGCGCATGTCCGTTAGAAATTAAAGGTGACGGTCCTCCATAATGGTCAACCGTGAGCCCCGGTGGGTTTCCTCTAAGGTACGGAAAAACAAACACGTTTACTACGGCATCGTCGGTCCATACCCCTAGAACGGCATAGACATGAAATTTGATGGTAACATATCTCAGAACTACTAGTCAACCAAGCGATTGAAGAATCAAGCTTCGTTTGCCAGATGATGCCCAATAGATATCTTGACATCAGAACCAGCCAGCTAAATCTAGTAACTGAAGCCCGGCTGTGTTTGGCATTCTGTTGATGCTCTCATTTAATGATACCGGCAATCTTGGGTGTTGGACCGCAAATCTTCAGTACTACTCTTCGTTGAAGACGGCTTGAAGTTGTCCTTTGGCTGCCATAATCGTTCCCCCGGGAAAGTGCCATCCGAAGCCGTCAACTCCGGCGTCATTGCAATAAGGTCGGCAATAATTAAATATATTGACGTACTCATGAAAGTTGACGATGCCAACACTGTTGATCGAAACCTCAACTCTGGGCCAACCACGACTGAGAATCTCACCTCTCACCTCCAAAGTAAGCCAGTCCACTAAGCCGTTCAAAATCTTAAGTACTTCGCATTTCATATCTCGTACCTCAAATCTTTCCGTATGCATCATGTAACCTAGCAATACAGGTTGAGAATGAGCACTATCACGGCCCTCGCTGCCAGGATCGCCTATCTCGAAGCAGAGAACTCGCGCCTCACCGCCTCCGCCCTTGAAAATCACCGGTACCAGGAGACTCTGGAACAGACCGGAGATGTAACGTATTCCTTGCATCATCACCGCGCATCACTGACTTTGTGACCTAGCTTCTACGAAATGAGAAACGCAAACTGGAGTGGAAAGTAGAGGGGTTGGAGAATTGGAATAAGAGCTTGAGGGAGGTGCTGGATCGGAAGGAAGACGAGTTGGCTATTGCGCGGACGAAGATGGTGGAGAAGAAGAGGGAGATTAAGGGGTTGAGAGAGAAGACGGAGGAGTTGGACGCGACTAAGAAAGGTGTGGTGAGTTGGGTGAAGAATGTGTTCGGGGGATGGAAGAAGGAACTGTGACCTGGTGGGGTATGCTTGCTCGGGTAATTTTGAACTCTCAGACATATGGTTGTTCAATTCGTGTAAGAGTTGAATACACGAACTGAACGAAGGGGAACTTTAAACTTTGATATGATGATCCCAACGGGACACGTGAACAAAGCAAAGCTCTTCTCGCAGTATCTCATCAATCCGAATCTCAAGTTCGCCGAAGTTCATCTGGTGGTAATGTTCGATCATAGTTAGAAGACAACCTTGCCATCTCCACACTTCATGCGTGATAATCAAAAGTCTTCAGCCTTCCTGCTCCATCGACCTGAGATGTTCCGCCTTTGCTCGTGCACGCACTGTAGGCCTAGGAATTATCGTGTCTGAAGCCTTTGGAACAAGGCTCTGAATTACACCCGTTGATGAAGGACTTGCGAGATAACGAGAGCATGCTGGTTTATAACAAACTTATTTGGATTTATATTGAATTCATTTCATAAAGCATAGCATTGTTCTCGTCAAGATAATAAGGGGCTCAACCAGAGCTGGTTAGAGGCTGATACGTTGCAGGGGACAACTCGTGGCGGTGCAAAACAGGGACATCCCTATGACGTTGATGATAAGGACCCTGAAGCTCCACAGGTTTCTCACTCTCAACATGCAAGACAACCAAAATGCCACACCCTTACCACAAATCACTCACCAATCTCCAATAACATATCTACCATGGCATCTCTTCTCCGCCAAATAGTTGCAGGGCCACGGAGCCGACATCCTGAAGCCGGGCTCGATCTCTGCTATGTTACCGACCAAATCATAGCCACATCCGGCCCTTCAGGAACGTACCCTCAGAGAGCATACCGAAATCCCCTCGATCAGCTAGTGAAGTTCCTTGACTACAAACACGGGAAGGATTGGGCGATATGGGAGTTCAGAGCAGAAGGAACAGGATACCCAGACGAAGAGGTCTACGGCCGCATAAACCACTATCCCTGGCCCGACCACCACCCGCCGCCGTTTAGGCTCGTGCCCATGATCATGGCTGGCATGCGGAACTGGTTGCGTGAAAATCCCACGGGGGGAGAGAAAAAGGGCCAGGAGAGGAAAGGGAGAGTTGTGGTTGTGCATTGTAAGGCGGGGAAGGGAAGGAGTGGGACTATGGCATGCAGTTATTTGATAAGTGAGTGCGGGTGGACCGCTTCGGAAGCTCTGGCACGATTTACAGAACGGAGGATGAGACCGGGTTTTGGGCAGGGAGTCAGCATCCCTAGTCAGTTGAGATGGGTGGGGTATGTGGATAGATGGACGAAGTCGGGGAAGCTATATGTGGAAAGGCAGATTGAGATTATGGAAGTGCATGTCTGGGGATTGAGAGATGGCGTGAAAGTACAAGTCGAGGGCTATGTTGATGAAGGAAAGACGATTAAGTTGTTTCACGTTTTTACGAAGAAGGAACGAATTGTGGTTGAAGGGACTGCACCTGGTGGTAGTGGGTTCACAGATATGGTCTCTGATATGGCTGGCTTCCAGAATGAGGGCAAGGCGTCAGGATCGGAGAGTGTAGATACGTTGGATGGTGCGAATGACTCGAAGCTACGACCACCTGTTATCAGAGGCGGTTCAGCAACGCCAGAGATAACTGGCACAGAATCAGGCGGTGGTGCAGTCATTTTCAAGCCCTCGACGCGAGTAATCCTACCGACTAGTGATATAAATATTGATTTTGAACGGAGGAATAAAGCATCGATGGGTTGGACAATGGTTACAGCTGTCGCACATGTTTGGTTCAATACATACTTTGAGGGCAATGGTCCCGAACAAAATGGCAAGTCAGACGACAATGGGGCTTTTGAGATTGAATGGGATCGAATGGACGGCATCAAGGGGTCCAGCAGAAAGGGAACTCGAGCATTGGATCGACTGGCAATAATCTGGAAAGCGTACGATCCAGAGCCAGGCCGAGGAGGGAATGAAGATGTGATTCATGAGCCGGGCATAGATTCTCCCGTGCCGCAAATGGAACCTGCCGACTGGAAGGGAGGTAATGAGACGTCGCCTGGCTTGGGCAAAGACCTTGGGCTGAGAACAGAATCCCCTGTGAGCGCCAATGTCAGCAAAGCTAGCAGTATAAAGAGCACCGGTAAAGATGCCGAAGACGACAGCTCTATCGAAGGAGTAAAAAGCAGTGGGCCAGCTGGAGATGAGAACTTGGAGGCTGACCTGAGTGAGCTACCACAACCCAAAGCAAATGCTCCGGAGCCAGACTTGGCAGATATAAATGCGGGCCTGGATACTGCATCAGCTACGATACCTCAACGTGGCTCAGAAGTGTAAGTCTCTTCAGCGAACAGAAGGTCGGTTTTGTGTCTTCTAACACATCCATAGACCGGACTCGACGACTAAAACAGATATGAATCCCGAGACTGAAGCCATGGTTGAAGGCGTTTCTCTGATATCGACGAAGGACTTGCCTGACGGGAAGCCAGAAGATCAACTGAAAGATGCAAAGCATCACCACCTCGGGCACTTCTCATCCACGAAGAAATAGACGATAGATTCATGAAGACGTGGCTTAGAATTGAGAGCGTGACGAAAGCATGATGGACACGAAGTAACAATGATACCAATACATGGAAGGATTCGGCGGGTTGGTTTTGGGGGAAAAAACATTGTATATTCTATCAGTAGTAGGTAGAACGGCAATACGAAAGATGAGTCTCAAGACTAGTGCTCCAAGTTTCTAAATCGAGTTTGCAGTACTTGCTATTCCTGTGAATCCATTATAATTTACCAGCCACACATAATCCTCAACCTCACCTTCAACCCGAACCTTCCTCCGGCCATTCGCGGTCTAAAGTCGCGTGCTCGAGTCCAATCGGGGGCCCAGCGGCTCTCCCTCGGCTTACCATTTAGCAACTTTATATATAATTTTATGTTTTATTGTCAGTACCTAATTCACGTTGAGCAAATCCCTAGTGGTCAAGGTGGTGGGCGGCAACTGAAGAACTAAGGTTGTCGGCCATTTCAATAACCTAACTCTGTCGATGTGAGTGTCTAGGCACGTAGCGAAGAGAAAAATGCAAGAAAGCTCAACACCTTTTTTTTTTGCCATTTTGTGTTCTTTTGGAGTTGTGGCTGCGGTAAGACAGCTACTATTATCTTTTTTGTCTATGGCAGTTTTTTTTTTTTTTGGCTTTACGCGAGGTTTGTTTGTTGACAATGATCGGACGATCTACTAAGCCCGGCTTTAACTGCCTCTTCTACTTGAAGACCCAATTTTTTCTGCGTTTCTCGAATTTGGATTGATATCATTATTACAGTGAGTATAAGTAAGTGTCTCAGGTAGAATTCTAAAACTGCGGCATACTTCAGCACATTTGCACTCTTTCACCTGATATTGGATGACGAGGATCATGAAAAGCAACATAATATCTGCTCTAGCTAACTATAGAGGGCTAGGTAAGGAGATCCTATATCTTCTCGCTTGAGAGCTTTTGTTGTACGTCGCAAATCTGGGAATACCTTCAAAAATTCCCTCAATCATTGCCAAGAGGTTGCACGGTAGCAACAAATAGGGCCAAGGCCAACACAGGGAATAATTATAGCGTAGTGAAGTGAGCAGAATGTTAATTCCGATTCAATCAACATGGGTTTTCAATTGCTCTCAATTGCGGTAATCACGAAGGAAGTGGGCTAAATAGATAATAAGTTCAACCCAACAAGCATAATTATTGGTGCGATAACAAGTAGTTGTGATATGTATCAATCAATTGATCTAGGGCCTAAGATGATTGTTAGAGGTTATTGAAAGAGCAATAAATTATTCTGTCTCTCAAGTGATCGATTGTCTTGCGAATTTTTGATAACAGGACTTCGTCACTCCAATCAGCCGAGAAGGTCCACCTCACATTAGCGACAAGGAACATGTTTGAAGTCCGGCAAACGAGGTTTGCAGAGTCCATGATGACTTTCCGTAACTCCACCCATACTCTTCTCAATTCTAGAATAAGAAGTGGTACATCCTTCTCCAAGCAGGATACGCTGCAATTTCCGCCCTGGTCGCGTTGATACGCTCCCAATCGACTTCTCTTCTTCCGGTATCAACGTCGATCTGTGACGTTCTGAGCCAGCCGGTACGTTTCCACAAGTACCCACAAGCCCAGAAGAAGAGAACAACAGGAAGGGCCAGGTAGGACTTGAAGAAGTCTTCGGCAGTGCCGAGCTCGCCTCCAGCCCCGAGGGGGTAGAGTGCTGTGTAGAACTACGATACGTTTAGTTGGATACTCGTGGTTTGAAACAAAGGACGACACGCACCTGAGCTATGAGCACAAGGACAATCAAGATGAGGCCACACCATGAACCGTATACACCTCCAATAGCTTGGAATGGAATCTCATCGAGTGTATGGCCGTGATATTTCCATGCGGAGCGAAATCGGATATGAGCAAGACAAATGGATCCCCAGGTGAAGAGAGCGGCAAGACCTGACAACGCGAGAAGCCAATCAAAAACAACAGGGCCGCTGGCACTTAGATTGACATAACCGAGACATCCGAAGATGAGGATGGCTATTGTGGACCAGAGTGGACGCCCGGATCTGTCTATATAAGTAAAGAAGTGCGGAGCGTAGCCTTGCTCTGCTAGTGCGGTCAAGGTTCGAGAGCCGCCATAGACTCCTGAATTACCGATGGAAATGACAGAGACTAGAATAATGAAGTTCATGAAGCTGTCGTATCCCTTGAGGCCAGCGTCTTTAGCTGCGATCACAAACGGACTTGCCGTAACGTCGATGAGAGGGTTTGCGCCGAGGAGTCGTTCATCAGTCGAACTGCAGATGGTGAGTTTCCCAGCCTCAACAACAGGGGGTTATCTTACCTCACGAGAAGACCTACGAACAGGAGGCCAACGATATAGAACCTGAGAGTATAAGCCAATGAAAATCAAAGGATGAAGGAGTGAGAGAACTGACAGAGTGATGCGCCAGAAGACCTGTTTGATCGCGCCTGGAAGAGCTTTGGCAGGATTCTCGGATTCAGCTGCAGCGAGTCCCACAAGTTCTGTTCCGCTAAATGCGAAGGCTGCTGTAACAAAGACAGAGCAGACACCTTTGAAACCATTTTTGAATGCGCCCGGATCATACCAGAGTCTTGCACCCCAGTATTCGCTGTATATTCCATTGCTCGGGCCTCCACCAGAGACTGGAAATAGAAGATTAGCAAATTACGGGCCGCAGAGTGGCTGTGCTCACCAAGAATCAAGCCGACGATCATGAAAATAACAACTGCTGCTAGCTTCAGGATACTGGCCCAGAACTCTTCTTCGGCAAAACCAAGAACACCGAAGACGTTGATAATGACAATGGCACCCAGGAACAAGGTTATCCAAACGGCCACATTGATATCTGGATTCCAGTATCCGACAGTGAGACCAGCGACAACTAGTTCGAGGGGCAGAACGATGGCCCATTGGAAAACATAATTCCATCCCATGGCAAACCCCCAGGATGGATCAATGAAGCGAACCGAGTATGTGTAGAAGCCCCCAGAAACAGGATACATGACAGCAAGTTCTCCCAGAGCGTAGACTGACTCAAAGATTAGTCTATAGTCTATATTTAAGCATTCGCATAATGTACTTACCAACGTTGAATATCATAACTCCCATGATAGCAAAATCAATGAGAAGAGTAGCTGGGCCCTGGTATCCAATCAAATGTTATGTCATGTAGATCTGAAGAAGGTTGACTTACACCTCGATTCAAAGCACTACCAGAACCGACGAAGAAACCAGCACCAATTGAGCCACCAATCGCAATCATATGCAAGTGGCGAGGCTTGAGAGTTTGGTTGAGTAAGTTGTCTTCGCCAGAAGTTGTTCGTCGTTTGAATGAGTCTGGGGTGACACCCATCCGGGTCCAGAAGCCCAACTTCTCGTGCTCTTGTGTATAGACATTGCTGTCTGAGCTATATTCTGGAGGGGTGTTACTGCCCTTTGCGGAATTTACAGCCTTCTCTTCTTTCAAATCCATGATATGATTCTGTGACGTTTGCTTCAAAAGGAGCAACAGTGCTAGGAGGAGGAAACAAGGTAGCCCGTACTTGAATTAAAAGTGGTGTGATAAGCAACGACAGAGAGATGAAGAGCGTAGCTCATTCTTATAAGAGATGACGTTGAAACCGTGAAATTCCCCTCCTCACGGCCTGGGGTGAAGCGGAGCTCCCACCAATTGAAGTCGCCGCCAATTTTGCAAAGCGAAATTGATGTATTGGCAGCTTCCAGAAGATACATAGAATGCTTGTGATCAATCAGTGGTCCTGTGTGTTATCAAAGCCAAGGTTTCACCCAAGACTTGGGTCAGAGATAAGAGCTATATGGGCAATGGGGAGGTGCTATCAAGACTATCACTTGATGTTGCTCAGCGAGGCTAAGTACATCATTTTGAAAGGCGCCGTCGTAGGAGGCACTCTTGGCATGAAACTTGGAGTGGATGGGGAAGGCGCAGAAAAAGTTCTTCTTGGAGTCCCTTGGACTTTCTTGACCTTCCTTGGTGGCTACTTGGAACTTCTTGAACCGCAATCCGAAATGTCGGCTGCCCTCCTCTGCTATAGCCAGAAGATGATGGGGCGGCTCGGCTTTCGAGAGGCAAAAGAATGAGGTACTAAACTCCTAATACAGGCTGCGTGGTAACATCTTCTCAAAGATCAAAGAATCATGCTCATGATGATTCTGGCGCCAAATGATTGTCAAGAGGAGCGCCAAGTAGCCAAGTAGCCAGCCAAGTAGCCAAGTAGCCGAGTAGCAAAAGTAGTCAAATAGACAAGCAACGAGCCAATGGGGGGGGAACATAGCTTATCGTCACATTCGCACAAGTGGATGGCTGAGAAGCCTAGAAGCAGTAGATGAGGTCTAGAGGAAGAAGGGAGTTGGAACTTTCTATCTTCACTGGCAGAAATAAACCCCTGAGGAAAATATGTCATATCACGTGACTTCACATGTACTTGAAGATGTCATGATCTCGAGAATATCATAAAGAAAATAATTTCTAAATGCCACCTAACACCATCATCCATACTGCCGGGTAGTGAACCGTCAGAAGTCAAATCGTTGATTCTCTTTGAGTGCAGTGCTACCGTGCTCCCTGCTGCTCTGCTTGAGTGCTTGCATAAGCGTCTCTTTAGCGCGTTTTCTTTTCGTTCTCACGCGTCTCCTCGCGTTCTCGCGTAATGGTCAATTTCGACCTCCTGAGATACGAGTGTCTTCCATGAGAAATCAGCGCTCAACGAACAGATTCTAAACCTCTTCGATAAACATGGATAATTTACAACTCAGAGATGAAGCGGTCCGCGATCGCGTTCGAGCTGCTCAAGAATTCCTCGATCCTCGTATGTCTAATTCAACAACTCCTTTCCTCATCTGCTAACCGCCTACAGTCGATCCCGCTGCGCGCAGCTACAGATCAGATATTATTCTGATGCTCCAGAAATTTCAACGAAGGCTTGTAGTCAGTATCGATGATGTCCGCGCCCACAACACCGAGCTCGCAGAAGGCCTGCTTCAACAGCCGTTCGACTTTGCCCTTGCTTTCGACAGAGCGCTTCATGAAGTTGTCAGCTCTCTCCCTAATACCACACAAACGCAAACTTCAGAAGATACAATGTACTACTGCGCCTTCTCTGGTAGCTTCGGACAATATGCTACAAATCCTCGAACCCTTTCCTCTGCGCACCTCAATCATATGGTTTCGCTAGAGGGTATTGTCACAAGATGCTCTCTCGTTCGGCCGAAGGTAGTCAAGAGTGTGCATTACAACGAAAAAAAGAAGGTGTTTCACTTCCGGGAATATAAGGACCAAACGATGACTGCCAATGGTGCAAGCACCTCCAGCGTATACCCACAAGAAGATGATGAGGGCAATCCTCTTATCACGGAGTACGGATACTGCACGTACAGAGATCACCAGACCATTTCGATTCAAGAGATGCCAGAGCGCGCTCCGGCTGGGCAATTACCACGTGGCGTCGATGTTATTCTGGACGATGATTTAGTTGATAAAGTCAAGCCTGGAGATCGAGTCCAACTAGTTGGTATCTATCGATCGCTGGGGAACAGAAACGCAGGTCACAACAGCGCTCTCTTCAAAACAGTGGTCTTGGCAAATAACGTGGTCATGCTGTCTTCGAAATCTGGAGGAGGAATTGCAACAGCGACCATCACCGATACGGATATTCGAAACATCAACAAAGTCGCAAAGAAGAAGAATCTTTTCGATCTCCTATCTCAATCTTTAGCTCCAAGCATTTACGGTCACGAATACATCAAGAAGGCGATTCTTCTTATGTTACTTAGCGGCCAAGAGAAGAACCTTGAGAATGGAACACATTTGAGAGGTGACATCAACATTTTGATGGTGGGTGATCCATCTACCGCGAAATCCCAACTACTACGATTTGTTCTCAACACTGCACCGCTTGCCATCGCAACTACTGGTCGAGGATCTTCCGGAGTCGGTCTCACAGCAGCAGTCACTTCCGATAAAGAGACGGGTGAACGTAGACTAGAAGCAGGTGCAATGGTTCTAGCAGATCGAGGTGTTGTCTGTATTGATGAGTTTGACAAGATGTCCGACATAGATCGAGTCGCTATCCACGAAGTTATGGAACAACAAACTGTCACCATTGCAAAGGCCGGCATTCACACCTCCCTCAACGCCCGTTGCAGTGTGATCGCCGCGGCCAATCCTATCTTTGGTCAATATGATACCCACAAGGATCCACATAAGAACATCGCTCTCCCAGACTCCTTACTTTCCCGTTTTGATTTACTTTTTGTGGTTACAGACGACATAGAGGATGCTCGTGACCGTCAAATATCGGAGCACGTTCTCCGAATGCATCGTTACAGACAGCCAGGTACCGAAGAAGGAGCACCCGTTCGCGAACAAGCCCAGCAAACACTCGGGGTTGGTGTCGATCAAGAAGTTGATGCCAATCGTCCCACCGAAGTATACGAGAAGTACAACCAAATGCTCCATGCAGGAGTAACCCTCACGACCGGTCGCGGGACGAACAAGCGAGTGGAAGTGCTCAGCATTCCATTCATGAAGAAGTATATTCAATACGCGAAATCCCGAATCAGGCCTATTCTTACGCCAGAAGCCTCTCAACGCATCGGCGATATCTATGTTGGACTCCGGAACGACGATATGCAAGGAAATCAGCGCAAGACCAGTCCTATGACCGTTCGTACTTTGGAGACACTCATTCGTCTCTCCACAGCGCACGCAAAAGCTCGCCTCTCAAACCGTGTTGAGGACCGCGATGCCCTTGCTGCTGAAGCTATTCTGCGATTTGCTTTATTCAAGGAAGTTGTGGAAGACGAGAAGAAGAGCAAGCGTCGTAAGACTCGCCCTCTTGAGGATGAGAGTTCTGGCAATGAGAGTTCGGACTCTGATTCTGACGATGCTCCTCCCTCTGCTCGAGCAGGTACTTCACGAACCCGTACCCCTGGAACTGCACGTACTCGTGGCCCTGCAAGCCGACGAGGTGGTATAAATGGTTCTAGTTCCCGCACAACCGGCGACAATGGGGCAGATGTCGTCTCAGAAGACGAAGATGACATCTATACCGCGACACCACGCACCCAACGATCTCGCCCATCAGCCACTGGCCCAACACAATCACAGACTTCCTTCGCTTCCTCTATTGCTGCTTCACAACTCCCCTCGCAAAGCCAAGAAGATACAGAACTGGCATCCGAGGCGGCGGCATTGAGCATTGCGCCTACAATCACGCCTGCGAGATTGCAACTCTTCCGTACGACGCTAGGACAGCTGATGAATACTGATCTGTTCGAGGATGACTCCGCGGAGGTTGCGGATATCGTCACGAGAGTTAATAGGACTGTGGGTGGTGCAGGCGGCGGTTCTTACGATCGGGCTGAGGCTGTTGCTGCCTTGAAGAAGATGGATGAGGCGAATAATATCATGTGAGTACCTCGATGACGAAATTTTGAGGAGAGATTTACTGACGGTTGACGTAGGTACACTGATGGGGAGCTTGTTTACAAGATATAGATGCCTTTGTTAGCATAGCAGTTTTAGATAGAACCTTGGTTGAGGCGTTTGGGTTGTGTTTGGTTTGAGCTGAGAAGGAGCATTGGCGTTTATGTTTGATGCTGTAATGAATTATGTCTCTGCATTGAGCGTCTTAGTCTGTATGATGTCTTTAACACCGTATTCAAAGCCTTTCTAATGCCTCTCAACACCTAAACCCACCTTCCATTCCTCGCCATGAATTCCTTCAGCCTCTCCTCAACTCTAACACCATTCCACGTCTCCCTGCCCTTTTCATCCGCGCCCAGAATAGGCATACCGACCTGCTCAATCGCAAAACTAGCCGCCACACTTCCCCAAGCCGCCGCCTCCTCAACCTCCTTTCCCCTCGACAACGCCACTGATAGACCACCCAGAAACGCGTTTCCCCCACCTGTCGGATCAATAACTTTCTCCACATCTCTGTGTAGAGCAGGAAGCCACCTCTCAACGCCCGGATCTACCGGTACAGGATCCCTCTCAAAACTGCCCTCTCCATCCATCAGTCCCGAAAACAGTGCTTCCATATCCATGTCCAGCGTCAAACCGCCTCTAGCATGATTACGGGGACGTTTCCGCTTAACAACAGATGGACGTCGCGAGCGGCCACCGTTCTTGGCGACGTAGCACCCTTTTGCTCCGCATCGAATTACGAGGGCGAAGGATTGGAGGGGCATGGAGCCGAGGAGTTGCTCGCAGGCTCTCTCTACTGCTATGGTGTCTACCTCGCCTGTTTCTGGATCGAGGCCGAGATCGGGATCGCCCATGAATCCTGCTAGTTCCGCATGATTGGGCGAGCAGATGTCGACGTATGGTAACGCGTTGGTGCAGTTCAGTAGCTCGGTGGGCGTGCATAGATCTGGGACGGGTTCCCAGATGAATTGTGGTTTCTCTGCGTAGGGATTCATTGCTTTGCGTTTTCGGAGAATGCCGGTGACGAGGTCGATGCAGCGCTTTGGGGAGCAGACCATGTGGAATGACTTTGAGAAAAGGAGGGCGGGAGTTAGATCATTTTCGTCAAGGCGGAGTTTGGGTGTTGTGTATTTGAAGGCTCGATTTTGGTTTGAGTCGTAGCCGTTCCAGCCTCGTGTTGTTAACCGTGACGTGTCGGTGCGTGTTAGGACTGAGGTTTCCCAAGCGGAGATTTGAGAGGAGATGCTTTTGGGGAAGTCGGAGCCTGCGTCGATTATCCAGGAAACGGTTCGGGAGAGCGGGGGTGATGAGAGGAGACGGGCTCCCAGCGCTGAATATGCTCCTGCTCCACCGAGAATGTCGAAGACGGGGGGTTTGGGAGGGAGATAATGGATCTCATCTGATATTGCATAAGTATTGTACGGGCAATAAGACGACATAAAACAGGATATAGGTAACAGACTGTTTCCCAAGAACTGAAAATAAGGATAGAAAGAATAGCGAAGTAATTGACCAGAAATGTTGTCGTTAGATGCAGTTTCGCAAGGCAATACCTTGGCCATGTCATCTTCTCTTACTCAACAATACGAACCCCAACCTTGGAGTCCAAATAACCTTACATAATGAGCCCATCTCCAGTGAGAGGAAGGAGTGAGAGAAAGGAATGTATAGCTGTCCAGAGCGATGATCTTATCATTTCGCCTGAAGAGCGATAAGCCTTTGCTTACACTGCCTGCGTTGACAATTCTGACAAGGCTTCGGAACCAAGTCGCGATAAAATAGCAAACCCTTTGACGGAGAAATAGATCATGCTTACCTATTATAAACATGCCCATTGTGCAAAAGTCAATCTCCTGAGAAGGAGATATCTCTTGGTCCTCCTCCATGGCCAGATATGGGGGTCATCGGTTTATAGTCGAAGCTTCCATGTTGCTAAAACTCGAGTTTCGAAAGCCGTGAGCCATGAGCAAGGCGAGACGAGGCTGACATTGTGGAGCCTCAGGTGATTTTGAGGCTATTCTCCATCTGGTCTTTCGTAGGCTCCTGAATAAACGTCCTAGCTCGGAAGCTTCCCCCAAATTTCCAACGTTGCCTGGCCCCATCCCTCCAACTCTCTTCTTGAGCAGCTTCCTTTTGTTCCTTCATTGACATCTCAAAACTTATTTTCGATTCTCCGCTGTGTTCATTCTTTGTCTAAGCGCTGTTGACTTCCCGTCGCCAGCTTTGTTGATCATTTCCGCTTCCCATATCTGTCACCTGCTTCTGTAACAGAACGCCCCTGCAGCGAAAATGGCCGCAAACAATATGCATAATCTGACGACTCTCATCAAGAGGTATTAATCTCTCCTTCTTTTCTAGCCCTTCAAACCGTCATTCAATCAACTGTCTAGCGATCATGGACGACAAAGTTGTGCCCACCATCCATCGAGTGGAACTGACAGCTATCATCTCTAGGCTGGAAGCCGCAACGTCTAGACTCGAGGACCTGGCCACTTCCACAGTCGAACCTCCAAAAACGAATGGTGCAGCTCCCCCGCCCACAGCTCCTCTACCACCTGCACCTGTCCCGGTAGTCGTTGCACCACCTCCGAAGCCTGCGCCTGAAGTTTTACCAGAATCCGTCGAGGAGTTTGATGCCTTCATCAACGGCACTTTGAAGAAGTTTGTCAACTTGAGCGATGAAATTGGAGGCCCCGTGGCCGAGCAGGTGCGTATCATGGCAGACGAGCTGTGTAGGAGGGGGGGTTGACAAGACTAGGCTTCGAGTGTACAACGGGCATTTGCTGGTCAACGCAAATTCATCCTCATCACTACGAAAGCGAAGAAACCTGAAATGACAAGTCCAGTCTTCATGCAACTCCTGAAACCTCTGCAAGAATCCATTTCAGCAGTCAGCGATATTCGAGATGCAAACCGCGGTTCCCAAGCATTTGACCAACTTAGTGCAGTCTCAGAAAGTATCGGTGTTCTCGCTTGGGTGACTGTCGACCCTAAGCCTCACAAACATGTGGATGAATCGCTTGGATCTGCGCAATACTGGGGTAATCGAGTTTTGAAGGAGTATAAGGACAAGTAGGAGCTCTGAGTTGGCATTCTGGATCAAAACGCTGACTTGATGCAAAGGGACCCGCAACAAGTTCAATGGATAAGAGCATACTATCAGATTTTTAAGGACCTCTCCGAGTATGTCAAGCAAACGTACCCTCAAGGGATTCCTTGGAATCCCAAGGGTGTATCAGCAGAGGAGGCTATAAAACAGGTCGAACAATCACAGCCCGGCGCTCCTCGACCTGCTCCCCAAGCAGCAGGTGGCCCACCCCCACCCCCTCCTCCAGGACCTCCTCCACCACCTATGCGATTCGATGCTCCAAAGGCTGCGCCAGTCTCCGACAACGGTGGGCTTGGGGCTGTGTTCTCGGAATTGAATAAGGGAGAGGCTGTCACAAAGGGTCTTCGCAAAGTCAATGCCGACCAAATGACCCATAAGAACCCGTCTTTGCGAGCTGGAGCTACGGTACCAACTCGAAGTGCTAGCCAATCGAGCGTGTCCTCGATCTCTCATGCCAAAAGTCCGGCTCCTGGGAAGAAGCCAAAGCCGGAGAGCATGCGCACGAAAAAGCCTCCTGTGAAGAAGCTCGATGGCAATAAATGGTTTATTGTGGGTTTTGAAAGTTGTTGTTGCATGGATCGGTCACTGATTATTTATAGGAAAACTATGACAATGAGTCCCAACCAATTGAGATCGAGGCATCCATCTCACACTCCATTCTGATTAGCCGCTGTAACAAAACCACGATCATAATCAAAGGCAAGGCCAACGCCATCTCAATCGACAATTCACCTCGCCTCTCCCTGATTGTTGAATCTCTTGTATCCTCTATCGATGTGATCAAATCCTCCAACTTTGCTCTTCAAGTTCTAGGTACACTTCCTACAATCCTCATGGATCAAGTCGATGGTGCTCAAGTCTATCTTGGCAAGGATAGCATGCAGACTGAGGTGTTCTCCAGCAAATGTTCTAGCGTCAACATAAATATCATCGAAGGAGAGGATGAAGATTATAAGGAAGTTCCTCTACCAGAACAGATTCGCACTTACATAGACGTGGATGGGAAGATAAAGAGCGAGATTGTGGAGCATGCTGGGTGATGTAAGAGAAAGCGCAGAATGTAAGCTAGAAGCATTGTAGCATAGGGGTGTCATCTGGGCGATTTAGCCCGCTTTCTTGTTGTATGACTTCGAAGGTTATAATTCAACCCATTCTAGACCCATTGACAAACATCCCCGCTTTTTCCTTCGCTATTGGTACCTTACTTGGAGCGTAGGTGCTGCCTCGAATGTTGTAGAATGTATTTTCCCATATGGATCCTATCGTTGCGCTGTCGTGACATACGCACCAGGAGACAGCGAAATGCATTGTGTTGCATGTAATGACAAGCGAGCTTGATGGGCACCTCTGATATATGACTTTTCCAACACTTTGCACGAAGACCAATGAGCAACTATAAATTACAGACTCCAAACGCTGCAACGTGGCATATTTTTTTGAGGCTAGTTCATGATATCTTTTCTGATGTTCCATGGCGAATACCGTTAATTTTGCAGATTAGCAGTATTATGAGAGCCCCCACTGTAAGTAGTTGGGAGTTTGTGGGTGGAGGAGACGGAATCCGTTGTGGATTTGGGATTGTATGCATGGGAAGTTCAAGCTTTGTTTCACAGAGAGCATCAGCACAGCAAAGATACAAAGACATCGGAGATTCTTGGCATGCAGTACTTAATTAACACAGTCAATGGAAAACAAATGGCAAGCGGCAAGGCCTCAATCCTCGCATAGACTTCCTACAGAATTCTGTGGTATCTGTAGGCAAAGCAAGGACTGGTAGGTATGTTCGCGCTTGCAACAATATCATAAGAGACCAGCTTTGCTCAACGACCTTTTAGTCCTCTCTCTGAGAACCCGCGCCTCCGGCCCTCGGAATTTGCAGTGCCCGAATCAGAGTCGCAGATACATGGTCTCAATCGCATAACCGCCCGGTAGTACAGTTGTATCCCAGTCCATTGGTGATGTCTGAATATGTACAATTCCATCTATTCCGGTTTCCTCTATGATCCGCCCTTCTGGTTCTTCTCGTGCTCGATGATTTGCTTGCTCCAACTGAATTCCAAGATCAGCCCCATTAACAATTTCGCAATCTTTCACAGAATACGTACTACCGACTGGGATAGAACCTCCCCGGTTCAGGCATCTTCGTCCTCTCCTCCCGCTGTGCACTCAGTCTGAACATCAATGCCGTGAGTCCGAATATCGCCAGCCCTACCACAGCCGTATTCGATTTCCAATTTCCGGGTTGTGAGTACCAGCCACCCGCTGGTGACCAGACGTGTTTGGGGTATCTGAGCTGGGTTAGAATCGAGATAGAGGAGCTTTTTGAAGCAATTGGCTTACGGAATCTTGCCGCCGCCGCCCTATAGAGAAGTTAGCATGATACTAAACTCGAGTTGGTCAGATAAATTACCATTTTTGATCAATTGTTTGTTTGTATGGAGTTGCGTGGAAGCTACTTTCTCGAAGCCCAAGAGGTGCAGTTGAATATCAACTAGCTTCGCTTAGTCAGAAACTTGGATCACGCTTGCTCGTGTGAGGTCTTCGAGAAATTTTGGTGCAACCAGAAGGGATCTAATATCAATACGTCAAGACGCCAATCTCAATAAATCGTTGTCGCCACAGCCGGGACGAGAAGAGGGAGGAAGTCATCAATGAAGAGATTACGAATAGGGAGATGGAGTGGGCAATTGCTCTCACCACGAACGAGACCATGCTCTCTACTTCAACGACGGCAGCAAGCTCAAAATATAGCTACCAGTCGAAGAACTCAATCGACTTCTGCAGCAGTGGATCTCACATTTGAAGATGGTGATCCCGAAGAAAACTTATCCTCAAATTCCCGGCATCCTTCGATATTCGAAAGCAACTCTCCTTCTCCTGAGCAAGCGAGGAAGTCAGCGAAATTGGCGGCGCTGCATGCAAGACTGGTTCTACCAAAGAAGCTTCCTTTAGAAACCCTGGCTCGAACGCTGGTTGATCCTTCGGCGGATTCCAATGCTCGACTCAATAACCTCACACTCTCACAAGTTGGCGGCCCTATACTCTCCTACCATGTCGCTGAATGGTTACTCTGTCACTATCCTCGTCTCCCCATGACCGTTCTCTTCGCTGCGGCATACGCTTATAATGGACCCAAAACACTGCAGATAATAGCTAAAGAATGGGGAGTTGAAACAGCCTTTGCCCCAGGGCCAGAAGTTGATGCAGGACTGTTACAATTCTCGAAAATGCACCCTGGAACTCCAATGCCGTCTGGGGGAGGGACTACGCGGCCAGGCTCAGGTTTTGCTAAGATGAGACGGGGGATAAGCAGTAGGAATGTGTACGATGATGAGTTTGGGGATACCGTTCCCAAAAAAGGCCAGGTGGATCAGGAGATTCCCACCGAGACAGCATACTCGAATTTCGTGAAAGCGATCATTGGATCAATATACCTGCATGCTGGACGAGCGGCAGCGAAGACGTTTGTGAAGCAACATGTCTTGTCTCGACATCTACAGATCTCCTCATTATTCAGATTCGAGCATCCTGTGCGAGAGCTGTCGAGATTATGTGCGAGAGAGGACTTTGAATTCCCGACAGCGCGAATATTGAGCGAGACGGGACGAGCTTCAAGGACACCTGTGTTCGTGGTGGGAATTTTCAGTGGGAGCGAGAAATTAGGAGAAGGATCTGGGTCAAGTTTGAATGAAGCGCGAACACGAGCCTCTATTGCTGCATTGAAGGCGTGGTATCTGTATAGCCCGGGCAACAACGTCAGAGTTCCAAGTGATATGGAGGAATCAAATGCGAAACCCTGGGAGCCGGTGCATATTGATTTGGGAGAGATTATACATTGAGTGTTGCATTGGGAGTGGGAATAGAAGAAAATTGGCCAGAACGTAGGCCTTTGGAGAGGAAAGTCACGCCGAGATTATGTGGCATGGTCTTTGTGTATTTTTGAGTCTCCTTGTGTTGATATGCATTGGGAGCAGGAATGAGCTCGGTTGGAGGTATGTATGGATAGCTGTAGAATATATAGCCTCATGTAAAATGAATGGCACCCTCTCCGCCACTTCTCAAACATGTGCAAATGCAAAACGATGAAGAGGGGAAATTGGCTCAGCATGGAATCATTAGTCTATGCTTATGAACATGCTCCTTCAACTAAGCAAATGACTTGCATGCAACACATCTATGCCAACCCGTAGCGAACCAAATCTGAGTCCGTAGGCCAAAAGCAAACCTTCAATCATGGAATGCAAACGTCCTCCCAAGCAAACGCCAAGTGATACAGTCCCCTTACCATGCAGATGAAGCCACTAGAAAGACCGTAGAGGGGAAATGCAGATGCGAAAGGGTATCATGAAGACTCGGTAACGACGTTATGCTTGGAATCAACCTCCTTTGCTGGGGTTCCTTCCTCTTTGCCATCTCCTCCAGCATGCTTCTTTTCGTTCTCGGTTTTGAGGAACTCAGAGGTGGCTTCTGATTTGATATCGACCTTCTTGGCTCGTGTTCCCGCCTCATCGTCTTCTTCACGTTCACGCTTCTTGCCCCCAGCTTGCGACTCTTCAGATGTAGCTTCAGACTTCAACTTGGTCTTCTCTTCGGAGATATCACTGGTCCACTGTTAGAGACTGTAATCAGCCGTAAGAAAATCTTATCATACCCATTCTTTTCGTCATGGTCTTCATGCTCACGATTTCTGTCATTATCGCGGGGTCCTCTCTCATTACGGCCTCGTCCACGACCACGCCCACGTGCACTTTTGTTGTCGCGGCGGTTTCGGTCATCTTTGAAACCATTTGCACGATCGTCCTCTCGACGCTTCTTCCAGTCATCAGGATCACGATCGCCCCCGTCACGTCGTCCTGCTCGATCACGATCATTTCTGCCTCGATTTCCTCCACGATCACCGCGGCCTCTACCGCGACCTTGGAATCTGGGAGTATATGTTGGACCAGGTTGGATCTTGCCTTCTTTAATATCATTAATCTTCCCCTCGTTGTATTGTTTCTTAGCTTTAATGTCTAAAACATGCTCGCCCTTCCATTTTGGCTTGGGATCAAGCGCCAAGAACTCCTCAGCGGTCTCAACGTCCTGGAATTCGACAAAAACAGAACCCTTGAACAGCTTTTCTTCAGTACGACGAAGGCGAACAGAGTTGATAGGACCGTATGGGGCGAAGAAAGCTTCGATGTCGAACTGAGAGCTACGCTCTTCGTCACCAAAACCCTTGACATAGATGGATCGAGCCTCAGATGCTGGTCGCTGGATGCGTGGGTCGTATGCATATTTGCGCTTGACTTCTTCGAGACCCTCTGGGCCAGTAATCTCGAGAAACTTGCTTTCACGCAGAGCAGCAACAACAGCAGTGAAGGGCTTGAAGCGTTTCATGCGTCCAAAGGTACAAATCACTGCAACCTTGACTGGTAAGTTGTTGGTACCATCAGTGGCGCCCCATAAATACGTATCCGATGGCAAGTTGCTATCGCCGAAGTAGAACTCGACCTTGGGAGAGTTAGTAACCACTGGACGAACTCCTAAAGGCATTCAAAAACATACTTGCTTGCGAATCTCCGCTGCGTCATCAGTCTCCGGAAGAATTGAAGGATCATATTTGCTGTTGTTTCGCTTGTTTTGGTGATCCTCTTGGCGGGAAGTCTTCAATACACCGTTCTCATAAGTTCGATAGCCATTTTTCTTTGGGGTATAGGTATTCTTCTCCAATTCTTGAGAGCTGGCCTTCACAACTGCATCCTCAACCTTGGAATCGAGAGTTTCTTTCTTTATTCCCACTGTTTCGTCTTGAGTAGAGGATGCGATGGGTTGCTCAGGCTGAACGTCTGCGACGGGGGTAGACATGTCGGACATATGAGAAGTTTTTTCTGATGGAGGTAAGACTGTGAAAGTAAGGTACGAATTGAGTAGGTAAGGGTGATAGGAAATGGGATTTAAGAATGGTGGCATACATTTGGTTTTGCGTGAATGACTCTCTCCGGTGACTCGACTGACAGTTCGAAAGTGAATAGCGGGGTGAAGGAGTCGGCAAAAAGCTTCGACAAAGGGATTTGGACTGGCTTGCGCTTGCGCAAAGGACGAAAGGATTGAATGAACCTGTGACGTCCGTGCCAATTGAGAGAATTGCGAAATTCTAGAATTGCAGAACGTTGTGTTCACAGAGAAGGTTGTGATTATTTGACCGCTCGATGTGGGAGAGCTCGATCAAAAAATTGAGAAAGGCTCGGTAGCGAAGCCGCCGACTTGGCCCGTGCACTAACAGTCACGTGCTTATCGGCCTCGGGATATTTTGAAGGAACAGCAATGGCAATCATTAACCTGTGAATGGACGATTGAGCTATCCTCACAACTCCTCTCCCTCCCATCTTCTCGAAGAAAGTCTTGGTGTAATCTACCTATATTACTCCTTCCTTCCGACGCTTCATCTTCACGATGTCGCGTAAGAGGTTTCATGGCCTCTGGGGCATGAAAAAATCAGTATGAAGCTCCTCACTCTCTCAATTGACGACTCTAACATGCGTCTAGAAAGTCCGGCAGAGTTGGAATAAGTACAATCTATTCAATTTAAGCAGGCTGAGGATCAGGGCCGATGATCAGGCCACAGCGTACCAACAACGATGGCGAGCAAAGTCCATGACTCGAGCGTACCACGGCGAGCAAATTCGAGAAAAGCAATGGCAAAGGATGTTCAGATCAAGGATGCAAGCTGTGGTGCCTATGGATCATCGATACTTGGCAGAACATGATGGTTCTGAACTTGCTTCAGGACGAGGATCTGGAAGGGAGAGACCACCAGATTCAGATGAGAGGGAACAAGATCGAAACAACCAAATACCTTACATGAATATGGTCTATGCGCCAATAGAGAGACGACTAGATATGGCTGTATGGAGATCGTTGTTTGCGAGCAGTGCGAGGCAGGCGAGGCAGTTTGTCATTCATGGCAATGTCAAGGTTAATGGACAGAAGGTCGGTCAATAGCAGATGGCAGACATTCAGCGTTATGTTAACATACAACTAGATGCCATACCCAGGGTATCTTCTGAACCCAGGAGACATGTTCCAAGTTGACATGGACCGAGTCATGTACGCGACGGGATCTCCCAAGCAAATACACCAAGTCAGAGCTGGTCGCAAGATCCGAAAAATGTTACGCCGACGAGCCAAAGATACAAAACCACAGAGAGTAGGAGCGAAGGCAAAGAAGGAGCTGGCGAAACAACAGCGAAAGGAGGCGGAAGAAAAAACCCAGAACGGCTCCCAAGATATTGCGAGCTCAGGGTGGCAGGACGTGGAGCTGGTCAGAGCACAACGGAAAGCAGACTTTGGCAATCTCCTGACACAAGTGGAGGACTCATTCAACGACAGACGGAATCGACCTGGCGCAAAGCGGAAGATAGAGCTACGCACGTTACGAAAAGAACTTCTGGGGGCCATCCGGAAAATTAACCAGAGGACAACCAAGGCTTTGGATGATGAACTAAACAGCTTCTTGGCACGAATGTCTATCACCTCCGCTGATCAGAAAGCTCAAGCTCTAGAGCAAACGCAGGAGCGTCTTGCACAACCCACCGAGCCGACCGGGGAACAGATCCAGGCTCTTCGAGAGATCATGGCTCGCGAAGCCGAGAATCCTATAGATGATTCAAAACCATATGCCACACCTTGGACCCCTCGACCCTATATGTCGGCATTTGCTTTCATTCCTCGGTATCTCGAAGTGAACCACAACATCTGCTCTGCAGTCTACTTACGGCATCCAGTGGCGAGACCAAGATTGGCCGAAGTGCCTTCACCATTTCCTACGGACATTCATCAGTTGGCATTTAATTGGTATTTGAGGAGAAGATAGAATGTAGAGTAGATAAGATGTGTATTATGGATGTATCAATTTGGAGGACCTGTAGAAAACCAAAAATTTCAATACTCTACCCTTTCACAGCCTGGAAAAGAGACGTCTCAAAACTACATCTATGTGAAGCTATCGAAGATGTCTCCAGCAGCTCAGAGCAGAAGAATAACTTAGCAATTCGTTAGGCGAGGAGGAAGGCCGTAGCTTCGGACGACACTGCTTGCCGTCGATATTATGGTAGTATAAGTATGGGGATGTGAACAAGTAATTCCTTACAGATACGAAACTGAACTATGCTGCTATGTGATTTGAGAATTTCCATTGTGAGTGCCGATATTCTTCGTCGGCCCAAGACTATGAGTGCTGTAAGCGAACCGACGATTAATACAGGAAACAGTATCTATGCAACAGCTTATATGTTATGCAGTCAAAGTCTTAGGAAGAAAGGGTCTCTTAACTAGAAATCTATATACGCTATTCATCAAGCTATAGTACATACGAATCTATCAATACCCTTCTCGAGCTCTCTCTACAACTTCGCCTTCGGAGGCTCAAGCGTTGGGAGCAGAAGATCTCTGATATCTCCTGCGGCTTCGTTGAGGTAGAAGCTCATCCTCTCGCTCCCCAGACCCTTGGAAACAACGTTGAATTGAATGCTGTAAGTTTGTTAGCAATCGATATAGCCACTGTTCGAAGGAGGATGTTCTTACCTGTTCTCGTTGATCATGTAGGCAATTCCCCATCCGTCATCAATGACCTGACTCCATCCGTATCCGTTGAAGTACTCAGAGCTCAACTGCGAAGAGGAAATATACCATGAGGAAGAGTATGTGTAGGTAGGATCCTTGAAAATAGCAGGAACCTCATCGTTGGGACCGAGCAATTTCTTCAATCCAAACAGATGTCGATCGACGCCCTTGCCATCAGAGGCTGCAGAGATATACTCAACATGAGACTTCACGGCCTTATGGAACAAAGCAGTGGTCTCCTTTGAATCAATCGAGTGATCTGCTATAGCTCTGCAGAAAGCTACAGAATCATCGGATACTGAACGGCAGGTCTCGGTTCGTCCCTGTTGGAATCGGCGAACGGCAGCTGACTCGTAGGTTGGTCGATTCTTGCCGTACATTTTGAAATAGGCCAACTGGATGATCATTTGAACATATGCATCTGGAGAGCACTTGAACTTCTTAATCAATCCCTTGCCGTAACCTTGGTATGCTTGCACACGTAATTCATGGGCACCAATGACTTCCGTGAAATCCTTTGTGGCGCGCTCAATTTCCGATTGTACATCCTTGCTGACGTGGAATTTGACGACTGTTGGGTCTGGGAGGTTGGAGCGAACTGATGGATCTGAGAAGTCAAGCTTGTTGTTGAAGATCATTTCATTAACGTAGTCATTTAGGCGGTGAGTAGGTGTGCCATCCATCATGGAGTGTTCGCCCATGAATCCAGAAGTACCGTTCTCGTTGATGATGAACTGAAGAGGCTTGTCGAACCAGCGATTAGCCCCATCGCCATGCCAGTATTGGTGTGCTCGCTCTTCAAGAGTCACTGGAGAGGCATCGTCCAAGCAGACAACAAAAGATGCGGACTCGACATCCTTGAGGGCTTTTGCGTTTGAGGGGTGGGCTTTCAGAAGAACCTCTCGTGCATCGGTCCAAACATCGCGGTTCTCGGTGGTCAACATGCCAACAGCAGCTACCTTCTCGGCCTTCTGATAGACACGCTTAAATTGCTGTTCGAGCTCAGAAGTGTTCAACTGTTTGCCATCGACTTCGTGCATGACCTTGAAAAACTGGTTCTTGCGAATGACAAGAATGTGTTTGTTCTCCGCCGCAGGGTACTTGGCTGGGTAATCCGCTGGTCTAGCAGGGACTCGGCAGGCGTTGAACATCCATTGGTAGCTCTCCATAGAAATTGGTAGCTTCTTCATAAATTCTGGTTCCAATGTACCTTGGTCTACCTGGTTTTTGAATTCAAGGGCTGCGGTGGAGATAGCAGCTGCCCGCTTGGAGGGATCACGCCGCCGTCGGTCGTCGCGGTGAGAATAGAAGTAGCTCACGTATGGCACGACCGGGTCCCGGTAAGTCAGATATGCTGCCTCATTCCACCACTCGTAGATCCAGTTCTTGGTTTTGGAGTCTTCGCGGCGAGCAATAAGCTTCTCCTGGAGTTTGCTCCCTACCCCCCCTGGCTTTATGAACTCCTGGACCGCCTTTGTTGTTGATTCGAGTTCGGAAGTTGAGAGCAAGGGGTGGACGGACTTGAGATATCTGGCTGCAGTCTCTTCCAGCGTTGGGACTGGGAGTTTAGGCAAGGACTCTTCAAATCGCAGCATCGGACCTTTCGAGGAGTCTTCTCTGTACCCTGACCTTCTTTAGCCGGCTTCTTCACGTGGAATATACGATTGAGTTCATACCTGCTGGCAACGCAGAGCTATTGCTCCGCGCATTTGCTGGGGCCATTCCCACACCCTACCAGTATCAATCAGCCAAGAGCAGGTCGGGAATACAACAGAGCTTACTCTTGATAGCCTTGTGGTTTGGAAGCCGCTTCTAAGCACCGTAGACTGCGTGCGACCCTTAGCGAGCACCTTCAACATTCCAAGTGAAGTTTTCGAGATATTGGGAAAGAGTTCAGGAGGCCTTTGGAGACAAGATTTATTCCGAGATATTAGACGGTTGACTGGTGTGGTTGGTGGCTTGTTTCTTTCGGCATTGCGAGGTTCAACCCGGACAAACCCTCTGAGCCGAGGCTGTTGGGGACGCCGGGCTGGTGGGGGTACCTCCTTGAATGCTTCCCCCATGGGAAGAGCCTGACGAGACCCCAGGCATTTGAATGCGATGGAGCCGTATCAAATAATCTACAGTACGTCCCAGCTGCGTAGAAGATTTCTTTCTTAAGTTCGTGAACATGTAAATAAAATAAGAAAGTTACATCTAGTAAACTTCTCCTTTCAAGTAAACAGAGTCAGAGAGTTCGACTTCAAAGCATCACAGTCCTTCAAGTTCCCAGTCACTTGGAGCTACCTCCGATTTAAAGTCAAAAATACCGAGCAGCAACAGGCCCGCACGTTTTTTTCGGCATCCACTCCGGGCGAAATCACAGGTCCTCGGCGTATCGGACCAAGATCAGTTGAGCATTTCAACCTCATGGGCATGTAAGCTTCGCTTTCTACTTATCTTACATGATGTCTACCGACATATGATAGAGCCTTTCGCCCGGATCATATGTTCGTCAGCCTTCCCATGACGCCCTCCAAAAACGCCGCAAGCCTGCAAATGGTACAGTACAACAGAGCAAGATTATCTATTCCTCGTCCGTTTGCGTGCTTGGACTTGTTTTCTTGCTGGAACCTCTCTCGGCTTGCTCTTTGCCTTTGGAGACGATGGTTCTTCCTCTTCTTCCGCCTCCTCGTCATCTTCTTCGGCATCGTCTGCATCCTCGTCAGCCTCCTCCTCCACCGTGGTATCCTTGCTTGGCTGTCGAGAAGATCTTGACTCCGCCTGTACCCGTCCCATTGATCGATTCGTACTTCTGCCAGACCGCGTTGTTGCTTTTGGGGGTGAGGACCGAATTGGCGACGTCCTTTGTTCATCCGTGTCTGCAACGCTTGTATCCCGAGGCTTCGTAACAGTTTCCCCTCTCTTGCGCTTTTTTATAACCTGCGGTGGAGGCGATCCGTTGAGTCGAGGGGGAGAAGATGCACCCGATGAACCAGCTTCACTTCTCACGCGCTTGCCTCTAATGAACTTTTCCTTTCCGAAGTCCTCATCCGGCAGCTTGAAATCTAGAAACATTTCTTTGACATCCTCCTCGTATTCGAAAGAATTC
The DNA here is from genome assembly GCA_003988895.1 of Hyphodiscus sp. D1413. Lineage (NCBI taxonomy): Eukaryota > Fungi > Ascomycota > Leotiomycetes > Helotiales > Hyphodiscaceae > Hyphodiscus > Hyphodiscus sp. D1413. The sequence goes on from QYAO01000012.1 coordinate 298,225, forward strand.
TCTCGGTCATCAATGATATCCATGTTGTATAGAGTCCGTAGCTTCGTCCATATCCCCGGAATACGTGTATGCTTTATGTAACGTGGATCGTAGCCATGATTTCGAAGGTGCTCGGATAATGCGATCATTCGAAAGTGCTTGTGTACACCTGAGTCAGTCAGCATGCTGAAACTAAATATGAAAAGTCTAGAAATACCATTTGGCTTCCACTGCATGAGTCCCTTGAAGAGGGATGTCTCCTGCTCGTCGGTCCAAGGATCGTCGAGCAATGCGTCGCCGCGTTTGGCAGGCTCCTCGATCGATTTTGGAGTTTCTGCAGCAGGCGAGTCAATTACCATGGTGTCGTCATCTGCAACTGGCATCGAAGCCGCCCTCGCGGCTCCTTTCCCCTTCTTTCTAGGAGGCATCTTTGCGTTACAATCTTTAAAAGTTGGAGTTGCGGCGTACAAGTATCGAGAAATATCGGCACGAGCGGCCGCATCGAGTCCGTCGCGTGGTAAGGAGACGCGATCTCCCAGCGTCCCACTATGAACAAAGTAAGGATGGAGGACGACGACGACGACGACGAAAGAGATCCTGGCGATGTATTCGCAATACCAGATCTATGGGGCCCATCGAAATGGCTTGGGAACTTAGACGGTCCTTGTGGCCTTTTATTCTCAGAGCTAAAGCTTCATAGTTTGTTGACTGGCCCAAGACAGAACTGTGGCTGCTAATTTATACGTAGACATTGACGAAAAGCTCCCAGAGATTATTGAACCCGCTCAAGATGAGGACATATTCTTCAGCCTCCCCGATATTTCATTCGGCCCTGCGGAGAATCCTTCGACGCCGAGTCAGTCCACTGAGACGTCTAAGGACATACCCGATGCGCCAGAGCTAGAGGAGGGGGAAACCGATGACATGTGGCTCCTCTCACAAGGTGATTCTTTAAAGATTACAAACTACCAAAGCTGGGATGAGTTTGAAGATGAGCGGGCAAAAGAGCCCCAAATAGCGTGCATTACGGAAGCTGGACCGGGGATATTCGATGCTGCGATCGAAGCAGACTTCGACTCTCTTCATGTCGGGAACACTGGCAATCCGGTTGTTGAAGGCAGAATATACGCTTCCTCCGTTCTTGCGCTTGGCCTTGGCAGAGTCTCGATCTTCTTCGCCTGGAACGAAGAGAAACAATCATTCGAACCTACCCTTTCTGATATGAGGACCTCCGGCCATACTACGCAGTCCTTGAATGGACTGCTGGCTGTTTTTATGGAGTGCGGAAATACTATCAGATTCCTGCAGAACTTCGTGGATAAGGTCTATACTCAGAGCACATTACCAGGGCGAGTTGCTCTGGCAGATGTACTTGCAACATTGCTCAGCACTATCCAAAGCCGTTTGAACGAATCCGCATCTGAAACAAAGAGTCTGCTGCAACTTCAAGCTCTCTTCCATCCAGCTCACTCGATTCTTACTTGCTTCCGTCGTCTCGTAGTCAATGTATCCGCAACCCGTAGCGACGAATCCATGCTATCGACTATTTTCGAAGAATTACAGCTACTCGAGCATAGGACTGGTAACCTTGGAGATGTTCTCGTCGAGGTTATATCTCGAGTCTCGCGACCGTGGCTGGATTTCACCGGCGAATGGTTGGGCTTGCAGAGAGAGGCAGGACTTCCTCTGACCAAGGAAAGCCCTGGCAAGAGCTTTGTGAAGGTAGACGATACTGAATGGATTGATGAGCAGGGCCTGGAATCCCACGAGAAGGATTTCATCCTTAACTATGACAAAGTCCCATCCTTTATTGCAGCTGACGATGCCCGTTCGTTATTCGAGGTCGGGAGAAGTCTAAGATTCCTGAGAGCCCATCATCCGGAACATCCACTGTCAAGGGCGGATGTTGTTGCATCAGTGAATCCTCCAGCTCTCGAGTGGAGATTTTCGTGGCAAGGTATTGTTGTTGTGGAAGCTAAGGCTTTACAGTTTGAGAAGGACTTAACAGAAGCCATAAAACGCTTCTCCAATCAGGCTTCTCAATTGACTAATTCCAATTTGGAACAAGATCATAAGACACCCATTTTCTCTCTGGATTTATTTGGCAAACCAGAAGAGGAAATCCAAGCTCACATATTGGCTTCGATTGAAACACTTGATCAGCCTTTGAAAGAGAAACGCTCTCCTGACCGTTTATCAAGCATTCTCAGCGGCTATTTCGATTCGAACAGTAATGCTCAAGAAGAAAATTCCATCTTTTCGCCACCGATATCGCTGATACCGTTACTATCATTCAATCCAATCATCTCCGCACAAGCTCGAATAGTTAACGGAACTTGTATGCGAATGTTCTTCAACTCCCACAAACTTCGAGATCATCTGTCTCTGCAGCGGGAATTCCATCTCTTAGGGAATGGTGTTTTCTCAAGTCGCCTGTCGCATGCTCTCTTCGACCCTGAGCTTGAAAGTGCGGAACGACACAGAGGTGTTGCTCGATCGGGGGGTATCATGGGCTTGAGACTTGGAGGTAGAGACACATGGCCACCTGCAAGCTCCGAATTACGACTGGCGCTTATGGGAGTTCTCACCGAAAGTTATATGTCAACGCAGTCATTGGACAATTTCCAAGGCGGTGGCTATATTGACCAGCAAAATACACTTCCAGGCGACTTGAGTTTTGCTGTTCGCGACATGTCCGAGGACGAGATTAACAAGTGTATGAATGCAGACTCTATCGAGGCCCTCGATTTCCTGCGTCTCTCCTACAAGCCACCTCCACCCCTCGAAGCTATCATCACGCCTATGATACTATTCAAGTATGACCAGCTATTTAAGCTCCTATTACGAGTTGTTCGCATGCTTTACGTTGTGTCAGCACTGTTCCGTGATGCCACAGATCGAACATCATTCTGGCAAGGAATTGATTTCGTAGCGCAGAGATTCCGAATTGAGGCTCATCATTTCATATCTAGCGTGTCTGGGTATTTCTTTGACACTGGAATAGCATCTACATGGAGGATTTTCGAACGAAAGTTAGATGAGATCGAAGAGCGTATCAGCAGCGATGATAGTAATATGGCACTCGGTCAAAATGAAGGCCTAGACAAACTCAGAGACTATCACGAGCGAGTTTTGGACAGAATTATGTTTGCGTTGCTATTGCGAAAGCGGCAGCAGCCTATTATGCAGTTACTTGAGGAAATTTTCACCCTCGTCTTGCAATTCTCGAAGCATTCGAGACAGAGAGCTTTGGGGATGAAAAGGAATGTTGGGGCTGATGACGAAGTAAGAGAGTTGTATTTGAGATTTAGGAAGAAAGTTAGAGTATTCATCACTGTCTGTAGGGGTTTGAGCGAGAAGAAAGGGTATGGGGAAAAGAGAGCTATGGATTATAAGTCTTCGGAGCAAGGGAGCCTCTTCGATGGACGAGACTTGGCTGAGGAGAATACGATCGTACAGCTTCTTTCTAGGCTGGAGATGTCGAGTTACTATTCATAGGCTATTGATTGTCAATGGAATGAATCTATTTTACTGTGAACCAAAAAGCACCTTGATAATCACGTGATAATATCAATACCCGCCCAAGTGTTTCGACGTGTAATTATCAATAAACAATATGATTAGAAAGATACTGGAATAATAAATTTAATATTCGGTCGATTTATCATCATAGAACCATTATGTGTAAGTTTAAAATTTCCCTTCTTGCTCTGCAAATCCGCTCCATCGAATTGGCTATCGAGAATCGACGCTAAAGCGCCAAGCTTTGAGCTCCGTGAACCTCTCTCACCACGAAACCCACCACGATACGAAAACCCAACCCCAACTCAATCCATTGAGTTTCAACACCATGCGCCGCACCTTGCGACAACTCGCGGCCGTCAAGCCCAGTCGGTATCTCGAATCCGGCGCCCCTACCGGCCTCACTGGACTCTTCACGCACCCCTCCCCTCGCAGCTCTCTAATCTACCTCTACTCTGCTACGCTCGACAAGCTCTCCCAATTCCCAGAATCCTCTCTCTACCGGCAATCGACCGAAGCACTCACTAAACACCGTCTGTCCATAATATCCGCCTCCGCGCCAGAAGGGCATGCGGAATGGAGCGAGAAAACGAAGAAGATCGTTGCGGAGCATCCAGAAGTCTTCAATACGCCAAAGGGAGGCGTCCCGCATGAAGGGGATAAATATGTGAAGGTTACGAAGAGTGGGAGGAATTTCGTGGTCAGTAGGCAGGAGAAGGTCGTTGATGAGACGAGGGAGGAGTGGGATTCGGAAGAGGATACTGTTGGGTTCTCTCCGGGAGGTGTCAGTGAGGCGGAGGAGGCTTTAGGTCAAGCTCCTGTTAATCCGATGAGGCCCGGGAGCGATGAAAAGACCGTGGCGTTGGATCCTGAGCCGCAGTTGACTGCCGATCAGTATGTATACCTTTAAGCTGTGGAAGTTTGATACTGATGATTGGATAGAATCGTGGACGTGGAGAATAAGATTGGAGCTGGGTTGATTGAGGAGGTTATTCAAGTTGCCGAGGGAGAGCTTAAGCTTGTGGATGTTCTGCTGAAAGCACGAGTGTATGTCAACCTTGAAAGCCCACCCCTCGAGCGCATATACTAATTTTATTTTACAGATGGGAGGATCTAGAGGAGAGGCCGGTTGAGGGACAATGGGCATATTTCTCGCGCGATACTGCTACCGGAACTACACAGACTCCACCACAAAAGTAGACTCGACACCGAGGGTCTGGTTGTATAGTACTGCAGGCTGTTAGTAGAACATAAACTATAACTGAAGTTATATGAGGTTCTGGATACTTCTAGATCTGCCTCTCTCATGCTATTTTTAGCGTCACTTCTACAATTACAAGAAAAGAGGCCTCCGTCAGTTTGTGGCAAGCGCCTGTTTTCTACGCTAGGGTTCTAACAATTGCTGTGTCTGGTCATATACCTACGCCCACTCGGCAGGATATTTGTTAATCTTAGTAGCACAGACTCGTCCGGTTCACAGCCTACCAAGCGGTCTTAATACTTGCGTTACAATGCTCTTTTCCTCTCTTCCTTTCCTGAACGAGCTGCTCTCCATTTGATTCTCCCGTTCTAGTGCGAATTTTCTCCCCATATCATGGCAAAGAAGAAAAGGGTCTGCCGAAAGGTGCGTGGGTAGAAAAGTCAAGATCGGAGAAAGTTAATCTTCTTGGTTCGCCGGATCATTGCTTTCGAAATTGAAGAGGGACCTTAAGTACCTTGATGTAGCTGTGATCGGCCTCCAAAGACAAGTCGCCTCTCTGCGAGTAGCCCAAAAGGCATGAGACGAATATTATGGATATCGAGTCGGAGAATTGATTTGACGGTAGTTCAACCCATAGAAAAGGTTATTGACAAAGCTCAAGATGCGGGAATAAAGTGCTGGGATTACGAGCGTGACTGCCAAATCCGGAGATTGGTTTGGAAGTACCAATGTGGATGAAGGATTTTGAGATGTTTATAGCCAGAGCCGACAGGCATTGTGTCGACATGATGATGAGACGCTTCTATTTGTGCTAGCTCTCACCGACCATGATGATCTGAGAGGATTATAAACAAGACGTTGTATCTCTACCGAGGCTCAAAAGCAACTGCAGGAAGGAACGTGCAAGCTTTCAAGGCTCAGTACGGGTGTAGTCCTCATATCCCTGATTACTTCTGCCCTTGCAAAATGGGGGTTCGAGACGGATTCCCGAGTTTGATAATTGTCATCGGAGCTTTTCATGAAATATAGAGAAATATTGGATATACAAGGTGAGAGTTTCTTCCTCAAGGGTTCTCGGAGAAATGATGTAGAGCTGATTGACACATCACCAGATGATGCGGTTGTACTGCGGAATCTTCATTTTGTAGCACGAGATACCGTGATCAAAGATAGCAGTCTCTGGTAACAGAAACTTCCAGAATTCCGAAATCTTAGCTGTCAATTATCCCAGGTACTAGCACCTTGTTCAGCGACACGCCCGAAGCGAAGGAAGAGTCGAATTGGGATGGATCCGCAACGTTGCGCGACGACAGAGAGGAGTGGCTCTACCCTCGCAAGCGCTTCAATCAAATGTTCAAATTCGCCTAAAGATAAAAGCAGACTCTAGTTTGAATATACAAGACTATGAGATGGTAATCTTCGCACTGGGTACCCCGTTCGACAGTAGAACAATGGAAGTTGAGACCCGAATACTGTAGGCAAAGGTAAAAGAGATAGAATGGGCATTAAACTAGCGATCAAAGCAGTAGTCATGCTACATGTCAGATAAGCAAGCGACCGTTGAACGCTAATTTGAATAACTTTACCTCCTAAAAATCATCTCCTGCCATGATGCACATCTTGCGGCACTGACTGCGACCGATTGTCGTTTACAGTATCTCGGAGTTCGGATTGACGAGAGTAGTTGAGAGTTGCGGAGTAACTTCACTAATCCCGTTTACTTAACTCACCCCTTTGTGCACCCGGTCTCCGCTTTTCGAAAGTTCCGATGGAGTATCTCGTATGCCAAAGGCAATGGAGTATAAGTACAAGTCCACTCTTCTGGGCGGTGATTCTGGAATTATCTTCAGATACGCAATCCCCACTGAATATCTCTCCAGAGAATCATGCCTGAGCCATCTCGCACCCCAGAGATCATCGTCAGCCACGTAACGTCGATAGATGATATTGATGGTCTGCTGCAAGTTGAAAAGGCAGCCTTTGGTCCTTCACCATTCGTGCAACTCATGTTTCTCCCATCTCCATCGCCAACTTCCTCCAAGCAAGCTTCTGAAGAACAAGGCCTATCCGAGCACAGCGTTCGGAACCACAAAAAGGCCTTCTCCACGGACCCAACAGCTCGGTATCAAAAAGCTACTCTACCAGACGGCAAGATAGTTGGAATGGCGACATGGAACTTCGTCCTCGATGGAATCCAACCCATGCTTTTTTGGGAGATGGAACAGCCTCCAAATATCAACCAAGAATTCGCCGATTACTTCTTTGGGAGTATGAAAAAAGCGAGGAGTGACGCCATGGGGGGGAAGAGATATATTGTCATGCAGATCCTGTGTGTGAGCCCTGAGTATCAGAGGACGGGCGTGGGAGAGAAGCTTTTGGAGTGGGGATTGTCAGAGGCGGATAGAGAAGGAGTAGAGTGCTGGATTGAAAGCAGTCCGTTTGGGTTGGGGCTGTACAAGAAGTTGGGTTGGGTGGAAGTCGGGAATCTCGATGTTGATGTGGTAAGATGGGGTGGAGAGGAAGGAGTGGACGGAGCAAGGATTGTCTATATGGTGAGGCAGCCGAGAGGAGCTGTTGGAGGATCAGTTTATTAGATCTTCGATTCGGCGTACTGGTTCCGTGGTACTGCAAGAGGCTTTCGAAACGAATCAGTCAGGACTGGGTATCACGGCAAGACTTCTGCCTGAATTTCACAATCTTAAGATTCAGTATAGATTGAATCTGGTAAGCTTTAACTATCCGATATTTTGGGCTCACCTTTTGCACATCCCAAGCAAGCGCTGTAACGATACTGATGGCATTCAATCTACACCAGAGCAAGGAGAACCAGTTTATCACCCTAAAATAATTACATCTATAGATCTCGAGCGATGAGTGGTGGTTTCGTTGTCGTTGAATCAGTAGTGAGAATTTTAAGATCGGCAGGTTTGATATAACTGAGCAGAAGATTAGATAAATTATTGTTCTTATGGACTACAGAATGTGCTTTTCTGCTACATTAAACAAGAGATAGAGAAGCAACCCTTGCTCAATCTACTCTCCTCGATACCTTTATTTGAGCCTCACCAGCTCATTTACCTTCTGCTTCGGTCCTCGATTGAGATTGCCCGGAGACAGCATGAAGACATGAGCTACAAGAAGTAGAAATTGAGGCAAGGTTGAAGTGCTCGGTTTGCGAGATGAGAGTCGATATAAGTGGGCCTATCTGAGAACACGATCTTAGACTCGAAACAGTGGACTGTGATAGCTAGTCACTAATTCTCCTGGAAGATCGATGTTAAGCCTGTCCTAATGTTGGCCCTCCATCAAATCACACTCAGCTTCTTCTCCATCTGGATTCCCTTAATCACCGTGACGTCCATCCATTCCACCGTCTCCCCGTCTCGGTCCCGGGTAGCATTCATTCTGGCTCAGCACACTAGAAATTGGTCTTGAAATCAAATGTCTTCTGAAAAGAGCTCACGGATACCATCATAGCGACTCGACATTTCGCCTTCTGCGTCACAAACAATGCCTGATTCAATGAATCTTGTACTATCAGTCTCAAGATGTCGAGTTTGCCAACCCCCGCATCTCGCATTCCACTGCATTAACAGCGCAATTCTGATAGTCGGCCTCCAATCGCGACCGTATTGCTCAAGATATCCAGAGAAAAAGATCCCATATTGCTGCGCTGAAACTGATAACTCCGCAAGAGCGTTCATGCCCCGTAGAGCCATCCCTTTAGTGGGCCGATCACAGAGATCCCACCTGAACTCTTGGAAGTTGGTGAAATTCGAGTCAAAGTCTGCAAAGCGTAGTTTCTCATGACAAGTGCACATATTTTGGGGATGCTGAGGGCATCCTTCTAGTTGCCAGCGCTTTCGGAGCTGCGAGTTCGGAAACAAAGTAAGTGTTTTAAGGCATGGGCAGCAAGCCTGAAGCGGCGAAAAAAGAGCCGCCCCGTTATCTTCAATGATATCAAAAGCTAAAGCTAGATGTTCGACTCTAGCCAGACCGGTGAAGAGACGGAGGCAGCTGAGGTTGAATGCTGAGCCTTCTAGGTCGAACAGCGGAACATCGGTAATTTGAGAAGACGTCCTTGTCAGGTCCCGGATAATGGTGTCGATTTCTGGATCATAGTAGAGAAAAAAAGAAGCAGTTCGAGGAAATTGAGACCCCGGGCTAAGAAGGCGCATGTATCTATCTCGGACAACTTGGCGAGATTCAGTGCACACTGCAAGCAGGACCAGTCTTTTGTTGTGCATAGAATCGTGCGTAAGAACTCGTGGGCCTGGGAGACCTGCCCCCCATACCATCAGACGTACTTCTATGGGAAGCCGAGGGAAAAGTGCAAAAGCAGCCTCCGTTCTGTTTGTAATGGTTTGGTCTAAAGTCGGTCGCGGGGCCTCCGATGCTCTCGGGCCAGTCAAGCACGGACGAGATGTAAGCTGGGCCAGGGCTTGCATACATGGAAAATCTGCGAAACGGATAAGCTCCCATTAAAAAGAGCATAGGAAATGTGAGTACCATCCAAGCAAAACCCCGGATGGCCTGAGCGTTTCACAGCATCTTCAAAAGCTTCGATTTTAGCCTCAAGCTCCTGACATGAAGACTGAGCATATTTCAGAACAGCTTCATGTCCTCCAATCAAGTCTGCTACGGATATCAAGTCATCTTCCTTCGAGTAGAAATAGCTTTTCCGTTTCGCAAGCGTCTCTAGACAAAGCTCTCGAAGATCATCGGGTAGGTCGGGTCTGCCAAGCTGATCGATGAGTATCTTTCTCGTTCTCATGATTGATAATAGCTCATCAACACTAGTCACACGCATGGACTGTATTGATGCATTGATCTCTTTATTCTTTTGGGTCAGGCGGATCAGCCTGGAGAATTGGAGTTAGCGGAGTTAGCACCTCTGCCCCGAGACGCAGATGAATTTGAAAGCAAGCACTTTGTCAGCCATCGGGGTAGTTAGATTCAACAATGTGGCACCATAGTTGAGTTTGATAATGGGCAAGAAGGGAAGCGTATTGTTCTTACTGCGCCTTTACTGCCAGCATGGACTCCAAGTTGATATAGTACTCTTGATCAACGCTCTCTAACATGTATTAGTAGATGTTGGTTCATAGCAGGAGTTGAGATCAGTTACCATCCGAAATTGCGGGCCGCAAGTGTTCCAACGTTACCGTCTTCTCAGCTTTCGCTCTTTTTGACGCTGACATTTGCTGGTTGTCACCCTCAACCATCTTCCTCTTCCCGTCCAACATTGCTGATCCTACTCTCGAGGATTTATGTCAAGCGGTCCGAGAGCGCAGCAGGAGAACGTTTCATGATTCTGTATCATTATTGTTTGGTCAGTCGTGGGTGGGAAGACCACGGCGCAACGCGATGTTGGAGGCAGGTACAGGCCAATATTCGGCCTCAGGCAAGGGTGTATTTACTTAGTCACGTGATTGACGCTGACCATCCTTGTAAACGACGTCCTATTGGTCCTCGTCGTCAAACCCCTATCCAAACCTGAATACCACGGCGGAGAGGTTCGTCCTGAATGATAAAGCACTCTGCAACATACATACCTCCTTGATGAAAACAACACTCCGTTATTAAGAGTTATCCGTTCAGTGTTGCAGCATGGGCTGCAGCTTTTAGACTGATTTACTCATTTCTGGAAAACCTGTTATGGAGCCTGCTTTTTAATGCAATAGTAAAGCCGAATTTTAGCTTGTCTTTTGTCAGCAGAAAGTTGCCTCTTTTAGAAATTGAAATCCTATTTCCAATTCATTCACCATTTTGAATCCTATATATTTCCAATGAATTCCCAAATACTAATCATTAATTTTTCGAGATACTCAACCCGATCTATAACCAAATGGCTACTAAGCAAGAATCCAACGTCGCAGCCGTCATTGAGGAGAAAGGAGCCCGGCTAACGATAACCACTCGGAGTAAGATTATTCTCAAACTGAATTAATGTTTTTGAGATAGGAGCCGATCGCCTGGGACTTTCTTCCAGAGGAAACTGACAGGACAAACTGCCATGGTCGCTCCTTATCCATTGATGAACTCCTAGGCTTCAGTCTTGGGGATCATTACTTTCAAGTCAAGTTGCTAACTTCTATAAAGATATCCCCACACCTGGACCAGACGAACTTGTTGTCAGAAATCATGCAATTGCAGTAAATCCAGTCGATCACATGATCCAAGACATTGGTTTCTTTGTCACCAGCTACCCAAATGTCTTGGGAAGTGATGGCTGTGGGGTAGTCACCGCCATCGGGTCTGCTGTTACGAAGTTCAAAGTTGGAGACAGAGTCACCGGCTTTGCAGCTGTGATCTACAACCAAGTAAGTCATATTCTTGGATTACGGCCTCTTAGCATACTTCGTAAAATCTAGACCATGGAGTTATTCAGAGACTAGGAGTCACTGCTAATTGTAATAACTTGCACTCAGAATCCAGACCACGGCTCATTCCAAACGTACGAAATCTTGCGAGAACTTGCAACAGTCAAAATTCCAGATTCGATGCCATTCGAAGAAGGGGCAACTTTACCAGTACGTATTTTTCAAGTTTTTTAATGGTTTCATATAGCTACAAGACATGGGTTTGCTTCCTTTAAACCCGACAGCGCTTCTCAATCGAGCCGATCATGCAGCTCCAATGACTAGGACCAGAGATCGTATATCCTCAGACTAGACTTAAATTCTCTACACTCTTTCACAAGAAAGTAATGCTGACACAAAATTATTTTCCGTAGATGGCCTTCGCAACGTCAGCCGTTGCTCTGTTTGACCAGCTTCAAGTCCCTCAACCGGGAGCTCCTATCCAAGGGCAGGGAAAAGGCATTCTTATCTGGGGCGCAGGTTCTTCTGTTGGGACGTCTGCGGTGCAGTTGGCTAAAAATGCAGGTCTCAAAGTCTTCGCAACTGCCAGTCCTGCTCATCACGAGTACCTCAAGTCCCTAGGAGCTTTCGAAGTCTTCAATTACAAAGATTCGGACGTCGTTGCCAAGATTGTTGAATCCGCTAAATCGGCCGGAACTCCTATTGCTATTGGATATGATACTGCCTCCTTGCCATCCACGTGCACACAAAGTGCCAATATCATTCATGCTTCGGCTGGAAAGGGCAGATTGTGTCTGACACTGCCATGGTCAGGGGAGACACCAGGACCAGAGGGTGTCGAAGTTTCGACTACTGCTGCATATAGAACTGGGACTGATCTGTCGGAACTTGGAAGGTGGCTCTTCAATGACTACCTTCCAAATGCATTGGAAAACAAGAGCATTGTAGCAGCGCCCAAGGTCGAGATCGTGGCCGGTGGAATTGGAGCGAGTCAAAAGGCATTCGACTTGCTGAAGGCGGGTGTCAGTGGAAAGAAGATTGTTCTGAAAGTTGACTAAGGGTTTTGTTTGATCTCAAAAATCAATGTTAAGGAGACATTGTAGCCTTTAACATAATAATCAGTTGAAAAGTCAGTCAATGGATCTAGTTCACAAGCACCTTTCGATTTGTGTAAATATCTTACGTGACTTTGTATACGGACAAAAGCAGATTCAAAAAATGACCCAAAAATTAACAGCACATTTTTGACATCAACTGCCTTGGTTGGGCTGTTAAGGGCATTTCCAAGGATTTAGCACGTAAGCCTTTGAACCTTTTGCGAAGTCAGCCAAGCGAAACGAGGCTGAACACCAGCCTCATTCAAATTTCTAATCATTGCCAACAACCATCACCAACAAGACACCAACTCAATGCCAATATTTGCCATCCCCATTGTCACCGCCTCAAGCGCACCCCGATCACGCGCCCGGTTCTCCTCCCTCCCGGTCCGCAACAAACGCAAACGCCACACATCTCCTAGCCCGTCTCTCTCTGACGATGACGACGATACGAAATCCCTGTACAGCAGAAGTGAAGCTGCGGCATCAACGAATCCACTAAGCTTGACACCTGCAGAGGTTGTCCAATACCGCTTAGCAGGGCTCGAGCTCGACGAGCAGATCCCGAAGGTAAAAGAATGGCCGCATCGAGGGTTGGCTCCTGAAGGACCAGATATTGGCGGACGAAATGCAAGGGCGGATATCAAGGGCAAGGGGAGGGAAATTTTCAAGAGTAATTATATCGATGAGGAGGGTACAGAGAGTGGAGATGACGGCGCTGGAAGAGAGGTGGAGGTGGATGTGGCCGACGAGAGGATGAGAGATCAGCCGGCTCCGAAGTTGCGACTACAACATCTTGCAGTCCTGACGGCGATACTGCAGAGATGTTTATTGGAAGGGGATATTCCACGAGCAACGAGGGCGTGGGCGACGCTGGTTCGGATGCAGGTGGGGGGTCACGCGATGGACCTGAGGGCCAGTGGGTATTGGGCAATCGGAGCAGAGTTGCTGATCAGGAGTGGTGAAAAGCCACCAGTAAGCAAGCAACACCGAGACGTCGAGACAGATAGTGGCGGCAACGACGAAGGCGATCAACAGGCGGGACAAGAATCTGGGAACGCAACTGTGACGAAATATGACATCTTGGTTGGCCTCGAGAAGGCGAAGGATTATTACGAAAAGCTAATATTACAATATCCTTATAATAGACAGTGGAAAGAGAATGTCTCGGCGTTGGATTTCTGGCCTGCCATGGTAGGATGCGAGATATATGGCATACAGCACATGCAGAAAGACAGCCTACGTAAAGTTGCATTGGCCGAAGAGAAGGAGGACGAAACTGAAGACGCATTGAGCAGCCCCAGTTCTTCTGAACCAGATATCGAGGAGACAGAAATCGAAAACGATGCATACGCTGCTGAAGAGCGGAGGGAAACCAGAAGGCGTCAAAGAAGATCCAAAAAGAGGTGGCAGGAACGAGACAACATCCGGACGACCGCTCTAATTGCATACGAAAAGCTCGCTGCGAGACTGGACGAGTTATTGACCACCCTGCCATATTCGGATAGCCATACGATGTTAAGACTCAGGGGTATGCTCGCGTTATGTATTGGAGATCTTACAGTACCCGCGTTGCCCCATGGCGACAGGAGAGAAGTGGACGATGAAGAACTTCTCGAGAGGAACGGACGATCAGTATTTGGTGGGAAAAACACCGAACATCGATTACTACTCCGGCAGAGAGTTGCAGAGCATAAGCATGTAAAAAAGAGGCAGGGAGAGGAATATCTTCGAGCCAGAGAGCTGTTTGAGAGGATCGAGAAAACAGGTGGGAAAAGGGAAGCAGCTATGGACTCTCTTCGCCGAGAGGAAGATGAGGATGAGTCGTAAGATCTTATTACGCAGAACGATCTCGTGACGCTCGAGATTTAGACGCTTGGATTCGGAAGCAATATACCCTCTACTTTCTCTCCAACACAATACATTGTAACATTTGGTCAAGTGGTTCCGTATTTTGTCTCTTCTTTCTCACTTTCATTTGGCTGTGCAGGCACTCTTCAGAGCGCAATTCAACGAATGCTAGCGATTCGGATAGGGAAGCGCCTGACTTGATTGCAACCATTGAACAATACCGTTCAGAAACCTTCTAAAGCTCTGCCTAGCGAGGCTTATTGCAATAGGAGGCTGTGCAATTTGAGATATTTATACCTGTTGTTTCAGATTGAGCATTTTCAAATCTCAATTTACGAGAAGGCACCGAGAAAAAGAGGGGAATCCTGATCCTCGAAACTCTGGGTCCGTTTTCCATTCCGGTACAAAAGAAATCGTGATGGCACGGATTTACTCTGACGAGGGTGAATCGAAATCCCTCGAAGACTCGAAGAGAACAGTCAGATCTAGACACATTTCCACCAGTTTTGGGTGACAGTCATATATATTGAGTGATATTTAAGTAGTGGAGAAGAGAAGGAACTGGGTATTCGAAGAGTGCCAGTAGTTTACAAAATACAGGCTAACTTGACAGGAAGTTTCAATTGACAAGAATTGGCCCCTAACTATACCTCAATGAATTCCTCTATTCGCCCGTGCTGACAGCAAACATCTATATTATTCAAAACAATATTTTTATCTCTTTCAAGCATTCGAATTTCGAAAGAATTTGCTAAAGTAAAGCAGAAATGTACCGTCTAGATTGGAATCAAATTTTTCCCCACTGCTCCGGGTCTAGGCCGAAGAACACGACGGTTTGCTTGAAAGTATGCTGCATCATCTACCGGGTCGAGAGCGTCCTGTGCACGTTGACCGCAACCAATCAAGGGCGGCGATGGGTCGATTACCAAATGCAGGGTTTGGTGTGGATTTGCTGGTGTACTGCCCACCACATTGTTGGAAGTATCGATCAGTTCTTGCAAGTGTTGTTTAGACATAAAGCTTCTCCGAGGTCTTGCCGGGACGGCCGTACGAGTCGGAACACCAATGGGAAGATTTGCTTCCACCTCTCTGAGGGGAGTAATGTATCGACTGATTAGTTGTGAGATTAGTACACATTGTCTTTAACTATGGGTTTCTTGCTTACTCGAAGGCCTTTCTCCAGGCCCTTTCAATTTGCTCTGAGTCGAGTTGAGTGAGCGGTGGGACGAGGAGAGTTATAACGTTGAATCTTTGCCTCCTCGCTGACCATGATCCGCGTGAGTTGTATTTCCTACAATTAAACCACTAGATGATCGTGGGTTGTTAGTAATCTCCTAATCAAGCGTTTTTAAAATAGAGCAGACAATTCTACACTGCTGGAGAGTATCGGGAGTAAACTAAGGATATGAGGAAAGAGTACAGGAAGAGGAATGAGATCGGAAGTGGTAATTCATCTGAGCCGATTATCCTTACTGAAGTTATTGCGCTAGCGGCGTTTTCAGCTGCTTCGTCATATCCATAGCCAAGACTGCCGGCTCCAATTAAATCGAAGGCGATACTATGCACTCTGCTTTCCCAGGGTGTTTCGCCATCTACTTCGGCAGTAGCATCTCTACGCATAGCATAGGCTGTGTCAAGAACTCTGCGATAGCTCTGCCTGAGCTTGGCGTAATTATTATTGACATCCCGGTCGAAGGGAAATTTTTGTACTATGAATGTTACTCTGTGGTTGGTGTTCGCTCCCCCTAAGAGGTTCTGTCAGTCCTCCCTTCTGCGAGTATTGCCAAATGTTTAGTTCGAGGCTCCTCGTTACAATGCTCAGTAGCAGCACGAGTTTTTTTAAGAACAGGCTTAGTTAAGAACTCACCTGGTACAGTTTGGACAGTATTTTCAGAAAATTCCCGGGGCATACTTCGTATGTAATTTACTGTTTCAAAGCCAGCATACTTCAACCACTTTCTTTGAGCTTTTCCACGCTGCTGTTGAAGATCTAAGTTCCTTGCACGACCAGTCACTACACAGATTGCATCTGATGGAAACGCCAATTTATCAGCCCGTCGAATTTCAAATCTCACCCGGCTCCCACGACTGGGGCCGCCGTTAGGATTAGCACGGTTTTTTTTCTTCCAAGGTTTGAGGGAATGGAGTAATATTCCAGCATCGTAGGCCAAGATAGGTGGTGCTGCCGCCATGTTGCTGTGATATAAGCAAGATCTGGGTGGAACGAAACGTATATTATCGCCAGAAACCTGGTTGTCTTTGCTTTGTCTTTCAGATGTACAGAGGTACGTATACTGTTTATGTGGAGACGAAGTTGAAAACAAAGGCGATACCGCCGCTTCAGGTTCTTGAGAACCCAGCCTACATCCCCGGAACGCAGTGGCTGGAAAGTCTTTGTCATCGAAGAACAACAAATCGCTGCATAAAGTAGCACTTTCTTCTTTGTTTGATAAAAATCCACCTCGAGGCCAATAACCTTACCCCTTTGAAGGCATTCCCCAACACCCATCATTTACAGGCAATACAGGCTACTAATTCATTTTTATCTAAATAGTTGACCGAGTGATTGTTGATTAGTTCTTTATAAATCAACTGAATGACAGTCGTTCAAGCGGATTGATCAAGAGTGATATGGATAAGAATCTAATTCGAATACTGTAGTAAGCCTTCATCCGCTAGCGATTATTTGACTGCCACCGAAGTGAAAATTTACCAGATGAGGCTGCTCGCAAGATCATTTCTAACAAATGAATCATGTTGTAAGAAATTTCTTTCATAATAACCATTTACTCACTAAGAGCACGCCGAAATGTGGAACAGTCTTGTGCTTAATCCTACCATAAATCATTTCCTCTCGATGCCATAATGTGTTGTCCTTCCTTTTTAATATATCTCTAGTTCATCTTTTCGATATACTTCATATTGTGAATAGAAAGAGATCTTGAAGTGGATCACCATATTTCAGGCTACGCCCAATCTCCCCAAGCAGCACGCCTACGTCCTGAATGTACTACTTCATTGTCTCGCTTCCTGTCATACTGAAGGACCCTTCGCCTTTTGCACTTTAAACAAAGACAACAACACACTTCAACAATCCTTTGGCCTCGATGGCCAATCTACCACCGCTTCGATTAATCCGATTCCATCGCTCAAACGTGCAAATCTTATAGAATTCGAAGACTCGGAAGTTAGGGACGTAACTATAATTCCCCATCTATTTACTAGCTACACGAATTGTAGAATACTAGCTTCTTCTCAGAACTCTTAACATGGCACCTAAGCGCGGGAGGTCTCCGATGCAGCGAAGAGCAAAGAGGGTCAGTAAAGAATCATGTGTGTATAAAAATTAATTCCTCATCAATGAAGCTTTGGAGTACAACGTACTGATATAAATAGCGCAATCTCCTGAACTGACGACTTATGGGAATATTCCAATAGAAGTTTGGATAGAGATTTACAGGAAACTGGACATCCTCTCCGCCACCGCGCTTAGTCTATCCTCCAGAAATCTATACTGTGGTAGGTATTTCTTCTTGCCTAAGTCCTTTTCTGGTTATCAAATGATCAAATCTCTCTAATATATTATAGCTTTCCAACCGACCATCATTATCCCGGATCCAACAATCCTAAGCGCTGCCGAGCTTGAGAGATACCAAACCAGCCTCCAAGCTCCTGCGCCGAACGATGATGATGATGATGATGATGATCATGACGAAGACGAAGATGAGGAAGCCGAGGAAGCCGAAGACGAAGACGAGGAAGACAAAAACAAAGACAACGCATTCTATATCCGTAATAGGGTCTTTCGCACCGAATATCTTACTCTACTGTATTATTATCCAGTGAGACTCAGACAACAGATTTGCACGCGAATGACTGGAACTCTCACGTTGGCAGCTGTCCTTGCACCATGGATGGCCTCGGCGGGTTATACTTATTCCTCTGCCCGCGGGAAATTTGTTCGACCCGATACTTTTTCTGGCCGCCTTCTTGAGGTCAAGGAAATGGCGGAGTATTCTAGAGATGCGACAGACCGACGTGGTCGAGGACGTAAACTAATACGAGAAGAGCAAAACCTGGTATTTGAAGAAAGGGAACAATTTAAGAGAGACCACGCTCAAGCTGTTGCCGACATCAATGCCAACCGTGGATCGGACGAGGATTATTACTCTGGAAACTCTATGGAGGGAGTTGAACATCGAGAAGGTGACGATTTGTCTGACGAATTCGAGGACACGGAATATTGCCGCCAACCACGAATCCAAGAGGACGACCTAACATCAGCTTCCAATAGCGATCAAGACTTCCTTTATGACTTCAAAACGGACTCTGAAATTCTTGATGAGGAGCGCTTTGATTTGATCTCTGAGGACAATCAACTCGATGATTCAGATGATCGCGCGACACCAGAATCGTGGGTGGAACCGGATGTGTATGATCCCTCGACAGCAAACTCGAGCAACGATGATGAGAATGATTCTTCAGATGATTCCTCGATATCAGACTCGAGCAACGATGATGAGAATGATCCTTCAGATGATTCCTCGACATCAAACTCGAACAACCATGAGAATAATGATCTTTCAGGTGATCTCCGGACAGCGAAATCGAACAACGATGAGAATAATGATCTTTCAGGTAATCTCTGGACAGCAAAATCGTGGAATCTGTACGACGATGAGAGTATAAATATGTAAATAACCCTTCAGATGATCCCTCGACATCAAACTCGAGCAACGATGATGAGAATGATTCTTCAGGAGAACGACTTGGGCAATAAGGATACTGTCTAGCATGCAGGATCGGTTTGTATATAGCGCAACTACGTAAGTGCCTCGGAAGGTTGACGAGATGTTCAAAATGCTGTCCATACCGCATATGATTTTTTGACGTGGGGACTGACAATTCCATAGACAATGCTTTCTACGTTACTGGGGTACTAGCACTTCTTTCTATACCAAATCTAGACACTCTAATCTAGACACTCTAATCTAGACACTCTGAGGAGTTTTCTGCAATTCTCCCCTCTCATCTTGAGCTATAAGGCCAGATTACCGAGATGAGATTTTGTGATTTCCCCTCAATTCGGCTCTCAGAACATTCATCGTAGCATAAAGTCCATCAGAATAGATCTTTTCACAAAAGGTGCAAATGGACTAGTTTTTTGGGGGGGATTTTCAATTGAATGATTCGAATGAAGTTTTCTATGTGCGGTCTCTTTCATCACTGCATAGAGTTAATCTTGCCTACAAAAGTCCCATTCAAACAAAGTAAGCGTCCACTCGAATACGGATTCTCAGCCGTCATCCTGATGAGATTCAGTGTAGTGTGAAGTGTCACAGACAGCTTGGTGTTGAAGAATTCTGGAAATCATGACGAAGCTGGAGGCAATTAAAAGGGTGATTTCGATTATTACGTTGGGCCCAGCATGTGAAACATCTAGCAACTATCCAGTTAGATACAGGCAAGGTAAACCCAGAAGACTTTTGCTTTTGAGGAATATACTAAGAACTTCATTATTCATTTTGAACCCCATGTGGTCTCAGTTTCTCTTGAGTTCTTCAACACTATTTGAAATGACTATTGCAAGAACCTGGTTGCAAATACCGTTGCATGATTACAAGCATTGATAGGTGTCATTTACAAGGCAAAGAGGTAGGTATATGACGTTCAATGGGAAGAGATCTCTCCAGCAAATGAAGGCGCGCCGAAATGTACTAGTTCTATACAAAGGAAATATGTCAAATTATTAACGAGCCTAATAATATCCCTTCCCAAGTTTACGGTCCACGGAACCAGTTGGAGTCGGAGAAGTCCTGTCCTTCTGCTTCAATGGCGAGACTAGTTGCGGTTGGAGACAATTTGAAAGTTCTTCCTCGGTCTTTATCATCCCTTTACTCCAGCGGCCCAGCTAACAACTATGCAAGGAACTTAAACAGACCATGTAGATTCTAAAATCCGAACTCAAAGTTACCTCTGAAGCACTTAAAGTACGGAAAGTTCAGACCAAGTTCCACCTTGAGCAAATTTTTGCGAAGGCAACGACAGGGGCCTAGAAGGAAGCACCTCTTCTGGACGTTGGAGAAAGGACAAGGTTCAAGTTTCTGGACCGAGGAAGACAAGATTGTATGAAAGGAGAGTACTTCGAACCTCGAGGCCGCGGATATCAAGTATTGAACTCGACACCGGGTGTTTGCTGAATCTCTTTATTGCCGCCGACGCGTCGAAGGGTCAGATACATCCTGTTACACAAAATATCAATCGCTTCTGAGGCCACCAGACCCAGTTTAATGGAGGCTAAAACCGCTTTTGATGAGGACACAGAAGATGTAGAATGGGTGAAGGAGATAAATCGTACCTATGAGGGTATGATACTTTGAGAAAGAAAGAGAACGTTTACTTGAGCAAACAACTTGTTTAAGGTTTATAACTAAAGCTGTACAGTAATCTCTGGTTATAACGAACCCGATTATAACGAATATCTGGGTACAACGAACTTTTTTTAAAGAGTAAGAGGTTACTAAATACACCCAACCCCCTCTTATGACGGATATCGCAATCTCTGGGTATGACGAACGGTTCTTGCGGCTTTTTGGTGTTCGTTATAAGCAGAGATTACTGTAGATGCGTGGGGGATTCCTGTACATACCGAGACCATTATGGCACTTTACTAAACATCAATTACAAAGCTCACAGACTGAAACGTGTCTTACCGCCGAATGTCGCATCCAAAACCCGTAACTTTTATCCTTTTCAACCAAGCCTAGAGGACATATAAAAGTCTTCCAAGCTCGTCTCCACATCTCTGTACACCCAAGGTAAGTTTTTAGTCATGATTTTGACATCATCCCACGTCGAAATACCCTCCGCTTTACATAGCTCCCTGAAAGCCGCTCGATACCAAGCAGCATCCGCACCCCTCGCATGCACACCCCCAAACAGCAATATCCACATGTGCATTCCACCGTCAAAGCCCATACCTGCACGATCTGCCATCATGTGTTGTAACAACTCTTTCAGATCCGCAATCAAGTGAGCCTCAAATTTTGGCAGCTGTTGCCAGCCATCTGGAGTGGCGACAATAGTGTGAAGGTAGACCAAAGAAGCTACAAGCCAGCACCTTCGAGAAGTACTGCGGCTGTGACAAGCATTCTTGGAGTAGATGTTGTATTCGAGTTTTACTCGAACGAGAGAGGATCGTTTCTCGGCCGACGATGGTTCGGTCGGAAGTTCCAGTGGCATATCTTTAAGCCAGCTAAAGACGTCGAGAACAGGATCTCTTTGACTTGGAACTTCTATGCTGAGCGTTTCTTGACCAGGAGTAGCTAAGTCGTGATACAGGATATGACTGAGATAGGTGCTCTCTGAGGGGAGGCGCAGATTGGTCCTGTGGTAATACAGTTTCATTAGTCCACGATGAAAACTAAGTGTCAATAAATGATCAAAATGGACTCACAATGGTAATAGATGGCGTACAAGCGAGTTCGTTGACGTTCCTGGGATAGCTCGGCGTAGTTGAATTAACTTTTTAAGCCCTATCCGGTGCACAGAGGCGATGGCTTGGGAGCCGTACATCTCCTACATGGGCAATTTAGTCAATCAAAATATCAAAATAAAGGGTCAGGACTGAGATAAAGTTCCAAGCAGAATAAATCTACGGAGCAAGGACATACCTCTGACATAATGAGATGGCATAGCGCTCCGAGAGTTTCATTGCTTACTCGAGCTACAGGATCATTGAGAACATTGTTGATGATCTTGATTGCTTCTCCACGATAATAGTAAATATCCGAGTAGTCCGAGGAGTTTGTGACCATTCGAAGGTGAGCAGCGGCGCACTGTGAACCTCTCTGGATTAGCCGCCGTTCCTCAGAGCGCTTAGGTGGATCTTACGGATAAAATGACATGCAAGAGAATCATATTGGACCGAGTCCACTCAATGACGGATTCAACTGCTTCAGAATACCAAACTTTGCTTGCCTGTTCTTGATCTAAAGGATATTTAGAAGAATAATTATATCCTTTGCAAGGGAAACGTACAGTGAGCGAGCAAAGACAGCGCACGGGGCCGATTGAAGGGCTCATGGCCTCCAAAGCTGTAGAACGGATTATTAAACGACAGCCCGCTGGTTGGCACAGCCATGGAAGCTGAGCCTGGGGAAGAAGAGAAGAGGTGTGGATCATCTCTCTGGGTAGCTCCAAATATTGCCTCTGGGGACAAATGGGTTGTGTTGATCTGCACCGAATCATGCTTAAGTGCATCTGTCTTCGGGAAGATAATCAGATGAGTCTTGTTCTTCTTCTTAATGTTGCGGGCTTGCCGCTCCATGTAAGTGTTTTGCTTAACATGGGAACGGATGGACGAAAGCAGTTTAGAGTTCTTCTGGCCTCCGGGTTCCTGGTGGTCGACGAATTTGAAAGGCCTGATAAAGTCCCCGTCATTGGACACTCCGGTGTTGTACCAATTCTCCCTCGCTTTGGCTCGCCGAATGCGAGAATGCTGGCCCTTCAGCGACGAGGTGGTGACTCCCTTCAGAGTTGACTGAGTCTCCGTTACCCAAGGATCTGGTTGAATATCCATACCACTACGAAATTATGTCGAAACTTCAACGTGACCGTCTGCTTGCCCTCCCAAGATGCAATACGTGAAGACTTGAGGAACTTAAAGTCTTCAAAGAGGTCGAGTTATAGAAGCTCGCTTCCGACTATCCCCAACTGCCGAGTTGAATTGGGGGGCATGGACTTCGTAAGCAGACTCTTGATTGTTGATTGGGTCCGACACTGGCTTGAACAGGAAAGGCTGATTACTGGGACATGGAGAAAAGTGGAGCATCGAGTTTTCCGACCTGCGTGCCACCAGTAATTTTGTCGATACTATGCCAGAGGGTACATTTTATGACCGATATATACTTATTTGTAGAGTTTCACTAAATCGCGGCCGCCCAAGATCACCACAGGCACATCTTGGGGATCGATCCTCAAGGTACTTCTCCAACCACCCATTTTGTAATACTTAGCTGACAGTCGATCTTTATCCTTTGTAATACGAAGTATGTCCTTTTAGTAATACCACTGCGCGAAGTTAAAATTAACATCTAGAACGGCGCCGCATCTCCCAGGATCGTAGTAAGCAATATACTTCTATATTATATACAAGATAGTAAACTATCTCGGAGGCCAACGAGCTAAAGTAGACGCTTCCAGTCTATATATAATCCGCGGTTTATGATATCTCTAGTCTCAATTCAATGCCGTGCTTCCAATCCAATTCCGAGCATTCGTAGTTTATATATGCCTCCAGAAGTCTGTTATCTCAAATAACCCGAATATGGTATAGAGGACACAAGCTCCCAGTATTAAATAGGGCATAGTCTTTATAAATAAGTATGAAACGAGAAAACAAAAGCTCAATGACGGATAATCATAGAACTGTGAAGCTCAGCCATATCACGTGGCCGTAACTGGGGAAGGGGCTCGCCTAGGAACTCAGGGGAAGATCTTGCCTCGTAGGTTCATAGGATGGAATTTCCTCTGCGAATTGCAAGAGTGACGGGCTGGGATCAGAAGATAATGTAAGGCTTCTACTTGCCCACCTTCAGAAGGTCTATTCTTGGATCCGTTCGTACCAGACCTATAGGATTGGAGCAATACGACCAGCCGATACGCGCTTCCTCTACCAGTGACCATCTACTACTGCTTCCCTGCATCGTGTTACAATAAAGAAGTAGAGAAAGTATCCTGTCAGCTAAAATTCTAATAATGGTATCCAATAGGTCGTCCATTTGAAAAGATTATCTCCACATATGCCGTGTCCCAGTACAAATATGAGCTATTTAGCGGCAATTGTTTTCTGCGGAGAAATCTCTGTTGTTTGGTCAGGGGGAAAAGGAAGTATTTGAATTATCTTGGCGTATTAATAGATCACAGTAGAGTATTAGGAATACTTAGTTACTACTAAGTAATAATATAGACCTTGGCAACCCCTATATTACAGAGTTTGCAATAGCTATGTCTGACATACTTATCATCACAATTACTTGATTCTTGACAGCCTTAGCCCCGTCGAGCGGTTAGAGACATAGAACGTCCTCCGTCCGTGGAGAGGGCTCGAGGGATCGTCGCCAGATCGAGTCCGGGAGATTGCGGGGTAGACGAAGTAAACATTCAGAAGAGGAGAAGGGTGGTCGAGCATCCGAGAGGTGCAGGCTGCTAACACCTAAGGAGCTCAAAGATCCAGAGACTTCACTACATGAGGAAACGTTGGATAGCACTGGTGGTATTGATTGACCAATCACGAGGGAGATGTTGATGATTATGGCACACCAGGCACTTGAGGCACACTATTTGCCCGGAGATGCTCTGTCCTCGTTGCCGATCCAATGCCCTGAGACTAGCCGGACGGAGTTCTCTCACCCCGCCCGAGGCGCAAGGTCTGTCGCTCTGCTGTACGAAGATACTTCGTACATCAGCCATATCTAAGAAGACACTTCACCGCCCCTTCGTATCCTTCTTTTCCTATATTTTTCCTATCATCAAATATTGCAGAATATACTGCAACGACCACAACTCCCACGTTTCAACACATCCAGAACCGCAATCATGGACGCCGTTCTTCGTCAATCCAAGTCCATGTGTCCCTTCTTGAAAAAGACTTCTCCCGCCACTCTTCGCTCCCTCTCGACCACCACTCGCAATGCCTCTCCAGGTGGCGGCAGCATGTCCAATTTGCAGACTATTGCCCGTCGCTGCCCCATCATGGGCAAGGCCCTCGCTGTCCAGACCGCAAAGACTGGAAAGGCTGGCCGAGGAGGCGTCGCTGCTCTTGGAGCCATTCGAGCATTCTCGGGCAAGGTCAACTCTGGAAAGGCCAGGATTCATACCAGCAGATCCAACGAGGCCCGCGCTGTTGAGAATGGAATTTTTGTGCCAGAGAATGGTGTGTTGGTTCCGTTGTTATGTTCTTTTGAAGATTTCGCATGCTGACATCACCAAAGTTCAATATCCTCAACATGGAAAACCGATTCGTCATCCAGCTCATGCGAAGCATCATGATGCAGCCAAATTCAACTACGAGGAGTTCTACAACGCTGAATTGGAGAAGAAGCATAAAGACAAATCGTACCGTTACTTCAATAACATCAATCGCCTCGCCAAGGATTTCCCTCGAGCACATATGGTTAGCAAAGAGGAGAAGGTCACTGTTTGGTGCTCCAATGATTACCTGGGAATGGGGCGCAACCCACAAGTTTTGAAAACTATGCACGAAACCCTTGATGAGTATGGTGCGGGCGCTGGTGGAACCCGAAACATCTCCGGCCACAATCAGCATGCCGTAAGCCTTGAAGCCACGCTTGCAAAATTGCATTCCAAGGATGCAGCATTAGTCTTCTCTTCTTGCTATGTTGCAAACGATGCTACATTGGCTACATTGGGCTCGAAACTTCCCGACTGCGTCATTCTGTCTGATAGTTTGAACCATGCCTCCATGATCCAAGGCATCCGACACTCGGGTGCAAAGAAAATTGTCTTTAAACACAATGACTTGGAGGACTTGGAAGCCAAGCTGGCAAGCCTTCCTGCTCATGTCCCCAAAATCATAGCCTTCGAATCCGTCTACAGTATGTGCGGCTCCATCGGACCCATCGAAGGAATATGTGATCTAGCTGAGAAATACGGCGCAATTACTTTTCTCGACGAAGTCCATGCAGTAGGTATGTATGGACCACACGGTGCAGGCGTAGCCGAACATTTGGATTACGAAGCTCATCTTGCCGGCCGCCCTAAAGGCACCATTCAAGATCGTGTGGATATCATCACTGGAACTTTAGGAAAAGCCTACGGTTGTGTAGGTGGCTACATTGCTGGTTCTACCAAAATGGTTGATGCGATTCGCTCTTTGGCTCCAGGATTCATTTTCACAACCTCACTTCCACCTGCCACGATGGCTGGTGCAAAAACCGCGATCGAGTATCAGATGGAATACCAAGGTGACCGCCGACTCCAACAGCTCCACACCCGAGCGGTCAAAGATTCGCTTTCCGCTCGCGATATTCCCGTTATTCCCAATCCCTCTCACATCATCCCCGTCCTAGTCGGAAACGCCGAGCTCGCCAAAAAAGCCTCCGACCTGCTCCTTGAAAAACACGACATCTACGTTCAATCTATCAACTATCCCACTGTTCCCGTAGGCCAAGAACGTCTCCGTATTACTCCTACACCTGGACACATCCGTGAATACCGCGAGCACCTCGTCCTAGCCGTCGATTCAGTCTTTACTGAATTAGGAATCAAGCGCACAAGCCAGTGGGCGAAGGAAGGAGGGTTTATTGGAGTTGGAGAGGAAGGAAAGGAGATTGTGGAACCGCTCTGGACAGACCAACAACTTGGAGTTGATACACTGTTCAAAGAAATGAAGGTTGGCGGGCCGGTGGGCGTTCTAGAAGCGCTGCTAGAAAGGGAGACGAAAGAGACTGCGCGAGCTGTCTCTGCTGCTACTTAAGTAGCACATCTTCTGACTTCCGCGATACACTCAGTGTATGGCAAAGCAGCGTTGACTTGGAGAGCTCATCGGACCCAAAACCACGATCTTTCGAGCGTATTATGGATAATAAGATAGTATCTGTGCTGCTATCTTGCTTTACGATCAAATGAACAAATTATGATCCCCATACTACTTATTTGCGGCCTTTGTTTTCCCGAAATTTGAACTCCTGCCTTGGTAAAAAATGATGAACAATAACAGGTTGGGGAGATAGGCGAATCTTTCAAACACTTTGAAAACCCTATATAATAAGTAATGACCCTCACCACACTCCACACACATCAGACCAGGCCAAGGAAAACTTCGAGAAGGCTGCTGATAAGACGTCGACAAGGCCAGATCGGTACTGGATTATAATATATCAAGGCTTGAGTTGGCGTAGTGAGACTTTGATTTGGCTTGGATCTGGGTTGAGGAAGTGGAGTGTCGATTACCTGTGTCGCTATCGACACATATTCTATCACTAAAAGCCCTTCTAATCGTTAGCTGAGAAGGTGGGATTTGGGTTGCTTTATTTAAGATTCGATGTTTGAAATGCCGTTGGATGTATTGATGAGTCCGATTGCATCCTTCGGAGTGAAACCCGTAGAACTGTGCTTTCTCGGTTCTTCCCGGACGAGGACTGCATGTACGACTTCCTGGAGTTCAGACACTTGGGAGAAGATCAGGAGGGACAGCCAAACTGGGTGTGGAAAGATGGAAAAGGTGGATATGAGGATCTTTTGAGGGGAATGAAACTATGGTAAGATAGATTAATAGGTATGCCATCCAAACAGCAGAGGGAGCAATGGGAAGTTCTCATGAGGGAATAAGTAGCATCAAGGGCAGGGCCCTTATATACAGCCGCAGACCGAGCATTTGTCAAGTCAATAATGGCCTCTGTACGGTGTTTTGTTCGGTAGCGTTATATGACTGAACCGAGAAATCCCGGATTTTATCAAGAGAGGGAAGGAAAGGGGTGACAGATAAAGTGTAAACCTCTATTTTATCGGAAACGCTGTTTATCTATTTTCTGGTGTTGGTATCCAATTCATCATAATCCCGCTAAACGCCAGTCTCAACCAGATGCCGCTCTTGACTATCAGTCAATGTATCCAATCCATGGGTATCGATGCAATTTTCGAATGCTGGACTCAAAGCCTTAACCCGCTACATAGATCGAGCGCCCCTTCTACCGCAGTTTCAAGTGATCCGACGCGATCCTTCAATCCCTTGTTCTCTGCTCTTAACAATCCTACCGCATCCCATGCCACACTCGCATCTTGCCCTCTGCAGTTCTCGCATCCGCTTCCACCCATACCAATCCCGATTCCGAACATGTGGTCTACGACGTCGGTTTCCCTCTCTGGCTCGGGAGGAGTTGAGATACCCTTCAATATCTTCTGGAATGTGGATGGGCGAGAGACGAGTTTCGGCCTCGGAGTCGTATGATTTGAATTCGACGTCGGAGAATTCGGATTCGGAACTATACGACCAAAGCTAGCTTGTAACAACTCAGGCGTACTTTCCGTCGTCATTGTACTTGCTGCTGAGCTCGTTAGGAGCGTCGGTGACCGCGAGCGTGAGAAAACCGAATCATGACCACTCTCTGTATCACTCTCCGTACTGAATCCACTTCCACCACTCCGTCTCCATTTCCCTCTCTCCCTCTCAATCCCCAGATCCTCGTGATCATGTGAGCAGCAATCCCCTCTCTTCAGTGCTTCCATCTCAAGTCTATTCTCCTTCACAATCTGAATACTCCGTTCCCTCGCCTCCTTCTCCTCAGCTCGTGCTTTTTTCTCTGCAGCCAGTTGCGTGACGAGATCGGATATTGTGCGGTCGTGTTCCGCGACTTTGGATGCCATGTCTTCGAGTTGGGAGCGCAGACTCTGGGCCCGGGTTTCGGCTTCTTCGAGCTCATCGGTTACAGCAGAGTGGGTGGAAGATAATTCGTGCAAGGATAGGGTGCGGAGCTTGTAAGCTGTTTGGAGTTTGAGGAGTAGGCCCTCGGCGTTCATGAGAAGGTTCTTGAATGAAGCTGGAGAGAATGGATCTTTGGCGGAGGGTGAAGGATTGGGGAATAGTGCTGCTGTGATGTCAAGTGTGAGGAGCTCGTCATTGTCGAGGGATGATTGAGGGAGTTGGATGGTTTGTTGAACTGGTGTTTTGGGTGAGGAGAAGAAGTTAAAGCGTGATGTGCTTGCTGCTGACTTGGTTGGTGTTGAGTTGTTAAGACTGATGGCTGATTCGAGGGTAGATAGTGCAGGTCTTTTCTGCAGTCTTGCGTTGGGTCTTTCTGGTGATCCATCCCTCAAAGACATAGTGGATGGATTCGAATATTCCTGCTCTCCTACTAGTATCCCAACTGGCACCGGTGCCGATGAGCCAGTGAACCAAGAACTGAGTCCACCCCTCGACTTTTCTGCAACTCTGATAGTCCCGTCCTTGTCTCCAGTAAGTGTAGGCATAAAGTCTGCTTCTTCTCTGCTCTTCTCCGCAGGAGAGCGCTGGGGACTTGTTGAATTTGTTCGCGTGCGAGGTGCACGGAATGGTAGAAGTGCTGTCAAGGAGCGCTGGTGAGTTCTTGTTTGACGAGCTGGACACGCTTCTTCATCTGCGGATAAGGGAATACTTCGAGGAAAGGGTCGTGTGGTCAAGGTGGCTGCTGGGGGTGGCGCAATACTGTCTGATATATCCTCGAACTCTCCAGTATATTCCTCCGCATTAAGATAGTCTTCCGCCCATACTTTCTGGAGACTCGAGTTTCGCGATGGGGATATTGAAGAGAGTGTTCGACGATGTTTGTAATCTCGTTTCGGCAATGAGGTTGATGGGAACGCGAAGTCGAAGGTGGGATCTGGACTGGAGGCACTCATAATGCAGAAGCTTGCTGTCGCATAGAATTGTCTCGGCCGTACTTGCCCTTGTGAGAGCAATCTGTATTGTTTCGTATGAGGTCTACCGAGTTATGCGTAAAGCATTCCTCCGTGCACGGGTATCACCCGATTGATTGACGGAAGGACGGCGGTGTTACAGGCCTGCGGATGGGAGAAGTTTATCGAATTGATGGGTATAAGATCGTCGGGATAGTTTGCTTTCGTCGAAGAGGAGTCGCAATTGCGATGTGCAACTGGGGAGGTCCGATCTTGGTCGGATCCTCACTCGGCGACCCTGACAATACTGAGGTGGGAGTCGAGGAGGGGTGTTCCGTTATCGAGAGATGGATGGATAGATAGAGGATTAGTGATACTGGATGGATTGATCGTGAAATACTTTGCAATTGACTAACAAAGATCAACCTGATTGCCTCTAAAGATGCGAGACAGATGCTACTTTGTGTTCTGGTTTGAACTGGGAAGGTGTCTCACGGGGTGATTATTGTGTTCAAAATCTGGTGGTTGGGATGTTCTTGAGGAGGTTGGATGCCCCACCATTGTGCACCCAGAAAGCAGGTTTTGCACTGAGAAAAAGGTACCAGGTTAAGCAAGACTCTGATATTTGAATGATGATGTATTATATACATTGCACACACGACAGAGTACAGGTACCAGTGTAATTGGGTTGAAGACCAAGGGAGTGTTCATACTCTCCTCCATTTCCATCCACCCCTTTGTGTTTCAATGAGAGCCGGCAGAAGGCTATTCGCTTGTAGATTGGAAATGGATATTTGCACGCGGGGCAGTGTCTTGATTTCGAATCAATTGTCAATTAACACAAAGGGATGTCGAAGTGTTTCCGAGACTAGACTAGTATATGTTTTGGGCGCAGACAGATTGTTGATGGTTCAAATGATTAAGTAACGAAATCTCTTGTATCAAAATACAGGCACTATGGCGGAGTGGTAAGCATCTTCCACTCATTCATCATGGATATCTCTGGATATCTTAGGATATTCACATTTCTGGATACTTCGGATTCTTCTAACATATTCCAGGTTAACGCGAAGGCCTGCTATCAGCTCAGCCTTTTCCTTCGGGAGCCAGAGTTCGAATCTCTGTGGTGTCGTTCGGAATCGTTCTTTGTTGTTTGCCCTTGCATTTTTGCAGCTCGAGATATTGTCTCCTTTGTTTTTACCATTTTCTACAATCTTGACAGACTTGGTGGGGCAGAAGAAGCGGTATGTTGCTCGCCTTGGACTAAAAGGGAGGTCACGATGTTTTCGTTGTGCAATTTGATTCAGCACCTAGGTACTATACTTGTATTTCATAAAATCTCTAGATAGACAAATTCCTCTAGACCAGAGCCGAGGGACGGAGTGGAAGGATGCAGTTGACTTCCGTCAACTTCGATTCTTTCCTTTTTAGATCTGCATGGGCAAGGCAAGGGCAAGGATATTCGTAAACTCACATCCCTTCTGAGCTGAACAACGTTTACATCGAACAGCTCCATCTACTAAGAGCCTACCAGAGCAAGGAGACGAGCAAGGGTACTTTGCCAATCCATCTCTCTCTAAGCTGAAAGTAGTCTACTTCCAGAGACTTACTTCCAAAAGCTTCTTCTACTTATGCATAGCCATGGGCAAGGGTCTGAGTCCGTTCAACCTCTCCTGAGCTGCAAGTTGCGAGCGGAAAATGCTTGTTGACAAAAACAACAATAATAACAACAATAACAACAACGACCACAACAAGCCTTCTATCTACTAGATAAACAAGGAATAATGCAGAGAAGAAGCGAAGTGCGTCTTTTTGTCTTGCCCCTTCTTCTCGGCACATGTGGCCAGCTGGTGCCAGACATCAGATCTGAAGATCGAGGATCGTTGGGGAAACGGGTCGAGCCGCCCATCTCCAGTACCCTGCGGCTGACGATGCCTTACTAGCCTGATGAAACTGTTGAAGGACCTCAGTACGAGCTCTCGAACCGCAGCTCCCGACCACCCGACGAGTATCTTATCATCATGACACTTGCTGTTTGCTTGCAACATCCAAGAAAGCCGCCGCCATCAGCCACTCAATATTCGACGCATGACTAGCGGTCTCCTCTACCAAATATCAGACCACATTCATTGAAGACCGCTGGTGGAGGGAAGAGACACATCTTTGCTAATGCAGACGCTCGAACCTGGTCAGATCTAGGATCTTTCCGATTCGCCATACAGAGCGATTTCATGTGTAATTTCTGCCCCAACCAGCCCTGCTGCTTGCTCGATGAAGTAAGCCAGCAAGCCATTGTGACTTCAATGCGGGCGTGATCTCTTGCAAAATAACGGCCGTACGCAGAGAGATGTGCAGTTGGCAAACGCAGAGACCGCCAACGGCACATTCTAGTCATATATACTTCATCCGTGGTTCGGCCCATTAGGCTACCCTCAAGTTGATATCAAGACAGCCAATGCAATTCCCGCCACCGGAAGAGCCTGATCGAGATGCAGAACTTCTCCCAAAAAAAGAAAGCACAGAAGAACGGTACAGGAGAGGCTTTCCGCAAGAATACTGACATGTAGCAGGGGCGCAGTGCTGGGTTGGGAACGGCATGGTTACCATGTTGTACTCGTTTTGGGAGACCGCCAGTGGTCGCACAAACCGTTCCCCGGGCCTTTAGACGAATCGCTGTCTTGCAGGTTATGATTCGTATGGTATATACTTGGCTTGTGCGTTTGAAATGAAGCTGAAATCAAAGCTGAGTTTCTTGGCCGATATTGTGAAAATATGACTGATCAAATGCAGGCGTTCTCGAAAACCGGCTCTCGGCCTTGCAATTATGCACCATGTCTGAACTTACAATCTCTAGACCGTTTAAGGATTCTTCGGCATAGTTCTCCATCCGCGGATGTGCCCATGTGTAATTCCACCTACTGTTGGTGGTAGCGGTGGTAGTCGCTTGATTGGTATACGCTCTACGCGATACCAAGATTATTCATTCTAATCTTCAGACTCAGCAGCCAATGAGTATCTGCAAATGATGAATATGAATTTAACATTCTCCCTGAAGACATCTCGAATTACAGACTCAAAACCAAAACAGCTTGTACATCCGTAATGCTTTAGATGAATCTGCAGACATATAATAAGTTGATGGTCCGAGATGGGCAAAAGGAAGACTTTCGAAATCTAACATTGACATCGTCCCCCATCCGGTTAGCGAGCCTACGGTACCGAGTGCTGCAAGCGAGCACCATCGTAGATTCGTATGAAGCCTTGCCGATTTCCTTCTTCGGCAGGGATACGAGATTCACGAGGATACCCTTCCCTTCAATACTGGTTCAAGGCAGATCTCAAGAGCGCCGTCGAAATGCGAACTCGGCGATGACTCTGAGCCTCCGTCAAACTCATCGACTTTCACTGGTACGGAAGTCTTTCTGCATGGAAGCCGTAAAAAGCAATTCGTATAATCTAGCAGCCTTCCTGCACTCACAAACGGCTAGCTAGTCAGCTTACGAAGACCAAAATGGCACATGCAGGATATGCAAAATGCAGGCTCGCCGTCAAAATACGTTACCAAATGCTGCGCGCCTCCCTAGAGACCATTCAGCGAGAGGAGAGCTTCTCAGAGCTCCTTGCCATGGATAGTGCTCTCGATCCTGGCAACCAGGTTACGGGAAGGTAGCAGCCTTACATCTATCTACCTGTTCTTACTGGCCATTACGTACCTCATCGAAATGGACTTCTGGCATGATTGTGTGGGGTACGTTCGGGCTCCACACCTAGTGTAACACAAGATCTAACGAGAAGAGGAAGTTCTCTATCTTCAGATCAGATCGTCCTTGGAGATCTCAAGTACAGGATATAAGACAACCGCCCCCCCTCTCCCTCGCTTCCCCCAGTTAGCACTGGAAAGACCGTAGTGATATATCACAACGACTACTCTCGGCATCTCATGTGATGTCTGGATACCAGCGGAGAAGTCTTCCCGTATCGTTCTTCTCTGACTCGCCCGGTCCTTTCACTCCACCGGGCTGCATGTATGTAGCCGCCTGATTTGGTGGAGTGGATTATGCAGACCTTCATTTCTAATAAATTGTGGAGTCTTCCAATCATGTCCAGCAGGAAGTTGATACCATTCGTTACGGATTGCCACCGCTGGGCAAGACCGAATAACATCTCAAGACAGTATCTGCAAGCATTCTGTGTCGTATTTCCTTTCTTTTAAGCATCTGCAATGCAATCCGACTGGGGTCAAAACCTGTCTTTGCGCGTCTTCGCCGTCTTCGCTAAGCGGCTTGTTGGCAAACTTCCGTGCAGAAGCTGGGTCGACATCGAAGAGTGCCTGGGCCGGCCTCCAGCACTTTTACCATGTAGGTCAATTGCTATAAGGAAGTCCATAGAACCCCAGAGCTCAGTTGGCGATGGTTGATATCTCTTCAGCACTTCAATTCAACCCACGTACATATGTTCAACGAAGCAATCTAAGATGGAGATGATCCAGGTACAGCCTGGCGACGTCACTGGCGTTTACTACATCATCGTTGCGGGACTTCCTTGGAACTGCTCATGGCAGAGGCTGAAAGACTTTTGCAAGAATCAACAGCCAGATGGCAAGTGTCTTGAGATAGACCACGTGGTTGGTTGCCTCTTCAATTCTACTCGTACCGTTCCAGTCCGCAAAGTTGGTGAGATGATGATATGTTCCATTCGCCGCTTTCCCTCCTACTGAATCCACCTTAGCATTCTCAGTTCTACGTAAAGATTCAAATCTGACTCTAACGCACCGAGCAGCATGTCGATCCGGAAGGAAGTGGGACAAATGGGTGGGTGAGGGTAAAGGGAAAGCAGAACTTCCGAAAGATGATGAGGAAGTAGACCTTGTCTTGCTTCTAGATGCCATACTTACATCATATTAGACCATTTAAAGACGGTTCCAATGGGTGACCGGTGCCTCATTCCCTTCGGTCGCAATGAAACCCAAGTTACCAGTATTAAAGCA
Organism: Hyphodiscus sp. D1413; assembly: GCA_003988895.1. NCBI lineage: Eukaryota > Fungi > Ascomycota > Leotiomycetes > Helotiales > Hyphodiscaceae > Hyphodiscus > Hyphodiscus sp. D1413. Next base: position 332,581 of record QYAO01000012.1, read on the forward strand.
CCCATCTCTTCGGAATTCGGCTTTCAGTCACAGCGCACTCGCAACGATAGTTCTTCCTCCTCAGAAACCCATGGCTCGTCGACTGTAAGCTATTATGGACATCATAGCCACTCATCGGTGTCGGTCTATGCCGGCAACGAAGGAGCAAATCCGTAGATGATGGGCAGCGAACCTTGCTAACACAACCCAGTGGTATGGCCAACAACAGGTAGGATTGGCCAGCTCACCAATGTCACCAACATTTTCAAGTGTGACATATTATCAGCAGCCATCTCCGATGTACGACAATGTCAGCTCAATGTCCCCATACACGACTAATAGCGATTACTTCCGATCGCCACCTCAGTCAACTGTTGTGTACGCCGGCGACATGCCTCCGTCGACCCCAATTTACGTCCCAGCCGTCTCCCAATCTCCGATCTACCTATATCCAGCCCTCGTCGCATATTCCGAGCCTCACCAATCACCATCCACTTCCACATCAGCATCATTGATCCAAAACGAAGCGCGGAAAATAATAATCACCTCGCTTCCCCATAAAACGTCCCACTCTCAACTGAAGCAGCTACTCTATAAACATATCGATCGTGTAATACCCAGATCTTCGATCAGTCGCCCACAGGACGAACTCCTTGAGCTCAGCATTGTGGCGCATCCCGACAAGCGGCCCCGAGTCCATGCCTTTGCCGTTCTCAGCTCCGAGTCTATCGCACGATACGTTGTTGGAAGCCTCGATGGAGATCACTTCCAAGGGAGGGAGATCCGAGCCAAACTTGCCAAAGAGGGAGTCGAGCCTCCCACGCAATACTCGACCGCCGCCGAGCCTCAGTTGCCGTCGTATTACCCCGATGAACAGTATACGACCTTCGAAGTATCTCCGACAATCATTGAAAGTCAGCAGCGTACTATCGAATCTTCGGGATCAGCTGCCAGGAATTTCGCTCGTCAGGACAGTAGAGGGAAGCGTGAGAAGGAACGTTCGCACGATCGGGATCGGAAAGAGAACTCTAAGAAGAAAAACGCTTCGCCGGTCGTTGTCAATGGGTCTTCTGACGAAAGGGGCATCAAGTCGAAGAAGTATCGTAGTGGGTGACGATTGAGGTGGCTGTTGAGACTCGGAATGTGAACCTGGATCCCAATGTTCTGGTCTAGCTTTGAGACAGCATTTCTCGTGATGATGTCCGGATTGGATGGGTAAAAATGCTCTTGTTTTTGGTACACATCTATAGCCTAATACTGTCTATGATAATACTGCCCATGTACTTCCACCTCTCACCAAACTCTCTCGCTCGATTCCCAATTGCCTGACAGTGAAACAGTGTGTGAACTCCGAGTCGAGGGAATAAGGGCTACTGACTTGGGAAGCAGCCCCGGCATTCAAGTCTACTAGCATTCTGCAAAGGATCCTCTTGAACTTAACCTACAGCTTCAAGCAGCGGGGCTCATTCTATTCGTTCATGAACACAGCAATGCGAGTCCAAACCCCCAAGAAATAGCTCACCCGACTTGCTATCACTACGTGTATATCGCGATTGGTACAGACTCAAGCCAGCCTAACGAAGGTAGCTCGAATAGTACGTACACATATTTCTTTTCTTCGGAACCTCCAACCAAGACCGAGAGAACGAAGTAGCAACCACGCTTTTCTTGACTAGATCTGCAGCTCCTCTTGCTGATCACCGACATTGAGCATCGCCATTGCTACCTAAAGGGTATTTCGAATCGTCGCTGAGCAGAAAGATGAGCATATCATCTGCTCTGATCACCTCGCTGATCCTTTGCCAGACTCGTACCGTTCCGTGACTTCGTTGTCTGTAAGGCCGTAAACTCCGATGGAGCTCCTTCTTGATGACTCCTCATTCTTGTGACTGCTGAAAGGATCGCAGAGTCAGGAATTTCTTCGTCCAGGCGCACTTTGAAGTGAACAAGAGACGTTTGAATGCACAAGAAGAGCAGCCCCTGATTGTGGCTGGGCAGGTGATGTGGCTGATGGGTGCAATTAGCGAATGTCTCAGACGAGTGATCTCAGCCGTCTTCGTATCGAAGATGACTCAGCGACGTACAAACAATCTTTCTTGTGTTCCGTCGTCGCTCGGTCTGAGATGATCATGTCATCTCTTCAAATTGAAGCTTTTTGTTCTACTTCGTTGTAAGTGAACCACGTCTTCGCACTTGTACAGCGAGACTCATTCTCGTGATTGTCGTCGCACCTTCAGCGAGCTGAACCGTGTAGCTTCCTCGAGAAGATACTCACTGATCACTCGTGTCAAGTCCACACGTTTGATACATCCAGAGTTCTTGCAACGGCCATCTCAGAGAATCTGACTGGGCTCAGTAACATCGGACTCAGCTTGTTCCTAATGTCATCTTGTCATTCCGCTGCTGTTCGTACGACTGCTCGGAGAAGTCTGATCACGTGATTTGATTTAAAAGCCCGTCGGAGTGATCAGAGGCGTCGCGATGTATTTCAACGATATAGTGCGATGGAGGAAGCGAAACCTTATTACTTTGATGGTGGGATGCGTTGTGATTCTTATGCTATTGTTCGGAAACCTCAACGATGGCTACAGACCCGACGCCTCTTTCGGTCGCTATAAATCTCGCCCTCATAACATCACACTGGACCTTTCGTATCTCCAAAAACGCAACATGACGTCTACATTTACGTACGCCCGTCGTTCGATTATGGCAAAGCAGTTTGAAGGACAAAGATCTACCCTAACCAAGATTAACGAAACACTGTTCCCAATCCCCCAGATCCTTCAGAACAGCGACCTATCAGCCCAAGAGGTCACCGAACTGGCACCACTGGCTCTACAAGTTCCGGCATCCCCTAAGCTCGACACCTCAATCATGTCTTTTGGAGTCGCCACTAATATACCCCGCCTGAACGACTCCATCCCCCAACTTTCCCACTGGCTCTCTGACACCGGAAGTCTTCTCACCGTCGTCGCCCCACCCCATAATGATACGTCTGATATCGAATCCGCTATGCAGAGATCCCCAATGTCCATTAATGTCAACATCACAACATCCAATCTGCCCTTTGTCAAAGCCTACTTCTCACTCATCAAACACCTCTACGAATCCCGAACCGCCAACACGCAATGGCTAGTTCTCATAGACGACGACACATTCATCCCATCTTTACCCTACCTAATCAATCACTTAAGTAAGACATACGACTCCAGCAAGCCACAACTCGTAGCAGCAATATCCGACGATTTCGACCAGATTCGAACATGGGGCCTAATCCCATTCGGCGGCGGTGGGATCTTCGTATCCGTGCCCTTGGCCGCTCTTCTCATGGCTCCAGGTGTCTATGAAAAATGCCTTGCGAGCTCAAGGAATCAAGGCGACGGGATCTTCAGCGATTGTGTAAGCACCTACACGGATGTTAAGCCGATCTTCGACCATGGTCTCAATCAGATGGATATCATGGGGCCACGTACTGCCGGCGATGGGTATTTCGAGAGTGGGAGGAGGATGTTGACTGTTCATCATTGGAAGAGCTGGTTTGATGCTAACATTCCACTTGCTGCTAAGGTTTCGGAGGTTGTGGGCGATGAGGGACTGTTCATGAGGTGGCGTTTTGAGGAAGGGATAGTGCTAAGCAATGGGTACTCGATCGTGGACTACGGGGAGGGGATTGAGGATGTGGATCTATCGAAGGTGGAGAGGACGTGGGACGGGACTGATGGCCGTTGGTTGCATCATATCGGGCCCTTGAGAATGAAACTGAAAAACGATAAGAAGAAGAGCTTTCGCTTGGTCGATGCGGAGATGGTGGAGGAAGGTCTGAGACAGGTTTATTTGCACAAAGCAACGGAAGGAGATGCTGGCGTCGATGGTGTTCTGGAGCTTCTTTGGCTGAAATAGACCGAGCCCGGCAATGAATAACGGAAGTTGCATTTCGGTAAATATTGCGGTAATATCGAGGATACTAGCCCTACCACTACTGTATATCATTAAAACACAAGAGCTTTGTTGTACATCTAGCTGTAAATGGGTTTTCACGGCAATATCGAAATTATGGATGAATCCGTACGTCATATCACCCAAGATCAATGCTTCTATCTATATTGATATCTTAATACTTCGCTACGCTCCAATGCCTCGTCTTCCTAGACTCAAAATGCCTACAAATATCTCTAGATCTGTCTCTTCTACCTGCATGCTCAGCAAATACAGACTTGAGCACCTAAAACCCTGCAAATATTTCATAAAGAAAGACACCTTTAAGTTATCTCGTAAGCTCGTGAATCATATTCCCATCCCCACAACAGGAGCAAGCATCAACTCCCTCAACGCCACCCCAAGCTCATCCTCAACCCCACTCACACTTACATTCCACCTCTCAAACGGCACCAAGTCCGCCTCACAAACCGTATCCTCGCGGGGGAGCACTCCATCCTGGAAATACGTCTGAATGTGCTTCGCTATGCACCGACTCGGTGTACTTAACGTCGTATGTCCGTATGAATTCGACACCAAAACCACCGATCCCGGGAATCCCCTCGCGTTGACCCTCCCACTGATGAGCGGCGTGATGTTGTCTGCAATATTCGCTACGAAGAGGATGGGGTGGCTTGTAGTCCCTCCAAAAGGTCCGGCAAAACGCCATTTTGATTCGACCTGCCAGCCGATACAGCCGAGACGTATACCCGCCATCGTAGCCCCGGCCGCTTTACTGGTATCCATCGCTTTCTCCAAGTACTTCCCGAAACTGTCGACCGTGTCATTCTGGAGCCCCTGGTCTGAGCATAGGATGGCTTTCGCCGCATCGGCACTGCCTTCTACTTCCGGTAGTTCGGGGGTGGGAGTGTCTCTCCCGTCGTCGCAGAGGAGAGGGTTTCCCTCGCTTCGTCCTACGAGATCAAGAAAATAGTTACCGTCGCCGGCTTCGATGGCTGTGAGGGCTTCTGCGAGGCCTGGGAACATGGCTAGCGGTCGGTAGAGGGAGGATGCTATTAGGCGGCGGACATCGGAATAGGATATGATGCTGGGGAGCTCGCTGGTGCGGTTCGAGGAAGGTGTGACAATTACTGGGCTCTTTTTGAGTGATTGGAGAAGGTTGTCAAGACGGCTTTTGATTGCTGAGGAAGAGGGGGCGTGGAATGCGCATGATGAAGGACCGGCGATGTGACAGAAATGGTAAAATGCTTCCATTACCTTGTCCGTATCTTGTAAGTAATGTGTACCTACGCCGGAGAAATATTGGACGTTATCAACATTACCTAGTTTTCATCAGCACAGATATCTAGAATCGATCTCTAGGAGATTGGGAAATGGGAGTCACCGTCGTTTACCATCCTCTCAATCCGATCTGGAAACAAAGTTGCGAATGTCGTGCCTAGAATAGTTCCGTACGAGAAACCCCAATACTTCAGCTTCTTCTGTCCAGCTTTTTCCATTATCTCAAGCATGTCTCGTGCCGTGGAAGCAGTGCTCACAAATCGTCCTGTGCCTGCTTGTTGCACGCTCATTGCCTTGGAGCTCCGATCGCCGCCGATTTGCACGGCACATTGCTGTGAAAATGCGGAAGTACGAGCGTAGGCATCGTAAAAACTTCCAGGATGTGCATCAAGAACTGGAGATTCATGTAGATCCCAGATCCGGCCGTTCTGTGAGGACTTCCAGCAGTCGATGCGAGGTATTGTTTGCCCCACTATGGCATATGTGAGCATTAAAACCCTAGAAAGGAAATAGTGTTTCATACCTCCTCTTGGATCAAAGCTTATAATGTCCTATATTTCATCTTCGTATTAATTCCTACGGTCTTTGGAAAGGGTGGAGGCATACATGGTTATGTCCAACAACGGCTTGATAGTAAGGGGCCAGCCGCTTCACAAACCAAACTCCCGATCCACCAGGGCCACCTAAGCCTTAGATCAGCAAATCTCACTCTGTTTAGGATGGGGATTACATACCGGGATTTATGAACACCGGTCCTTTGTAGTTCTTCTTATCAGTTGCATTGTAGCGAATGACAGCAATCGATGCACGTAGATCCTCCGAAGGATCCAGCCAGTCGAGGGGTACCTGAAAATGAAGCATGAGCTGGCATTCTTGCTCGCAAAGAGAGTTTCATGAGAACTGTGCCACTCACATCCAATCTTGCGCAGTCATACTTCTCATAACAATTGTGCCATATCAAGTCCTTTGTAGGTTCAATCTGCGTTTTCTGTCAGTTGAGATTTTATAAAATAAAGAGGCTATCAGAGACTCACATCACTCCATCTCGATACCCTCTCGATCTTTCCATCACTTGAATCCTCCTCCTTGCGAAATTGCAGCTGGACGGCGCCGCTCCACAACCAGAAGCACGAGCACAAGCACAGCGCTGCGAGAGAGAGGTTCAATGAGATGGGGCGACCCGAGCTGCTCCGCCATTTGCGCTGCTGGCCCAGCGATTTCTCAGCATCGAACTCCATTGATGTTTCTATCCATTTGACGTTTTGCAGGGAGTTTTTAAAGGTGCTCCGACAGCTCGATCACAAATAGATGTGCCAAGATTGGTGCAGGCCCCAATGCAGTGTCCTTATCTTATCTAACGCAGTTGGCGGGATAAATACCCCTGAAACCCCACCTGTTGTGAGTTGGGCTGCGTGTTTGTACGTAGATTGAAGTTCGGTATTTACTTCATGAGGAGTTCTTGTGGAGGTCTACAGCAGAGTTCTTGTATTGCCGATAATTACCGTCAGGTAGGAATAATATCTTCCTCGGATATCGACATCGGCGGCAAAGGGGAAGGACTTCAACTACAATAGTGGTCTCGCAAAATTAGTACGGCAGAAAGGTGACTGCATTCAAGAAGGGAGTATTTCGTTACGACCTAGGGATGAAATATGTAAAAAGAAACGAACATTCCAGAGAGTCCCATTTATTTTGGCATGTTTCCCTCCCTTCAGCATTGTAATAAGGCTTTGATTGTGAAAACTCGCGATGCAGCGAGACAACTGAAGTTCTCTTGTCATTGCATTCTTTCCCTTGAACTTGAATATCTTCACTCGGTCATCTCTCATTATCAGGAGAACAAAATGACTTCAAGCATCCACTTCAATGCATATAGGGCTGGTACTCAAATATTCCTCACCCATGCTGGTCGATACACGTGATCAGGATTATTCATTAATAACTTGTACCTATGGGGTAAGGATCCTTCTTTTTATTGAATGACCTTCTTTCCAAACTTGGCCCTGAACCTCTCCGGGTCCGTCTCCATCGCACTGTCCATCCTCTTGAACATTTCCGCCCTCCGAATATGATCACGTGTAGCCTCCGCAGCCGACACCTCTCTGGCTTCGACCACCTCAGAGTCTCTCTTTGCAATTCCTGCTCCGGCAACACAAGGCGCCCCGTTGAACGCCGAAGCCGCAGCAGCCTTCCATAGGGCAGTAACATCCTTGACCATGTCGAGGGTGTAATACAGACGGCAGTCTGCTTCCTCGACCACGAATTGTGCTGGCAGGCCGTCGTTCAGGTGCTCTGGTAAGATATTATCTCTCAGATTGACTGAAGTGCTCGAGCTACGGTTGATTGGGAGATCTGAAATTTTGCTCAATATAGCCGCCTGTTCTGGAGTGCCTTGGGAGAGGGCGCTTTGCGCGTCGCTGTAGATGTTCGCAAATCCGTAACTCTGGGCTCCTTTAATGCCTCCGACACCTTGGATGGGACCAGCTTTGGGACGACCACCCATGGCAATTGACTTCACACCAGCTTGGAGGCGCATCCATTCGCTAAAGAGGGTGCAAGTTGAAGCACAATACCCATCGTAGAGCTGACATAATTAGCTTGAGAAATCGATGAAAATATGATCAAGGCTTACCAAGATAACATCCTCAGCAGCAAAAGGCTGGGTGAAGTTCTTTCTGCTGCCATATCCCGTGATATCGGTTCCAAACCCGTACGTATCATTTGATGTTGTAAGAGGATCATTCAAGTTCCATCTCACAATATTCGTGTAAGGATCCCCCTTGAAATAGTGAGGGTCGAACTTGTCCTCAAAGGTAGCGAAGGGCTGCTCGGTCAGATTGTAATCATAGCGATAATTATAGAAGTTCTCGTAATCGATAATGATATCCGATGATGCTGTTTCAGGATCGTAGTCGGCTGGAATGGCGTCGGAGAAGACATGCGCGATTGTCAAAAGGTACTCATTCTCACGGAAGCGAGTGTAGTCTTCCTGAACAATCTGGGGGAAGAACTGCCTGAAAGTATCATATCCTTGCAGAATATATCCTCCTCCGTTCGCACTAAGATCGATCACCATCTTCTTCTTTCCGGCAGCCACAGCATCCGCGATGAAGTCCTGAACAACGGCCTGGAATTCTACAGTTGACTCTGATTCGAAAGCCAGCATACTAAGGACTGCTACATCGTCAAAACCTTCGCCATCAAGGTAGTAGCCGGACACGATTGTATCGTTGGTGATGACTACTGGCGGCGGGTAGCCTGGAGCGATTGTTGCTGGCGCTGCACTCTCAGTATTCTCAGCCGCTGCATTGCTTGTCTGAGGCCCAGTACAAAACTGCTGGTAGAATGAGGGGCCGTCTGTGACTCCGGAAAAGTCTCCCTTCACATGAGCGACATTGTCCAATACAATACTTGTCCCATTCTCGAATGTGAAAGTGGTGTTTGCTCCCGGATAGATATACCGGACTCGGCCATTGATATAGAAATATCCATTGCCGATCGCCCCGGCCTCAAACGCTTTCTTGTAGAACATCGTGTTATAGGCAGCATCGGCATCCTGGTTGAAAGATGCTGTATATGCATAATTTTGAATATATGTATCCGCATCAATGCCATTGATTTCCTTCAAAATAGATGCAGTATCGGGAGACGACGTGACATCGTCTGAGAAACAATAAGTAGGTTACTCAAGAGGGGAAGATTTATACTTGCCATATGCGTAAATTTGGGGAAGAGCTTTTCCATCGCTGCTGATTGACACCAAAGCCAGTTCACGCCCCCATTCGAAAGCTTTGGTCAGAGCATCTGGATAGAGCACAAAATGCCCGTCATGTGCTGGAGCAAAAACTTGGTACAGGTCTTCCTGAAAAGCATATTCGTTGGGATAAACATTGTTCTGAAGATTGGTCTTTATTGAAGCAAGCTTTCCAAAGATGTCTAGAGGGGGATAGAAATATGTCGCAGGAGGGTCCTTGAGGTATTGAGGGTCTACAGATGGTCAATATCGTTCCGCGTAGCTTGGCCGGTAGATATGTTGGATCTATGGATTCCATCATCTTGTCTGAGCACGCAACTGACGTGACCGTATGTAAAATCTATACACCACGGATTCTCTACGACTCGAGCCCCTCGAACTGTTTACCACGAGAATTGGTATAAGAGACTGGGAGATCTTACCACTTTGGAACTCAAGATAGGGTTCAATGGTCTCCACAAGCTCTAGAGCAGATTCTTTACCTAAGGGTACGGAGTTCAGGCAGTCGTGAGCTAGTTGAGCGGGAACAGTCGGGGTTGCTGTCTCTTTTGTTAGCGTAGATTCCAACTATGGCATGCAAAGCCAGATGCCCAAGAGCCTCCATCGGCTTAGAACATCGAGGACTTACCAGCCGGAGAGATAGCAACCTGGGCAGCAGAGAGGCTACTGACAGCAGCACACGCTGCGCCAGTTGGCGGTGAAGTGGTGGATGCAGATGTGGTTGACGTTGCAATACAACTGCATGCACTTGAAATGCGAAACGCAGGGCTTCCAACCTGTGAATATCTCGATATTTAGTAAGTGGTTACTGTTTCTGACATTCTAGAGGCTCCATCTTGAGGATCTGCGGAAGAGATGGACACCCTTCGTCATGTGGAACTCACCTGATTCGATACACAGGCATCCGCCGCATATGATGGAATTGCGGTAGCTGGCACGCTCGTTTCCTTGGTGAATGTAGCACAAAAGGATTGAGCTGCCTGAAGACGACCGGGAGTTTGGGTTGCTCTGAAGGCTCGTAGGCAATTGTCGGCATTGCAATCGCTAGCTGCCTAGGAGAGAGTCAGTGTGACTTCCTGGTGAGCCAAGTAGAAATATTGAGAGCATGTGAGTGCATCCATGACTATTCAGTATATTTTGAGTAGCACATTGCATGGAGGCCCGCACTCAAGTCTGATAACTACGCCTCATCCCTTGCTGCTCAGCTCAAGATACCACTCGGCATTGGCTTCTTTATGCATAATTCAACATATGTAGCATATCAATGATAGAGGAAACTGATTCTGTCGTAGAGTACTTACCAAAGCAGCGAAAACAAGTGCGGCGAGCGTATGGACGAGCATGTCTCTCGGCGTCTGGTCAACAATAGTTGAATAACGAACTCGCACTCGTCAAGAAAGTGCTTCTTCTTATACCAGAACCGCGAGAAGTAGTTGATCTCATCTTTACTTCCTCCAAGCAAGGCCCCAGTTGCGCTCAGAGCGACCTTCTAAAAGCGGATAGATGCGAAAACACCCATGCCTGTTCGATTCCCATCTGACAACGACACAATCAGGTACACAGCCAATGAACTCTTCCCCTGCGCTTCAACCTCGCATTCATCCCCGGTAGACAAGCGTTTATTTCGCTGCTTATCGCTCTCGTTGATAATCTGCGTTGAGCTCAAACTCCGTGCACTTCTTGATTTTCCACGGCTGGTGACAGTCCGAGTTGCAGTCGAGAGTTATCGTACTCCGTCGGCGGCAGGAAGCCGAATCCATCGTGACCTCCGGCCATAGTTATCGTGCTGGTATTCGAAAAATGCAAGTCAACAAGACCGAAGAGGCAAGTCCTCGTGTTCTGGGCAGCTTCAATGTGGAAGGCGCCGCGAAGGAACGCGGCTTGGGAAAACGGCGTGGCTTGGCGCCCAAGGTTGTAGATTGCTCCACGTGATACGGTACTGCAGTCCCAATGCATTTAGTTGAGTATGTCGGCGTCATTGTTATGACAGTCATCATAAGACTAGAAGAAATCTGTTATAAGCGTCATTGCATTGATGGAAGTAACTACAATTACTGATCGATAAATCATATCGATATGTTCTGCAGAGCACACACCCGCCCGGCCGCACTCTCTCCAAGTTATGAGTTCCCAGGGCATGTTCCTTTATGAAGTCTTGTACGGTACAAGAAGCAGCACTATCTTTCAGTACTGAGGAACTCCTGTGAGCATCAAGTGTTGCCACAGGGCCCAGGAAACATGTGTTGAGGATATATCCTGCTCGTCGCACAGCAAGCTTCCTTTCAAAAGTGCCGAAACAGCTAATTGCACGTTCTTTACATCCATCATCGGGGTGGGGGGTTGGCCTTTCACTTCCTTGCCAACGATCTTGTGGATCTGGGGGTCTTGAGTCTCGAACAGATTTCGGGGTTCAAGGACCTCGAGTGCGTCTAGCACATCATTGCCCCCCGTACCAAAAGCTGCTAGGACTAAAGGGTGATCTCAGAGTCAACATTACTTCCTCCAGAGTGCGGCATAAGAAATTGACTCAGATTCAAGGAATGCCGCAGTAGACCATATTTCAAGAAATCATGTCTTGCATCTCTTGGAAACGCCAAGCGGGGAAGCAATAACGAGGAGAAAACTCACCATCATAGAAGACCAATTCACTATATGGGATGATATCTGACCACTTCTGAGGGGGTTCGCGTGGTGGCGTTTTTGAGGGTGTGCCATCTGCGTTTCGAGGGTGTTTCTTGTACCAATTGCTCTTGGACGTCAAGAACCATTCTTGATTAAGCCTAGGCAGGTATGGTTTCGGGCCGCTTGCTTGTGCATAGAATGCCGTATCTTGTATCTTTTGCACCCACTGTAAGTTTATGCCGAGTGGGTGGCCGGTGGCTTCGAGGTCTTTGAAAAGTTGAGAATCTTGCCTGGTTGCGAACGCAGGAGCTTTTGTAAAGACGATCGATGGGATATGATGATTATCCATGTACTCGTGGAATTGTGCTGACGAGTCTTTATCAAAGGCATTGTTTGCAGCATCTAGATCTGCTTTCCTACGCAATCAAGTCAATAAATATTTTAGAAAGATCTAGGAAATTTGCTAGGAAGACATCCCACGAGTTACTAGTCTGGAAAGATGACTGGATACTTACAAAATCCCATGATAGGAAGGCCCTTGTTCGATGGTATAATTTCCTTGCAGGACGACGCGACTCGTAGCTGCTGCCAGATCTTCCGGGTGTCGTCTGGCAACTTCAGCTATGTCGGCAAGTCCAGAGATGAGGAGAAATGTGAATTTAGGTACGGTTGGGTCGACCTTTCTGAGCGCGACCTTCTGCTGAATCACTCGTGAGAGGAAGCTCACCCCAGACTCGATCTCATTATGATCGCCTGGTTTAGCTTTGGGCGAGTCAAAAGGCGTGTAAACTGGGTGGGGAACGGAGAAAGTATCCTTGAACCACTCCTCCTCGTAAGGGAATTCCCACTCTCTTGCTGCAGAATGCTTTTTTGGATCCAAGATAGCCTCCGTACCCCAGCACATTGGTATATCTTCAAGTCCGAGGTAGTCTAAGCATCCCCTTCCGAATTTGGCGCGGTCCCTAGCCGGATACAGATTGGCGACAAAGCCAATCAGCTTGACTGAAGTGATTTCGAATTAGCTTCTGCAGCTCGAGTTGGATGGCAAACAACTAAAAATTCAATAAGAGTGGTATGATTTGGGAGCTTCTTTATTATGAGGGGTGGTTTTTCTTGAGCCGAACGATTGCAGCAAGTCTGATAACAACAAAAAGATTCTACTTGCCTAAGCCAAGACGATGGAGTTCTTTAAGGACGATCATCGCGGACAAATCATCGTAATCCTTCGCCAAGTCCGTCTTTTGGTTTCTATAGTCAGCACTGCATAATGAGATATGAATGGGATTGGGATCCCAGTCCTTCAGGTAAGGATATCCGGGGAATCAATTCTCGCAAAATAACACAACCAAGAACTGTCTATATCAAGATAACTGAGCAACTCACGATGACGATAACCTCTGGCGGACTCTCATTTTTTCCTCCGCGAATGCTAGCCACTTTTATAAGATTCTCATATACTCTTTGTTCTGCATCGGTAAGCCCCATGGGAATGTCTGGAGCACCAAGCTCTTCGTGGGGAGGAATGTCTTCATCCTTAGTTGATTGCTCCCGAGATGAAGTCGACGAGGCTAACGGAGCAGCATCAGATGCCATTTTGAACGAGTTGTTGGAAAGTATATCAAAGCTCTGCCTAAATTTACTGAGCCTGCCGAACAGTTCTTTTTCATACTCCTGATAAAGTCAGACAGAGTGTCAAATATATTTGATTTTGTTGAATGAGGAAGGACCGCAAGCCGCAGAAGGCTAAAAATATGGAGACTTACAACGAAAGTTTTGCGAAGCAATTTTTCAGCCTTTGTCTTCGACTTTGCCGGAGCGGATGAAGTTTGACGGCTGAGCCGCATCCGGAAATGCTCGTTTTTCTTGTCTCCATCGATGTCCTTGAGCTGTGGATCATGCTTTCTGGGCCCGGTAGCATGCTGCCGCTGCTTTCGATCGTCCTCAAGAACGAGCGAATTGAAATATTCACGATTGGGATAATGCCAGGACAGAGCCTTTGCGAGTCGAACTCGACCGGGAGTGTCCACAGCTACTTCTAGGGTTTCGGTCCTCGACATGCTTGATGGGAATCCGAAAAGAAAATATTACACGAACTTGAGACCTCAAATAAACAATTCATTTTTATATATCTTCGACGTACTGTGTCGCGTGAAGCTCTTCACCGATCATCAGCATCAGCCTCATCTAGCTTAGGCAAACTGCGAAGTTAGATTCCACCCCTGCAGTCATGCAAAGGCAACCCTAGGTAACCATCCCACTGATTGATGATGGCTGCAGCATGACTTCAGCGCAAAACGGATTATATGTGCTTTTGTATTTGCCATATGTTTAACAAGTTGATAAAAATATGTTCACGGAACCTCCATGGCCTAGCAAAGAAAGGAACGGTAGATTTCTGGAAATAGGGCCCGTGCGGTACTAGTCCTTGAACGTCAGACACAGCAATGATCAATGGATATTTCCCTTTCAGAGGCTCAACAAAAGTACGTATTAATGTCCGTTAATGTGTAGACTCTATTCAACCGCAGGTTGCCTCAAAGTGAGCCTTTCTTACTTCATCCCGTGATTCCAAGCATTTTAACGCGATGTCCTCGCTTAGCTAGGCGCAGCAAACCCCGCAACCTCCCTCCAAGGGCGAAGTCAAGCTCTGAGTTCGGTCACCGAGGTCATTCTCACCACTTTCTAGGCTTGGACGATCAGAGCCCAAACAACGAGTTCCAAAGCTAGGAAGGATCTATATTGTTCGTATCCGATACAAAGTCACTGGTGGTCATTGACCTGCCTCATCGGCGAACTTGGCACTGGTTGAGAGTGGATTGGGCTAGCGTAGCTGAACATGACAAGCTCACTTGGACGAAGAATCAGTTGGTGAAGTCACTGAGAAGATATCTCAGGCCTTTGGGCCCATCATTACGAGGAGTTTGATTTGATTCTTTCCGGACTCCGCGCCGCTGCCTACAGCAACAGAATCACTCAGCAGGTGCAGACCGCACTCCAACAATAAACTAACAGATGACCATTACAAGGGCGCTTCAAATCATGATTGAGCGTCGACCTACACTCTCAATGATAACGAAAGAAATCGGCGTCTCGCAAATGTTGACCAGGCCCCTTGATTCACCTCCATTCTGATTCAGCGAAGATGGGACTCTCCATTCTAGAGTACCCCTAAAGCAAACTCGTCACGGAAGCTGATAGTGCATGTAGAAAAATATCACAGTGGGTCTGGTAAGCTGAAAATTTATCTCATTCGTAAGAACACTACCAAGTCCTTGTTCTCCTACTTGTATCTACTGAACTGCGTTCGAACACTCCATATTTGGTCATCATGAATGCAGCCAAACGACTTCTGCTGCTTTGCCTAGTCACCCTAGAAGAACTGCTTGGGCTGATGATCAAGCCATGCTTCGACCATACCAAAGACCTCTTCTTCGCTGCGACCCTCAATGAGCTCACTATCTTCCATGCACAATTTGTCTTCGCCATCTGTCTTCTCCGCACCATACTGCTTAGACTCTTCTGCGATGTTCTCCATGGTAGCCATGGTCGCCATGTTCGATCTAAAGTCAGCTCCGACACATTCCTTCTGGACTCCGTTGTGGACGGGTTCGAACGATGCCGTGACTTTTTCAGCAGTGATATTTTCGCCGGCGTTTGCAACTGGAGCCTGATTCGATTGATGATTGATGACTGGAGAAATCTCAAGATTGGCCATTTGATCGCGGACGGTTTGCGCGTGATGAAGGGCAGAGAGTTTCTGGTCTAACATGGATAGCATCTCCTGTGTCAACGAGTAGAGACCATCAGTCAGCGCCTCGCGATTCTCTCCACGCGTGGTATCGACGTTCTCGACGTGTTCCCGCTCGCTGCGATCAGTATCGTACCAGACGCTCCTAGTCGGTGTGTTGGATGGACCCTTGACTTCAATTTCCGGGCTGTATTTCCGATTGATGCCATCAGCGTGGAACCTCTCATCTGTGACGTTGGCTTTGCCTTTGCCTTTGAGCTTGCTGCTCACGTTGTTCGCGTCTTTGACATTATCGATCAAAGCCATCGTGATAGCCTGACTCATAGGGTCGACTTCTCTCTCAGCCCTCAACTTCTGTCCACCAGTCGCGCCCTGTTGGTTCGCCATCAAGCTTTCAATGCTTCCGTCTTTGTTGACAATATCGACGACGATCAGATCGGGATTCTTGAACTCCTCCTTCTTCAAGAATTGGATTGACTCCAGGCCTTCGGGCGTGCAGGCTTTGACCTTGACCTCGATATCGTACGTGCATCCTCGGGGTCTCTCTTGGCGCCATTGCATGAATTGGTTGGCCGCCTTTGAGCCAAAGAGCTTGGCGATGGTGTTATTACCATACAGGGTTCGTCTTCGGAGAGTGATGATCGCGTCTTGCGGGAGGGAACGAATGGCTTCAGCGATCCAGTAATTGGTACCATTGAGAGACGACATGTTGAAGGTAGAGAGTTGACGGGTCAACTTTTCTGTTCGCTTCGAAGAAAGGGTGACCGTGGCTCGAAAAGGTGAGTCTGTGATGTTGATGTGGAAGCTAAAGCCCAAGCTATTACAAGTCGTATGTGCAAAAAGGTTGGCGATTGATCGATTGCTGGCTTGTGTGGTAGTCAAGGTGCGTATGTAGGGCAAGAGAGATTTTGGCCTTTACGCGTCTTTGATCCGAAGCTGAGTGAGTGAAGGAGAACTAGTGAAACGATATTCACAAGAGTCTCGAGTCGACTAAATTTATGGAACTCGGTTGCTCTCTGAAAATTAGAGTAGAACAAGTCGATTCCCGAATGAACAGTTGAACAGTTGAACAGTCGAACACTCTGATTTTATTGAACACTCCAATATTATCGCATTTGAGACTAGTCACAATAGCAAGACGCGTCATTGAAAGCGAACAATACCAAAGACCACCGCGAAACGGATCATCCAACACGTTAATTCTATCACTTCACTTTCAATCACCCACACCAAATTCGTCTTGTCACGTGATCACGCCTCGAAGCAGAACATAGGCCCGGAGTCTTCGAGTAACTTCCCAGAGCGCAATGAGCATTTCCTAGGATCTTTACAGCTCTGCCGCTTATTACTGTGTCAAATAGTAGATAGGAGAGTAATGGAAACCCCATCTCTCCCACAAGTCTATCGTTGGCTTCATGCAATCGCGATGAATAGAAATCAATGGAGCCCGAGTCGGGGCTGGTCATCCTGTGCTCCTGACGTAGGAAATCATACTCGCTATCATGAAGATTTCATTGAGCTCTAATGGGATTATATAAGAGATTCGGTTGGGTCGAGTGATGAAAGTACTTGTTCACACAGCGTTATGCAGAGTGATAGCAGGCATGTGCTCGATCAGGCCAAGGCTTCTGGTCGATACAGACATCAAAATCATCATGTCCGATCCTTCGAAGACACGATTGGCCTCAGCTTAAACTTCCCAGCATGAGCAGCTTTTAGACACGATTCACTACCGACTCAAGCAACTTCTTAAAACACCCTTCGAAAACCAAGAGTAGTAGATACAAACGTCACAGCTCCATCAATCAACTAGGATCCTAGACTCGAGCTCCGAGAAGTGCTCATAGAAGCTCTCAAACAACCGCACCGCATACTCAACATCATACGTCCCGCCCGTCTCCCGGATGCTGTGCATGCTAAGCTGCGCATTGCCCACGTCGATGGTTCGAGTTCCCAACGACGCGGCTAGCATAGGTCCTATCGTGCTACCGCACGAAGAGTCATTCCTCACGACAAAAAGTTGAAGTGGAACGCCTGCGGCAGTTGTGGAATCTGCGCTGGGCTTGGCTCTGCGTGCGGCTTCTTGTAGGAGCACAATCCCAGGTGAGTTCGTCATGTAGCGTTGGTTGGCGTTGATCTTGATGACTGTGCCTTTGTTCATTTCCGGGCGGTGGTCAGTCTCGTACTTCTGTGCGTAGTTCGGGTTGACGGAGTGTGCCATATCCGCTGAGACGAGAAAGGAGCTAGATAGTGTTTGTTCGTAGGCGGTTGCGATCTCGAGATCTGCTTCTCGAATCTTGTCGTAGGAACTATCTGACGAGGAATCGTGGCATGCTGGGAGAACTGAGAGACGGCGTAGGATGGCAGGCAGGAAGTTGGAATTTGCACCCTGAGCACTTGTGCTTCCGCACTCTTCATGATCAAAGCATGAGATCAGCCGGATGGACGACTCGTTTGCCAGAGCTGAGGGTGACGAGACGGATTCTATGAGGCCTTCAATAGCACAGTACGTCATGCCTAGATTATCGAGCCGAGCAGAGAATATGAGCTCGTTGTTCAACCCACCTAGACATGACTTCTGCGTATCGTAGAGAACCATTTCAAAATCAATCACATCTTCCACATCCACTCCAGCATGTTCTGCAATAATCTCCACAACATATGGGTGGTGGCGATCCGACAGGACTTTGAGCGGGCGGAACTCCTCATCAGCGGAATCCCTCTCCAGCTCTGAGCTTCTATCATCCTCTTCCCTCGCCCCCTTCCCAGTCCTATTCAACTCAGCCTCCACCAACCCCGCAATGGGAAACAACTCAGTCTCCTTATTCGGATCGAAGTTCGTCTTACGATCCAGATGAATAGCCAACGTAGGGATCCTCAAAATCGGCCTCTCGACCTTCACCAACCTCTGCACATAATTCCCCTCCCGATCCCTCACCATCGCCCGTCCCGCAATGCTCAAGTCGCGATCGAACCACGTATGCCAGATGCCACCGCCGTACGCCTCGACCCCCACCTGCAGGAAGCCCGCCGCGGATTTCCTCGACACGGGCTTCAGACGCAGCGTGCAGGAGTCGACGTGCGAGCCGATCATCGCGACGGGGTTCCCGGGCCGCCATTTCGAGCCGATGGCGAAGGCGATGATGGAGGAGCCGTTGCGCGTGAGGTAGTATTTCCCGCCGGGGACGAGCGAGGAGGACCAGGGATCGCGCTCCTTGATCTCGTCGAAGCCGGCTTTCCTGAGTCGTTGGACGGCAGATTGGACAGCGTGGTATGCTATAGGAATTGTGAGCAGATGGATACGCAGATGGATATCCGGGATGAAGGGGAGAAGAGCTCACGGGTTGGGGAAGCATTTACGAAATCGACGAAGTCGTGCGCTTTGGCCTGGGCTGCAGCGAGGCCTTTTGGCGGCATTTTGGAGGACCTAGATGTAGAGAAAGCCTGATTCAACGTTATTCTTGTGATAGTACAACTGAACTGGAACAATGCAGAGCGCTTTGCGAACATTTACGGTGCGTTGGGGCTGGATAAGAGCCGGCAATGGACAAAGTGGAGAAGCTCGCCGGCCCATAGTGCTTGCTAGTGCCTGCTTTTAACTTGTTATAGTATGAAGATTCCTCGATTGATCAACGTCAACTCTGCAGGAGACAATTAAGAAAATGTGGAATTTGTCGAAAGTATGATGGCGGGACTTTGGAGTACAGCCTTGCATTTGAGAGATTTTAATTTTATCATATGATTGGGACTTGACTAGTCTTCTATTGCAACCACTAATGCCTCCCTATCTCTACAGCAGTCAAATGACCCTCCTATCACAAAGCGACATAGCACCTCCGCCTCGCCTTCGCAGCCTATGCCATTCCACGTTCTGTAGCCAGTTATACAACCACGGCCGAAACCCTTCATTTACCGGCGTTCGTCATCCATACATGCCTACCCCTTAGCCATTCTCCCAAATCTCGATCCAAGACCTCCGTCAAAATCTCACAATATTCATTTTCCAGAACTCCAGGGCCAGCCCAGCCAGATGCCAATCCCCAACCATGCACCGCTGAATGTAGATCAAAAGGGAGTCACAAAAGAGATAGTAAGTGTGATCGTACAGAGCTCGCCCGCTCGCTCGATTGCCGCCTTTCCTCTATCCAAACGTAAGACACGTCAAGGTTCGAAACAAATGAAATCCATAACATCGTAGCACTCGTCTAGGCTCAGTCGACAAGAAATCCAAACAGCCCTAGTTTTAAACTTTAATTCCTCTTTCCTTTGCTTCAATGATGAGTCCTTCCGTATGATGTCCAAACTTTTCGTTCTGTACAGTCCGAATTGCACCAACTCGGATCCGGTTCGGAAATCACACTTGTGGAAACAACATATAACTTCCCCTCCTCTTCCCTGAGATTCCAGAAGATGTAGCTGCTCTCTCTCGAGCCTTGAACTCCTTCACAGATGGGCTCACCACCGGCGCGGACGTCTTCCTTCCATGAGCCTGTGGGAATATCTCAGTTTTCTCTCTGGCGGGTTCGATAAAAGACTCAGCAACTGGGCTGAGGTTAGGGAATTTTTCAACTTCCGGTAATGCAGCCGGCGGAGGGGCAAAATGATTGGCTCCCTTGCGCATCATCGGGTCCAGCAAAAGGCTCTTGTTGCGACGATGTGACAGAGAAGTGAGTCCACTCGATGGGTCGACAATCTCTGGGGCTGGGGAACCTGGAACCTCTTCATCAACTTCTGTGATTTCAATATCCCCAGCGCTAGCGGCGAGGTTGAGATCCGCCACCTGTTCAGAACCACGCATCACGGACGGGATGAGATCCGGGAGAGAACATGCAGAGCTAACACTTCGGTGCGACTGACTGACATTTGCAGCACGGCTAATAAGCAAGACTGAGTCTTGACTTGTTCGGGAATGGGCTTCAGAGATACGTGTGCTTGATGAGCTGCGTGCTGAACCTCGAGAGAAGTTGGACGACCGGTAGGAGGCTGTACTTGAAGTTGTTTCATCAACTGGAGAGATGGAGTGATTGAATGGCTCTTGAGCGAATATCGAAGCTGATGTAGGGTCGTCCTTTAAATGATCGTCGTAGAGAGAATCTTGGTCCATGTGTGATTGAAAGTCGGAGGGAATGAGAAGCGATGGGGAGAGATTGAAACCATGCGATTCCTTGAATGAGGATGCGTGGGATGCTGAGCGAACGTGGCCGGGTCGAAGGAAGTTGGATGGTGTGCGAGGGTCAGGCGTGGTCGACTCGTTGGACAATGGCGATAGTTCCGGGACATCGTAAGCAGAAGGTACCAGGAGAGAAGGTCGGAAACGACCTTGATATACAGAGCGGTGATCATCTTCAAGATGGAGCTCAAGAGAAGGTTGTTCAACCACAGGCGGTGGAGCCGCGGCCAAGGCATTGTCCTCAACGGAGCATTTGTCCCATTGATAATCACAATCCGCTTCCAGCTCATTCTCATAACAGTAGTCAACATCCTTTTCCCAGTCATCACTAAGATCAAATCCGGAAGTCAACGGGGACTTTCGCACAGTGATGCTACCACTTGAAGGACTTCGCCCAAGTGTCGTTGACATTCTGGTCTCCGGTCTGTCGATTGCTTGCTCATAAGATCTCAATCGAAGTGCAGGAACGGATTGTGACGCTCTCAGGTCAGCACTTGAAGTTGATATCCTTGATCGTCTCGACCCAGGGTGCTCCTCCTCCTCTTCTTGCACATCAGGGAGGTCTCCAAAGTTTCCAACAGGCGAAGTCAATGGCCAAGCTTCGTTACTAGGCGTGATCATTGCTTGTGGGAGAGATCGGTGAGGGAAGTAAGTCTGCTGCTGCTCACTCCACGACGGTGGTGGGGGCGGGCGAGGAGGAACCCCAAACGGTGCTGGGCGCCTGAAGCCGCCGTTCATAGGCGGTGGTCGCTCTATCGTCGTTGTCGCTAATGGATCGAATGTATCAAACAGTATCGACGCAGTGCGAGACGAGGTCCTAGCGGGAAGTGCGACAGGGCATGTGGGCGATAGAGGTGAGCGAGGTGGTCGAGGTGGTGGTGACCTCAAATTGTCGACCGATTTGGCATAATTCAAGTACCGATGAGTTTGTGGCGGGCTGGCCGACTTGCGCAAGAAACCGCGGTCTGATTGGGGACTCGTCTCATGCCCCCAATCTTCCACAGTGGGAGCATTCAATGACTCGGATGAGAAATTCTCAAAGTGCAAGTCCTGTGCCCTGATCCCTTTCAATTCTCCACTTGAGGGCGCTTGAGACGCTCGAAGCGCGGAGAAACCAGATACCAAATCATTTTTGCTCGCGTTTTCCAACTTCAATATATGATCCGGTCGAGTATGTGTAACGTGTTGGAAGTTATATGGCACAGAGATCAAGCCTTTCTTCTTGGAGTCTTTGCCAGAGTAGTTTTCCCTCGTCGCCGCCTTTTCTCCCATTCCATTCTCTCCAATTGAGAGCGATGATGCCAAGTTGACTAGCGAATTGCCCTCTCTCCATGCTTTTCTCCCCGCTCTCGAGAATATACTCTTCCCGAATACACTTTCTGGTCTTTCGCCTCGAGATGACGGCATGCTGCTGGCATTCGATCGGTTAGAAGACTTGCGCGACAAGCTCACAGTATCCGAGTCGCGTGAACGAGAGGACGAGGTCGCGGAGGAGAGTGTGTTGGTCCTAGAGTTGTTTCCAAATATCGAGCTTCTTTTCATCTGCTCCGTGTACGCTCGAATTCTTTCTGGTGACGGCGGTCCATCTATGGCGGGTAGCAGAGAGTCCAGTGGTGCTGTTGCATCTTTGGATTCTTCGAAGGAAGTATCCTTCTTGGGCGTCTTTCTTACTTCCATCATCGAGTATACGTTAGGGTACGCCGACTTCCCCGACCCAAAACTGAACATTGTGATTGCAAGAGTGACAGCTGGCCGGAAGCGAAAAGTCTTTCTTAGACGGGGACTGGGAAGTTATGTATTTCTCATGCAGAGCACAGGGGGAACCCCGGGTGTAAATATATTGCGGGAAAATTGGGTTGAAATGTCGCGTGTCGGCTCATCAGACTCTTAATTTTGGATGAGCAACCTAGCTGGAAACACGCTGTAGCCACTGGAAGGCCTGAACTTTTGAAAATGACTAAAGTGACGCCTTCATATGTTTGAAATGTGTACAGAAGATCGAGCAAGTATAAACTCGGAAGCACACATAGGCGCGTTACTGGAGTGGATTAGCGACTTCTATCGATACAAATTATATGACAAGGATTCGGAATGAAAAGATTTGAAATTTCAATTGGCGACAATCACATACGTACCTTCTGGACAGAATGGTTTTGGTTCAATATCAATCTGACGGGCTATAAAAGACGAGGCGCTGCGAATGGGTTGACCGTACGATTGACGAGTGCTGACGACAGGCGGTCGTTTCGAGTGATGAAGATGCACTGAGGTGCTGCTGTTAAGGACGCTGCTGCAATAGCAGATGCAGAAAGTAAGCCGCAATTTATGCAATGGCGGAAGCAGGAACTGTCGGCAAGAAATATATCGTCCCGTTCGTGCTGGAGCTACAGAAGAGGCTGACGGTCTACATTTGCAGTGGACGATGTGTGTGAGAGATATCGTCGTGGGCCGGGTCCATGAAAAAGAGGATATTTACAGTACAGTACACTTGGTTGCCCGACAGATAATGAGAACAGAATTGAGATTGCTTTCGGGGCATGGATTCCAGACTGAGCTGTGCGTCCAGCACCTGTCTTCGTCCCCGTTCCGGCACCATTGGACCAATCCAACCTGGTCCCAATTGCCGGGTCAATTCGTATTATTCCAGGGAGCCCTGAAGGCACGAAGTGATGGCGAGGGTTGTCGTCCCTTTGACGAATCACATCCTTGCGTGACGCGGGGCAGAGAGGTGCTTCTTCCCCTGGAGCTTGGTGACAATATCGAGGGTGGTGAGCAGAATAGATTGGGCAAGGGACCAGACAAGCCAGCGAGACGTTGTGGTTTGATTAGGCGAAGCTCGCGGGAAGACAGAGGAGAAGTGTGGAGTTGTATGGGATTGGGAGGGGTTTTTGGTTGGTCGATGGAGCAGGGAATTCAGACGTGGGTATGATTGATTGTCTTCCTGGGACCCCCGCCCCGTTACAGTAGCTCCTCTCTCTCTCTCTGCCTCCGTACCGTACAGTACCTCCGTTACGAAGGAAGTCTTGAAGATGGCCTGTTGGATGTTGGATGTGAGGAGAGCGGGGGGTACGGAGGAGAGAGGAGCATGAAAGAGAGCCATGCTGCGAATCCGTGATACAGTAGCAGTGCTTCAGGAACAGAGAGCACCGGGATGGGGGCCTGGGGTAGACTTTCACACGCGAGTTGCCGAGGAAGAAGGAGAAGGAGAAGGGCGGTTGTGTGGTTGTGGTTCAACTTGTGGGTTGTTTGGTTGTGTGGTGCAATGCGGAGTGGGGGAGTCCTTGATAGAGGCTGAATTGCCTGGTTGAAAGAAGTCGTTGGGTCGGCCAGACTGGATCATTTGGATCATTAGTGGTAACACGGAGGTTGTTGGCATCTTGCAAGTCGTGGTACAAGATGCCAGCCTGCAGTCCCGCCGTTGATGGAAACTCTCCTGATCGACTGAATGTATCGTCGTGCAGCAGCAGCAGCATTGATGCTGACTCAAAGAATCATCGCGAGGATCACGCCCTGGGGCCTGGATCCGCAGACTGGTCGTTCCTCTTCACGTACATCGAAGCTATACGCAACTTGGCGATAGAGTCGCTCTAGCGGTGTGCTTTGCTGGAGCAGCCCACATATTGTTGTTTTTCCTCTGCCGCATTTCCCATGGCGGCGGTACCTAAGGCTAAGGCCCCTGACAGGAAGCGAAGAGGTGGGCTAAACGGTCAACGTTCTGCCGTCTTCGAGAACGGCTCGTGAGAAGCAAGTGTCCGTCACCAAACTGGCGACCTGCATTCGCACTTCAAGCGTCACCAGGCAAGTCAACTCGCAGGGCTGCCGCCAGCTCCATATCACACACATCACAGTCTTCTACGAGCAGCTATGTACGGACTTCACATTCCTCTCGAGAGCGCTTAGCTGTCAGCTCCCTTGTCCTTCTCCCATCGGTGCTATCTTCATGCGACGGGTAAAGGATGGATGTGCTTGCGTACACCGGAAGGAAGGTGGATGTTGGCCCAGCCACCGAGGCAGCTCTTGCATGAAAAAGCGATCTTCGTGGCGGATAAAACCTTGGCCAGTCGCGAGTCGGCGAGGTCTGAGGAGAGAACCAAACACTCGGCTGGCCGAGCAGCGAGAGCATCTCATTCGATCTCCTCTCCGTAGCCCGCATTAGCAGCTTTCACTTGTTCCTCGTCGTTGAGCCATGGGCGAACAATGCTGCATCACGGATCCCGCTGGAGGCTGGTGTCTCTCTTTGCAGGAAGCCTGGTCCATGGTAGATATCCATGAAGAGGCCACGGAAAGGCCACCCACCAGACCCCATCAAAGGGTGCGCAGCATGTGTGAACTAAAGCTGGATGCCCCTGGTGAGTCCTCCCAGCACTTCTTCTTCCCTGTCGCTGTTGATACTTACGGAGGCCCACCGAACGCGAGAGTGACACGACGCTGGGTTTCTAGGGTTCTGGGGTTCCGCAGCGCGCAAGCGCCAGTTGAGTTGCGGATGGCACGCACACAGGAAATTCGCCACGTTCAAATTCGATATCTAAACAGATAAGTTCTCAGCCCTGCAGAATCAGTATGGCCAACTACAGATCTGTCCCGATTGACGACGACGTTGGTGGCTGGATACACCTGTGATGGTTTTCGAGCTGTCATATCGCCTGCTCCCGAGTTCTGGCGGCCCTTCGGCCCCTGAATAGAAGACATGCGGTACGGAGTACACCACAGTGCAGACAGTCGCTCTCGAAATAAAGATCTGCAAAATCAGCACTTAATCAACTGCGCTGTTGTTTCTGAACAAAAGTCGAGAGTACGTGAATCCCCCCTTCGAAGCTAAGGAAGGATGCAAATCCTCGAGGATCAGGAGATATGGCCCTAAATCAACCGACCGGCGGGGGGGGGGGGGTTTTGGGGGGATTCGAGTCTTGGGATTCCAGGCGGACACCTCCATGCTTCTCTCTTCTTTCTTGTCAAGTTATGAATATCGCAAAGGTAATCAATCTCTCTGGCACAGACACGAGACAAGCTTCATGTGCTTCCCGGTGTTGAGTTCGCATGGGTTCCTGCTCTGCGGGGATGGAGAGGATGGAAGAATGCCAGAAAGAGCGGAGCCAGTTTCATTCTCCAAGACTTCGCTACAGTATCAAGTAATAGCAAGGCTTCTATGATCCCCCCAAAACGATCGGAGTATCGATTGCCTACTCCGTAAACAAAGCCCACAAGGCAAAACTCGCAAGCAATTCTCCATCGGACTATCTTACCTCGGAATCATATGAGAACCCATCTGTCCATGAGCCCATCCGCCCCATCTACCCATCCGCCCTGGCGTGCCCACAACCGGCACATAGTGAAACCATCGACGCTTCACTTCACTTCACAAGTTCCCTCCCAGCTCCAGCGCTCCACCCTCCCCCCAGCAAATCGCATCTCAACTCCATCTATCTGCTTAAGGTTTTCAGACCACCAACACCGAGTCTCCGACCTAGACTCGGCACGTCCACGAGCGTCTGTTCGCCGACCGACGACGATTACGAATATGACCTTTCCGTATCCAGCACAGTAGTCTCAGTGCCGGTCTCACTCTGGATCCCCAATCAAGCTCGCCCCATCAGCTTCACCGTCCGGAAAGGGCAGCAGAGCAGCGCCATAGCGGCGGATCCAAGTCCCGGTGTATGTAGATGGATGCTGGATGCTGGATGCTGTCTCAGTGCGAGATCATTGGGATCGACGGCGAGCCTCAGCTAGGCGGATTGGATTGGATGTGACAATGCAGTGCACTAAGGGCACATCACCATGTATGCGAAGCAAGCGTTGAATAAAATGATGCACGTACTGTAGGTTTCTGTAGGGACGGAGACCGTTCAAAGTATGACCCAGCCTCGAGGCAATTAATTAATTCCAGTAATTAATCACCCTCTCAACTGCCTATCAAGCTCTGAATCTCTGATACCTGCCACATGTGTACAAGTCCTGTAAACTCTTCGCCCGTGCCGCATTCTCCCACTTCACGAGAATCAGGTCCCCCCACTCCTATTCTCACGACTCAGTCCTCACTCACAACTCCTCTGACTCGCTCCTCTCCCGAGCCACACAAGCGGGCCTCGCCGCGCGGAAACGGACTAACGGCGTCCTCCCATCTCGTACTTACAGTCCAGTCCTCCGTACGGAGCACGCAGCTACAGGCATCCCACTCCCCAAAAGCGCATCTCTCTGCCCATCCTGACGCTTGCGCCCAATCCACGATAGTCTCAAGGGAAGCACTGAGATGCTCCAGGGTTCACCAGGGTCCTGCTCCCAACACACGTTTGGCGCAGGGCACTGGGCGCTGGGATTTGAGCGGAGGATTCCAGGCGGCGTGGCGCCGTGCTACTGCGGACGGGGCATGGCGAGATGGATGATTCCGTGAGAGAGAGAGAGAGAGAGAGAGTGTGTGTGTAGATAGATAGAAACAAGCCAGCCTGCCTCAAGCTACCTCCTCGTATCGCGAGAAACAGACCTGGGGCAGGTCCGAGCTAAGCCAAACCTGTCTCCAAACGACTCCCCAGCGCTGACGCTGTCCTGACGGGGTCTCGACGGGGAAGACAAACAACGCGCAGAGCTCCAAACGGGTGGCTTTTCAATTCTGCCGGCAGTTCGACGGCGATCCGAGTACATACAGGTACAGTACGGCTTGCTTCGTGAGGGATCACGCGAGGAAGACAGGCAGGCTAGAAGGAGATCACCGAGGCTGGATGCATCCGGCTGAGATTTCGAAACGACTACGGAGTAGCTAAGCTCGCGATGGGCTTGAGAAAGCAGTCTGCGCAGATCTGCGCTTTAGGGGCGGTCTGGAAGTCGATGGCTTCTGCTTCGGAGAGAGCAGAGCACGCTGCTTCTGAGGGGTGGTTAGGATGGATGGATGGATGGATGGATGGGTACTTGCTCGTGCGGTTCCGAGAACCAGGTGAGTACCCTTTGAGAGATGCGCGAAGAGCAAACCTGGTCAGCGATAATCACGTTCAGTCTGCAAGCATATTAGGAGTCTCGATCTGGTATATCTGCTATTTATTTTAGGAAACTAGCAGATCCGATGCCATTCAATCCATTCCATGTTTCGCTCCACCCAATAGTATACAAGTTTGCCTTTATCGTGCCGTCCAAAGGTTTTTCTTCAGCCCTTCTTGCTGTGACACCGGGCGCACCAGACGTCAAAGAGAGTGGTCACGTCTCACAGCAGCCGCATCCCGAAGCCGTGGTCAACATGCACTGGCAGCGGCATCTCTGTGGAACATAACCTGAAATCTGACGTGGCTCGTTGCATTCCCGTCAATATCCGCGTTATCTGCAACGAGAAACAGATTTGATTCTCCCCCGACCCGAATGCGCGACGATTCGATGCTTCGCTATTCATCATCCGAATCAGCCATCGGAGTATCAACCGCATCACCATTCGCAGTAGCTGGCGAATCGTCCTTGGGCGTGGCTGCAGGTGCTTCATCATCATCGTCGTCCTCGTCCTCGTCTTCCGATACCACAGCTCTCCGGCTCTTGCGCTTGACAATAGGCGTGGCCTCAGCTTCGTCGTCGGATCCGGCATCGACATCCATTCTTGCAGACTCTTCGTCTCCAAATATATCATCATCCATGGCTTTTTTCGCCTCAGCAGCGCCATCATCTCCTCCACTATCGCTCTCCACCACAATCTCACTACTTTTGAACCTGTTAACCTTCTCCGCTGCATTCTTCTTCCCCAATCGTCTCCGCTTCTTTCCACGCTTCTCGTCATCAGTGTCACCCTCTCGTGATTTCGCTCGACTCTTTCGTTTGGGCTCCGCACCACTCTCTTCATCATCCGTGATACCATCTTCATTCTTCTTCTTACGTTTCCCACCCGTGCCTGCAGCGCGTGGCTTCTTCTTTCTCTTGACCTTTTCGCCAGTCTCACTGTCCGTCGTCATCTCTGCAGCCTCAGCAGCCCGTGATTCCTCTGCCCTTAATTCGGCAAGCTCACGATCCTTCTTAGTGATCTCAGCTCTCTCCTCCGCAATCTTGAGTTTCCGTTCTCGTTCAGCATCCTCGGCTGCTTTCTTCGCTGCCTCGCGCTTTTTGAGCTCTGCTTCTCGTTGAACTTTTGCAGCATTGATTCTTTCAGCGTTCTTCTCCTCGTACTCTTTCTGTGCTTGGATTGAACGCTCTAGTTGTTTGCGCATAGTATTTCGGGCCATGTTTGCTCGCTGTTCAATGTCGTGCTTGGGATACGGGGTCTGTGGATGTTGTGCTATCGAATCCAAGGATTCGATCGCTTCTTCGAGTCCGGAGGCTGCGGCTTGTACTTCAGCGAGCGTTCTTTGAACCTCTGGCATCTGGTAGACAGTGGTAGCTAGTTGGATCTGTACGAATGCCACGTTGAATTTGAAAAATATCTGATCTGGGGAAACTTCAAGGGCCTGTGAATTGATTAGAATGCATTTCAGCCAGTGACTGAAGTGAACCGACCTTCTGAGAGTAATCCAATGCATTCTTGAATGCCTGCAGATTCTTCTCAGCTTTGCCCCTAGCCAGCCAAGTGCGCCCAAGACAAGCCAAAATCGAAGCATCTTGAGAACGGTCCTTTGCAAGCGCGGCCTCGTAGTGTTCAATCGCTTTGCCATATTGTCGTAACTCAGCAAATATGTGGCCTAGATTGACGAAAACAGCGGCGTCCTTGACAGTTTCCCGAACCTTGACGAATATTTGCAACGCAGTCTTGTAGTCTTTCTTGTCTTCAACAAGAGCGATTGCGATACCTTGAGCAGCATATGCATTCCTCGGGTCCAGTTGTAAAGCTTTATCGAAGAACTCCACAGCTCTGACGTACTGGGCGCTTCGCTTTTGTTTCTCTTGCTCAGTCTCTCGACGCATTTCTCGTGCAGTCATAAGGTAGAGATTGCCCATACCAATCAAAGCATAGCGATCATGCTTCTCATAATTCTGCAGGGTATGTTTATAATGGCGTAGTTCGGGGTCTTCGGCAATACTGGTAGGGCGTTTTCGGCCATGGGCTCTTCCAAGATACCAGCCATACAAGGCTCGCACTTCTAGATCAGCTGAGAATTCTTGATACAGCTTCGTGACTGCTTTGGGGCCATCATCGGTTGGGTTCTGACGCAGATTGATGTACGCTAAGCGTGTTCTCACATCTGTATAGTCACTATGTCGAACAAGCAGACCTTCGTAGACGTTGCTGGCCTCATCAAGCAGTCCTTGCGCCTCGTACGTTCGGCCAAGGTTGAAACCGATCGTGGTAACGAGGGCGTCAGTGTCCATTTCCTCTTGCTTGTCTCCAATTTTCGTGCAGGCATTCATGGCGGTCTGGAACATGTCACGAGCCTGGTCGTATTTCTCAACTTGGTAATGAAAGCAACCGATGTTGTTGAGCAGCTGAGGAGGGAGATTTTCTCGAAGATTGTTCTTCCATGCAGTCTCCTCGTCAGGGTCTTCAGGCTTGTCATCTTGAGGAAGTTGGTCAAGTTGCAACTGCTCAACCTGTTGCAAACATTGTAGACTCTTCTCCGGTTGATCAGTCTCGTAGAGTCGTGCCAGATTCAACAGCACCGAGGCGTCTGGAACAAGGTTCTTCTTTGGGTCCTTCCAGGCAGTCCGGACAGTCTCGAGAAACCCGATTGCCTTCTTGAATTCGGTTGTCTTCTCGTCCTTAGCACTATTTGGTGCGGTGCTGAACACTTCCTCAGCGTAGAGGGTTCCAAGCAAAATCATAGCTTCAATGTTCTTTGATTGTTGGATGATTTTCTCCAGTCTCAGTTTTGCTTCACCAAAATCTCCCCTCAACACTGATAATTGAGCAGCACCAAACTTTGCCGGGAGATATCCTCGATCGGCACCACCTCGAGCTTCATCAGCTCTTCTGTAGTAGTCCGCCGAACGCTCGTAGTCATCGGTGTAGTGCTCTTTTTTCGCAAGCAGATACCATCCGTCACTAGCAATCGCATTGACATCCGTGAATTGAATCGCTTTGTGTGAAAGTGTATCAACGTTGGGGAAAGACTTTCGGGACAAGAAGTAATTGGCGAAGGTAGCGCAAGTTAAGGGAAGGTCTTTGTCGACCTTGAAGGCCTTCTGTGTGTACTCCGTCATGGCCTTCTTGTATAGTTGGATGAATTCTGGGCCATTCGTAGGTACATGTGCACTGGCATCGAGGTAGAAGAGACCGAGGAGGATATTCGCAATCTTCGAATCAGGATTGATCTCCAGTGCACGCTCCCAAGCAGTCTTTGCATCTTCTTTGTACCCAAGCTGCCAGAAACAGCAACCAATACCAATCCGTGGATCGGGATCTATCAGATCTGGCATCTTGTATAAAGCTTCCTGATAACCCTCCAAAGCTTCCGAATATTTACCCAGCGAGAATAACGCTCGTGACTTTCCTAGCACAGCCATCATATTCCTGCCTTGTGAGACCCGTATCGCATCTTCGAATGATTTTAAAGAAGCACGCAGGATATCGCCTTTCTCAGCATCAATTGCGCCCGGATTCGAGGATTTCGCGGGGGGTTGTAGAGAAGCTTTGAGGAGTTGGAGGA
Organism: Hyphodiscus sp. D1413; assembly: GCA_003988895.1. Classification (NCBI taxonomy): domain Eukaryota; kingdom Fungi; phylum Ascomycota; class Leotiomycetes; order Helotiales; family Hyphodiscaceae; genus Hyphodiscus; species Hyphodiscus sp. D1413. Next base: position 363,612 of record QYAO01000012.1, read on the forward strand.
CACCACGGGCCAGAAATAGAGGTGGGAATGCAGGATTGATACGGGAGGCCTCGTTGAGCGTGGAGGTGGAGAGGTTGAGATAGTATTCCTTTGTTTTTGCCTCAGAGACCAAAGATCCCTCAGGCGCAACACGAGGTGCCTCTCTGCTCTTCCACAGATACATCCAGCATAGACAACTCTGCATGCTAAGCTTCTCCTTTTGCCCACCTCTCATTGCCTGTCCTCCCTTTATGAGCATTTCGATGGCATGGTCAACCTTCTTCTGCTTCGCATATGCAAGAGAAACCGTCATCCAGTATGTGCGCGCGGCGCCCTCATTCTCCAGCAGCGTACATAACTCGGTTGGGTCATCGAGGAGGTCTTCGAGATCGACTTCGACAGCTTGATCATCATCTTCGCCCTGGACCGGAATATCAATTGCGGATGGGATATCGGAGAATCGCTTGTTGATCGTTCTTGCGCCAGGAGAATGCATTGCGCTGTAGCCTTTCGTTCCACCATTGGCTTGAGTCGCCATGTTAGAGATGCGTAAAAACTGAAGAGGGGAAGAGAAGTTTGGTTAGAGTCGCGACTTTGAAGGCGCGTCAAAGGCACTCGGTCCTTCAAAAGAGATAGATTTTAGGAGTGAGTCATCTGCACATCATCAAAGGTGAGCAGGAATACAATTTATATCCGAAGAAAACTGTATACAGTCGAAGTCGTGCGATACTCGTGTGTGCCTTCGGCTCTTGATGAGGCTGTCAAGTTCGAGATGGTCAACAATTTCATGAGGCTGAATTAGCGTCTAACTAACCTAGTTGGGCGAAGAGCCCATGCGAATTGGATTTCAGGCTGGAGAACTGCAAACTCCCAGTGAGTGAAAAATGTAGCGAGGAGCAGGCCAAAATAAAATACTAGTATCTGCTTGTCAGTAATGTTCGAAGACGTCGTGTGAAACTTACTGTTGGCTTGTGTTCGGTTCGTTCCATTCGTAAGGACCGAGAGGAGTCAAGGCACAGTAAAGTGAGAGACTGCGCTTCACCACCGCAAGCCTACTTAACCGCTGGGCGAACTCTCGTTTGCGGTTGGCAAAGGGAAGCATACTAGAACTGGCACGCTGTTGGAGTCTTCATCTGAGGGACAAAAAGTTCCCCCCGTAACTGAACGGAGACTCCAACAGCCAGCATGCAGATTTTGATAAATCGACAAGGATACAAGTTCAGCGTCTCGATTTGGTCATCTATTATAAAGTACAATCTAGGCAAAGGCATCGCGTGGCCTTAGCCAGTATGCTGTTGCTTCACCCAAAGATCCAGTGTCCCCAGATGATTTCTCCACCATGTAATCAACGCCAAACGCAAGAGCGTCAAAAGCCAGGCGCCCAAAGAAGCAACCAACCAGAATGCTATTCCTCCGTACACCCGTGCGTCTCATCGTAAATGTATCCAGCACCTTACAGTTACTCCTCATCATCGCTCTGCTGACCACTGCTGCCACCATTTGCAAACTGGGAATTACCACTATTGAATGTGAGCTTCAACTTGGTGGCAGGTGCAGGAGTGCCGTTGGTGGTGGTAGGAGCAGTTGAGCCGCCGTTGCGGGAAGATTCATCGACATCGCCAAGTTCGGGGTGTTCACTAATCTCATCACGAATACGAGACTCCATAGCATTCTAAAATGTGTTAGCCAGTCTTGGAATTCCATGTCTTGGACTACGTACCTCAATAGAGACAGCATCAACGTAAATCAAGCTACCGTCCTCGTTGTAGGTCTTCGCATTTCTACAAAGTAATTGTACATCCTTCTTCAAGTCGTTGAGACTAGAATATTCTTCCTTCTTGATCTTCTTCTCGATGATCTTCATGGAAATGGGATCCTTGATGAGAACGTAGTAGTCGGGATAATCTCTCTTGGATGGCAAATTGACGAAAGGTCCAACTATGAGACGTGGTCCATGCTCATCATCTGATGCGTCAGATCCACTATCATCGGCAGAAGTAGATTCAAGATTCATCAAAGCGTCGTAAACGCTGCGGAAACTATTCTGGAGCGTCGTCCGATGCTTGCCGCTGAGGCCGTCACCATTAGCAGGAACCTTGGAGCGGCTGGGTCCACCACGCTTTCGTTTGGCAGGCGGCTCATCATCAACCTCTTCAGCCTTGCGCTTTTCAGGCTTGCCAATCTTCCTTGTACGACCCTTCTTGGGTGTGGGTTCTGGCTCTTCTGTGCTGTCACGGCTGCCAGCTGGAGAGTTCTCAATGGAACCTGGGATTTGACCAGATCTCTTGAGTCTGTTCTGTTCACGGCGGTCCTTGCGGGCGGCTTTGCGAGCGGCTGCAGCTTCTGGCGAGTCCTCGTCATCATCCACAGCGTTTAGCCATTGCTCTTCGGTGAGCCCATCATCATACTTGACACGGGTTCGCTCTCGTTGACCACGGCCTTGAATGGTCTCAGGTTCGTCCGATATGGGGTTTCCGTCAGACATATAAATCTCTGGTAGCTCGCTTTCGGCCATGAGACGTGGGATTTTCTTGCTCCCGGCAAGAGTGCCATAAGTCATATCCTTAGCTCTCAATTCGTCCATTTCCTTGAAGACCTGGAGTTCGTCATCTGAACGTGCAAGGATCATATTAAGTTCTTCGTCGTCCATTTCTTCTTGCTCCAAAGACTCGGCAGCATCTGCAGTCTCTAACATAACACGCAACATTGCATCACGATCAGTCTCTGATGACTTGTTATCGAATCGACCAGCCTGGATAACCTTTCCGTCCATGTCAAGCTTGTACTTCGCACGCTCTAAAATCTTCTCCTCGACCGAGTTTGAGCTGATCAGCCGAAGAATGCGGACTTCATTCTTCTGACCAATACGATGGGCACGATCCTGAGCCTGCAAATCTTGGTGAGGATTCCAGTCAGAGTCGTAGATAATAACCGTATCGGCAGTTTGCAGATTCAAGCCCAGACCACCAGCACGAGTAGAGAGCAGGAACATGAAGTAGGGGGAATCGGGAGAGTTGAACTCGCGAAGGAGATCCGAACGGTCGTCAGACTTAGTTGTACCATCCAGTCGCAAGAAGCTGATATTGCGGTACCGAAGATAGTCCTCCATGATGTCCATGATGGCAGTCATTTGAAAGAACATCAACACCCTGTGGCCAGTTTTCTGATACTTTGGAAGGACACGATCGAGGAGCTCAAATTTTCCGGCGGTTCTCCACAACATGTCATTGCTGACACTCATCGGGTTCATCTGATTTTCAACCTCATCGAAGACGAAGGGATGATTGCAAAGTTTCCGCAATTGCATAATCATATTGCTGAGACCGCGAGCACCAGTCTTTCCACCCTTGCCGTCGCTGACAACAAGCTTGTTATGCGTGACCATCTGCTTGTAAAGGCGGGCTTGCAAGGAAGAGAACTTGCACTTGATGACTTTCTCAGTTTTATCAGGCAAGTCCTTCTCCACATCCTTCTTAAGACGACGTAACAGGAACGGTCGCAAGACCTTGTGAAGACGACGAATGACGAGAATTTGTTCTTCTTCTGTCAGCTCCATCTTGTCTTGACCACCAGTGTTCGCGAAAGGTGTATTAAACCATTCGTCGAAAGACTTGACAGATTTAAAGATCGTAGGGAGGACGAAGTTGAGCAACGCCCACAATTCTGGAAGGTTGTTTTGCAGTGGGGTACCGGTGAGAATGAGTCGATAGCGGGTTTGGTAGTACTGAGTGAGGGTGGCACTGAGCTTCGAAGAGGCGTTCTTCATGCGGTGACCCTCGTCAATAATCATGTGAATCCATCTGATTTTGCTCAAGACGGGTCTGTCCTTGATGATGTACTCGTACGTGGTCAAAAGAACCTGGAATTGGCCATACCGCAATTGTTGCTGTTGCTGCTTTCGTGCGAGCGGTGGGCCTTTGTAAACAACTCTTTGGATTGAAGGCGCCCATTTTTCGAACTCAAGGTTCCAGTTGGTGAGAGTACTTAGAGGAACAATGACTAAGAAAGGACCATTTTGGTGCTTGTGCTCGATGAGGTAGGTGATCAGACTGATGGTCTGAATAGTTTTGCCGAGACCCATTTCATCTGCGAGGATACCATTCAGGTTGTTGTTATAAAGCGAAATCATCCATTGTAGACCCTTCAGTTGATATTCCTTCAAAGTCCCACCAACCAAAATGGATGGTTGTTGGTTAACTTCTTCCTTGATACGATGTGCAACAGCATAGTAATCAATCTTGCGAGTATCTTGCTCTTCTTCTTCCTCGTCATCAGAATCATCATCGATGAAATCCTCGGCATCACCTCCGTATCGTTCTGCAGCCTTTCGTTGCTGTTCTTTAACGGAGGTCGCAAGTTGGGTCAAGAAGCCATCGGTTTGCTTGAGCAAATGCGTAATACGAGTATCCTTAGCTTGGTCGAGCAACGCCAGATAGGCTTCCTCGTCGTTGGATTTCAAGGCTTGCAGACGTTGCTTTGCAGTACGTTCGACGCGCTTCTGCTCTTCCTTCTCGATGTTTTGATGTTGTGCCAACATCATCCGGCCTAGCTTCTGCATCTTCTGCCGTTGATTCAGAGCAGCGGTGCTTACTTCTCGAGCATGAGTCAGAACTGTGGTAAGATAATCGGTGTGCTTCTTCTTCTCTCGAGTTTCGCGAGCATCGCGTTGCTGCTTCTCGAGCTTCTCGGTGATACGGGCCTCGCGCAAGGTCTGTTTCTTCATGCGTCGATAATGGCTTCGGTTGGCAGTCATCGCGAGATTGTCATATTGGATCATCTGCCGACCAATTTTCTCCCGCAAAGCTCTCTGCTTGGCATATAATCCTAGCATCTTCATCTCAATCAAAGCCTTGCGCTTTAGCGTGTCTTCTGGTACGAGATCGTCGTTTCGAGTATCCAAATGAGCGATGTTGGCAGGAAGGGATCGGAGCTCATTCAGTCGAGCTTGCATGCGGTTATACACAATAAGTTCGCGGTCACCTCGCAGCTTCTCGATATCGACACCAGAAGGCATAGTGCTTGGAATCAAAGGGCGATTCTCTCGCTTCTTGTGCGCCGTATAGCTGATCTTGGCTGTAAGACCTGCACGGGGCGATTTAAATCCAGTGTACTCGTGCTGCTTAAACTTGATAATATCCTTTTCACCAGCTTCGGACTCGCCATTGGCTCCAGGCTGACTCTCTTGTGCTGTTGCAGTAGCGGCAACAATCTGATCAACAGATGCAGATAGTTTCTTTTGCTGGGCTGCGAAGAGCGACTGCTGAACCTGCTGTGGGATGCCCTGATTCTTTGACAGACATTTGAAAGCAAATATCTGGTTCTTCAGAATCGTCAGTTGCTCCTGCGAAAAGTAACCACTGCCAGCTTGTGTATTTCGCTGCGCAGAGGATTTCGTTGCAGATAAAGTCGCTGGCGACGTTGCGGGTATTGCGGATTGTCCTAGGGAGGATGTGGATGCAGCTTGTGTGCCAGGAGTGGAACCAGCAGGACCAGCAGTTGATGTACCGTTCGCGCCATTCGTGCCATTGGTAGGAGTAGTACTATTCGGGTTCGGCTGTTTGTTCTGCATCTGCTGCTGCTGGGTGAATATGTTCTTCTGGTTGAGGAACAGCTGCTGTTGTCGAAGATTGGAAAGGGTTTGATAGACTTTGAGGAATTCGGGGTCCTTTTCTGATACGCCGGATTTCTTCATCTGCTGGTATTTCTTCGGAGGTTTTAGTATGGTGTGAAAGTGAAGGGGCAACTTGCTAAGATGGGGATGCAAGTTGATGTACTTACAAGAAAAGCGTCTTTAATTTCTTGCTGGGATGCCTGTATGCCCACAACCGTGCCGGGCTGCTGGACAGCTGGGGCAGTCTGAACGGAAGCCATGTTTGCAACTTCGGAAGCGAATTATTTACGGTCGACTTTCGTGGATGTTGGCAGGTTGAACTCAGCGCATGTCAGGAGCCAGCCTTGCGCATCGGGTTGGCTGAACGAAAGGAGTTTGGTGATAGAATTAAAGGGTGGTCGATGAAGGCAATGGAGGCAATGAAGGCGACGAAGTCAAAAGGGAATGTTGGCTGGCGTGTGAGGCGGTTGGGAGGGCGAAAGGTGCAGATGTCGCGCGGTGGGAAAGGTTGGGCGCGTCTATTGTCGATGCTGGACAACTTTTTTTGTAGATACAGTGAGCTTGGCGCGATGTGTGTAGCTTCGACCTCCTCTGGCGACTGGACTGGGTTGGCCGAATGGAAGGATCGCAGAGAAATAGAAGCTGGTGGCGCGGGTCGATACCAAGAGCGATGGTATGCGACAACTAAGCGCGTGGAACTCGACGTGTTCGACCGTCCAGATGGATCTGTCGGAGTGGGCTAAAGGGGAACGGGGAGGGAGGGGATATTGGCGAGGTTCGTTGCGCGGTAGAATCTGTCGCAGTGTTCTTGTGATGGATTGAGGAGCAGGAATTGGGTGCTCGAAATGCGCCTGGCTGCGAACTTTTCAGGACGCTATCTAAGCGAGACGCTAGTAGTTCACGCGAGTCAGTACAGTCAGCTAGTAGAGCACGTGATGAATCCAAATATCATGAGAATCCGCATTCACCATATCCATACTCATACCACACTCATACTGGCTTGTATTACTCTCACCTTGTAGTGCCAGTCTTGACTGTTGAATCGTCCATTAGACATACGCAAGTGCAATATCAGGTCACCACCGAAGCGTTATCTTCCCTGTCCTTTCCCCCTTCGCCTGTCGTCCGAATCTTCCCCGCTTGCTAAGTTGTCCTGATTTCCGAGCTCCATGGCTTTCTCGGGTTTCAGACCTTGATTCATGTTCATTCTATTTTGGCGTCTTCTCGAAGCTCCAAGAATATATTTATGCAAACGTCGCAGACGAGTGGCCGACCAAGAGGGCTCGAAAGTTTGCTTTTTGCCCTATCAACAAAGTGCGGCGACATAGGTACGAGGCCTCCGCACCACCAGGTTGTTGGCATCTTACAGTGAAAACAACACATTAGTCTTGACATCAATCTCCTTCTCTCAATTTGTTGTAGACACTCGTGAACCAAGTGTAGGCTGCAAATCTTATTGGAGGTTCGCATGAGCGTTCGAATGGAACAGCCTACCGCTTCCGCATTGCAAACTGCCAGGGGCCGTTGCACATCATCATACCCAACAATTTACTCAGCCTGAGGGCTGAGTTAACAGAAGTTGTTACATGTTCAGTTCGACTAGGCGCTTTGAGGCCGGAAAGTGGTCTCACGTGACTTGCCAAACATCTCTCAAAGTGCACGCCCAACTCCGGATTGAAGCCTCAGCGAAGCTATGGCGAGGTTTTCTTCGCACTTACACAGCCCCACTAAGTTGTGAGCGCTCTCAATGTGGCAGTCTGCTGAAGGTCCCAATCGCAAAGGGCACGTCACAGTTTAACGATGTGCTTTACGCCTCTCACTTGCTATCAGTATTTCCCTGCACTTATCTTTCGTTACTAAACTAGGCTCTTTGGGAACTTGTTACATTGTTTTTTCTTGACGCTGAATCGCTTGAGGTCTTGAAGCGACTCTCTGAGGACCAGGTCTCGTTTGTCATTTTATGCCAAGTTGAGTTCTGAGCAGGTCTGAGCCGGTACATGACTATCCCACCACACCGCGGACATGCCGCCATCATGGCTACTCTAGCGATGCTTAAAATATCGCTGCTGAAGGTGGATTTAACGCTGTAACTTATTTAAAAAAAACAAGCAGTGTGGGCCGAATTATAGGTCCCTCCCAATGATGGCCTCAACCGACCTCAATCATTGGTTTTCTTCCCCACGATGCATTCAGCCACCCACCGAGAAGCAGCGATACCTTGAGCAGGCTGTGAGATGCAGCCCATTGTTGGTTATGCAGAGTATCTAGAGGGCCTATTCGCTGTTTCTGTCCCTCTTGCCCCTGTGATGATCGTTGGGACGGAGTTGGTAGCCAACACGGGCATAGCGGAAGCAGTACAGCTGATCTCATATCAATCCCTTAATAGTCTTAAGATATTGCTGCCTGTTGAACCCGCACTAGGACTTCTGGGTCATTTCTATAAGTATCCTTGATCCCTTTTGCACAGCCGGACAAACAATCATATCTCGTCTACAAACATTCAAATTACCATGCAATATGACTGAGCCTTGGGATCCTTGCTTTGTGCTTAATGTTCATCCTGGTGATCCCAGAAAGACTGGTTTTACATGCGTTGGCACAACAAGACAAGGAACACGATGTGGAAATTCTTTCATATCTATGGCCAGTATAGACGAAGCGAAGAACATCCTCAACGACATGAAGAGGATGGACATCTGCGACCAAGGTTTCATAGACCGTATATATCCAAAGGTCGACCGCCTTGCGGAATTGACATTATGCCCTCGGTGGCATCGCGATAACAGATATGGCAACTGCCAAAGACCCCAGGTCCGCTCCAAATGGATGAGAATAGTATCAGCTCAGCATCACGAGATAATTAATGTGAGGGCACAAGAGAGAAGTATGCTCTATATACTTGCGCCTGTTCCATCTACACCGCCGCTCACGCCATCGCCCCTACACAACATTACGATTCCACCACAAATGACTCTCCACCAGACTGCTCTGCCATCTTCATCAAATTCCTCTTCAGCGGCTTCAGAAACGAACTCTGCTGATTCAACTTCCGACTCTGGCTACTCGACAAATCATTCAAACACAGTTTCGGACTTCGAACTACCCTTCAACGACCCCGCCACTGTCTTCCCTTCTCCTCCGTCCAGCATTTGGTCCATGACTCCACCAAGTCCGACCGTACCCTCACCCTCATCTTCTTACCCTTCTCAATCATTTGGGGTTCAGACTCCGGTTTCTGTCCAGTCTCCCAGCGAATCATCCAGGAGTTCAATTGTCTCTTCTAGATACCAATCACCCTCATCATCTGCTACACTCACACCATCTGCCACATTTAGCAACGCTCTCGCCTCAGCGCTTGCTACCGCCTTAGCTGCCGTACCGTCTACCCCAATTGAAAGCAGCAGTTCATCGGAGAGTTCTTCGACCAGCAGCTTATCAAACCGCCGATCACCAAGACGCCGTCCCGATTGCTCATCATCAATAACTAATCCTATCGCTACTGCTCTGGTAACAACGCTGGCCACTGTCCTCACCAACCATGTCACTGCAGCCCTCACACGAGAACTCGCACAATCCGACGACCTTGCAACTCTCGCACCACTTCTTCAGTCCGCCCTTGGCATTGAAGCACCGAACAGGCGCTCTTCGACGAGGTCTAGTCGTCGATCGGCAAGCTCCACTTCAAACCCTCCCGATACCCCTCGAGCTTCTCGCATTCCTAATTCTCAAAGCACAGCGCCCCAAGCCCCAGCATCTCTACCCCAATCTCCGCCTCTCCTTCTGGTGTTGTCTCAAGACCCCTCGTCTACCGCCCCACCTCCACATGTCGTTCGGAAACCACTGACGGATCCATGTTATGTATGCGTTCTACCAATTGATAATCTTGACGATGCGGTCTGGTGCCGCGAAAAATGCGGACAGAATCTGCATACTGATTGCTTCGCGATATGGGCCGAGAGCCGACTGGATCGGGGACGTAGCGTTGATTGTGCTTTTTGGTATGGATCTCCCTTCCCTTCTCTGGGGCAAAATAGAAATATTACTGACGAGACTTGCCGGCAGCCGCGCACCTTGGTTATGATTTGGTTTGGTTTCAATGTTTGGGATATATGATTTTCTACTAACGCCCTTCTTTTTGGCTTTCCATTGAGAGATTTCCTCATTTTACTATTCCGATTCGGCTTCATAGTTAGGATGTACTTCTTTCTTTTAACAAATAGTTTCCAATTAAAGAATGTTTTTCACCGGCTGCGCTTGCCAATTGACTACGCTCCTCACTTTCGCTTCAAATTCGGCCAGATGGCTCTGTTAGGCCAAGGAACATACATACCTTAGCCAATGCGTGCTTCAAGCCTATTCTCCTCGACAGTCCGTATCCGTATAACTCGGTTTTTCAAACTGTTGAAGCCGAGTCACTCAGACTAGGTAGGCCATTAGGATTCAAGAGCTCTGCAACGTATGGGCGCGTGACTGTAGCGATGGTTATCAATTTCAGGAGCTTTACTCGCTAAGCTCCAGCGCTACTGTTCGGGAACGGCCTCGAGAAAAACATCAGGGGCCTGTAAGCGAACTTACAATTTGTGGTCAAGTAGGGATAATGTTCAGGTAATATTCAACCTAAAAGGAATCCTAAAAAAGATACGGCAAACGAATAAACCACAATCTTAGTTACCAATAAGTACCTAGAAACACCAACTACCTTCACGGCGTCCGAACTAGCCGTTGGATGTATTTCCAAAGGGAAGGTATCTACTTTACCGTCTTGACCTGATAACTGAGACGACCGCATTGAATTCATGTGAGAAATTGAATCTCGATTATTCCAGTATCAAAACCTGGAGGATGGCGGGTTCCGCCAAGCTAGAGACCAAAAGTGGGATGGCGATCGAGTTGCGTATCGTTTCGCAGCTTCCAGCCAACCAGGGACTCGGTGTATCAAGTAGAGAGCCTGATAAGCTCTCCGTGCGGGCATATACTTCCGGCCCATTGCGTTGCTACTTCTAAACCAGCATTCAAACTTATTCATGAGAATATTACTCCTGCCGGTCCAAAGCACCAGATAACTCATTAGAGTATCAGCAGCATGGCGCCTTCAGCACTTCTTCCTGAGCCAGAACCTGAATATGTTATTGTACATGCTGGCAAAGGAACGATCAAGCGTCAAATATTGACAGGTGATAAAAAGAAGCCCACTTTTGAGACCATTCCGCAGGTAGACTTCTCCAAGATGAATTCATCCTCCTTGGATGAACGGAAGGCAGTGGCGAAGGAAGTCAGTGCAGCATTCCGCCATTCCGGATTCTTATATGCTGCAAATCATGGTATCTCGGAAGAATTGCAAAGAGATCTTTACAGAGTTATCAGAGAATTTTTTGATCTGCCTTTGGAAGAAAAGATGAAGGTGATTAGTCGCATGCCCGAAACCCTACAAGTATTGACCTTCGACAGATTCATGTAAACAAGTCAGACACTATCAAGGGATATGAAGCCCTGCTTGAGACCAAGTTGGATGAGAAGACCAGGGGAGGTATGTTCAACTAGTATCATTGCGGAGGCTCAAATAACAAGAATCAGATTTAAAGGAAGCCTTTGCAACTGCCGAAGATCCATATGATCCCGAGCAAGACCCTCCCAAAGATCTTGACTGGTCAAAGTATCCTAAGAACGGAAATCAATGGCCTGCATCGAAAGAGTTTCGGACGATAATGTACCAATACAACGATGCAATTTTGGACTTCAGCAAAAGACTGATGAGGGTGATTGCACTTGCGTTGGACTTGGATGAAAGCTACTTTGATCATATGGCCAATTTTCCTACCGGAGGCCTGCGTGCCTTGCATTACCCCAGCCAAGAGATCACCAACGATGTTGGCATCGGGGCACATGCAGACTACTCATGGTTCACACTCGTCAATCAACTTTCAGATACCCCCGCCCTCGAGGTCCTCAATCACAACGGGCAATGGATCTCTGCACCTCCGATCAGAAACACACTCGTAGTTAACGTGGGCGATTTCCTTGAAATGGCTACCAATAACGAGTTCGTGTCCACGGTTCATCGAGTAGTCAACAAGACAGGGAAGGAGCGTTATTCGATTCCGTACTTCTTCTCTCCTAGTTCAGACGTCATGATCGAGACTATTCCCTCATGCGTCACTCCAGAGAAGCCTGCGATGAAACCAATCAATGCGGGAGACTGGAATAGAGAGAGATTACTTCGTGCGAGATACAAGCATCCGAGCAGCGTGGCAGCTCGAGCGCGAGGAGAGATCTGAGGTAGCGTAATGACGATATTTTACTTTCCTTGTCTGTGAACCATGAGACTTACATCGGAAGATTGATATGTTCTTTCTCTGCTTGGTGGAAATTGCACTGTATTAGCAAATTATTCATACTGCAATGCAGGAGGGATCGGGAGATGTCACAACGTTCGAGCAATATTCCTAATCAATTCTTGAAACCCAACGTCAGAACTAAACAGCGTCTTTCGTTCTGCATTTTCCGGAGTTTCAAATCGCCCTCAGATTCTAGGCTATGTAGAGATTGCAAGCTCAGCACACATCTGCATAGCAATATTCTCTTGACCCCTACTAGCGACAAGTCTACATCGCAAACCCAGATTCTCCAAATTTTCCTCGAGTCCTTTCCCTTAAAAGCAATTGGCTTTTCCACTCCCCCACTAGCCATGATCACATGCTGCGTTTCTCATCGAACAGTATCGAAACACCGAGAAGTGTTCCCCATCTCTCCTGGCTCCTTCTGGAAGCGGAGACAATTGCTCGGGATTTGAACTCTCAAACACCATCCCGAGTTCCGCACTTATGTGAGGGGCTTGCGTGTGCATGTGGACTATCGCCCATCAGGCAAATCTGCTACGGTAGTAACTCAAGGCATGCGGAAAGTCAAAAGGCCCAGCTGATCTTGAAACCAAACCGCGATATCGGATGAATGACGGCTGTCCCCAACCTCCGTGATCCTTTGCCATGTCTTCTTCCCTGGATGGAGCGACCCAAAGTTCTACCCTAGGTCTCCATTTGGCTCGTGAGGGCAATGTCCATGAATGCTCCATAATCAACAGACTAAATGGTGAGATACAGATGTCCCTTCAAGGTGTTAGCTGATCCAGCTCCTAGTTTCGATCCAGTACTTGACGACCAATCAAAAATGGCATGAACGTCGCCAGGGAGCATGCTGTAGGACTGGTCTAGGCTGAATGCAGCCCAGATCCTGGAGCGTTCAACTGAAGTGGACATCTCATCACTACAGTACATTGCTGTTAGTTGTTCGCTGTTAGCTACGGTGACGGTTTGAATGCAATCTATGAGGAGCAGCAAGCGTACTCCTTTCTTTCATGTCCATTCAACTTCTCGGCAACAAGCAGGAAGACCATTCGTATTTCCCGGGGAAAAGCTAACGGGCTCTTTGAGTCTTTATCCGAGCCAGGTAGATCCACCATCGATTCTGAGATACATCATCCCGAAGATGAAGTAGCAGTGACGCTGGCTAAAGTGATGAGATGGCATTCTACAGCTGCTGTCTCGGAATTCGTAGATCAGCTACAGTCAAGTGCCTCTTCTATACAGGATGACAGGTGCTGACGAATATGATAAGATATGATTGGAAATCAGTCACGTTGAGAGGAAACTTCTTGATCACTTGTTTTATTGACAATCTATTGGAGGTTTTTGTGCATACACAACCTGTTGGGGAATTAGAAAATGTCAAATAAAAGGGCTATTGTCGAGATGGATACCTTTATGTTGTGGTATGTATGAATCTTTTGGTCGCGAACGAGTGCACGACATTGAGCTCTGAAGTTGTTAGATTGCCCTGTTATGTGATGGTTAAAATTACTTACAGTAGAACATGTATCTCCACTGGGCTCCAGCTGCTTGTGTGTTAGTTCTCGTTTCAAACTTGAAGAGCCTCCGCGATGTTTGAGAATTAACTGACCCCATTACTCTTGTGTAAGTGGACATAGCAAAACCTTCCAGGCCAATATCGAAGCCCAGAAGAGCCCATTGCCCTAACTCACGTAATTTTGGGTCTGCCGCCCATCCCCCAATTGGCGTTTTGAAGACTTTCTCTGTTACGTTCACGAAACCAGCATCCTCGATCCCTTTCCTCATTATATCATACGTTCTGAAGGTTCGTCCTGTTATCTTGCCGGCTTCGGTAAAGAGCTATAGAGACTATCATTACATATCTCGGAACAAATATATCTTGATATACTCCAGCCAACGGCTGGCAAGAATGGAAATTCAACACGTACCTCAGCAAACGTATACAATGCACAGCCCGGCTCAACGGTGCCGTCATCAGAGATTATATCAATCGATATTTCGATTTGCTCAATGTATCCTCCTGGTTTAAGGTGGCTGATAGTTGTAAGTAAAATGGTGTCCCTTTTTCAGAATATAGAAACTTGCTCGTATGCTTGTTTGTAAAACTTGCCCCAATCTTCAATACTTCCGAACAGACTCCGAATATGGATAAAATCAAAACAGTTATTAGGGTAAGTCCAGTCGTCTCTTGCGTCATCGATCTCGAATCTAAGGTTTGGTGGAACTAAGCCGGGCTGTATGGGAGATAGGTCGGTCCCTAAGACTGCTGTGTCTGGATATTCGTCTGCGAAGTTTATTGCCCAGATTCCCGTTCCGGTACCGATATCCAAGACTCTCTACAAGTCATCTATCAGCTGGCGTTCGACCTGCATTGCAGGGTGACTCTGAGCAGGCACGTGATAACCGACCTCGATGTCCTTTGCTATCGGAGCAAGCGTCAACTTTCCACCAAGGACTAGAAGAAACTTGTGATGGCTTCGACGATAGTCAGGAACAATTCTCATACAGATTCCTAATACTCACGCAACGTCAAGGTTTTCGTTTTGCTTCTCGTCGTTGGGACACCTTCGAAGTCAGATGATGTCGTGATACAAGTACGACCGCACGGAATGTCACCTCACCAATAATTGTCCCTGTAGGAATGGTAACGTCTGCCATTCTCAATACGATATGTTGTAATGGTAGAATCGACTGAAAAGGTCTCTCCGGCTCTGTCAACGGCAAGTTAAATGGGGTAGGTTACAGGTAAAACCCCCATCTCTGTGAAGACGGGAGACTCACATCTCAAAGCCGGAGGAATCGGAGTCAGCCTGGACGTTGGGATTAGCATTCCGCACGAGCTACGCCAACCTGGTGTACTGCGATTTAGAAAGTGAACTCACTGCATCTATCATTGCATTTGGATCGTGCTCCATACCGGTCAGCTACAGACAAAGTGCCAGAAGATAAGTAGGAAAGACTGTGGCGGCGCTCGATGGTCGACGGTCGACGGTCGACGGTCCAAGTGGCGGGACACCTTATCCAAGGTCTCGGGATTATGACTGCAGCTCGCAGGACAGTTGTTTGGCCTGTCCGATATTGGGTTCAAAGTCCTGTCAAATCAAAAGCCTCAAAACCTACGGTGTAGTCACTAGTCAGCCATCTATCCCCGCTTGGGAGCGCCCGAACTAGAACTCCGGATTCGTCGAATTTGGGAGGTGACATTGGTTCCTCAACGAGCCTTTCCAACACCAATACGATGCACATCATTTTCTAGTTTCTTCTGACTGCGCAAAGTCACGCCAGCACATCATGTATATCGCATGGCCGGGAGTCAGGTTTGAAGGATTTAAAAGCAGAAACTCTCGTGTCAAATCTCTCGGAACCACCCCTGAATGACAAGGAATTATCGCTCCGCTACGTTCCGCTATGGAGTTTAAAGTGACTTCAACGTTTTATCTATCTCAGGTACAAGGAAATTGATCTGTCATTTCAAGAGGAGTTTGACATCTGATATAAACCCGGAAGTCTGGGATCCCCGCTGCCCCGTTGCCGTGCTTCGCGCGGCTCGGCTCGCAATTGATTTCTTGCCTGAAATATTCGAGAAGATTTCCCAATACCTAGCGACCGCGATGAAATATCGGAAACACAGAAAACTTTTTTGACAAGTCAAGCGGCATTTCATTTCGAGAGATCCACCTTTCCCGGGTCTCCCAGTGTCGGCGGCATCGTGGCTCGAGCTGGATTACTGACACGTCGTGGTGACGCTGACAACGTGGACCCGGGGCTGAAAGAGGCCATGGTAGGGGACGGAAGTGAAACCTTGCGATATCTATCAGGCTAGTATTGTGAGCTTTAATCCAAAAGAAGGAGTTGTCTCTTGCGGACTCACAATAATATTCCTCTCCCGAGTATACATTACTGGTTGCATGGGCTGCACCTCTGGGACAAACATCTTCTCGTCCTCCAAATTCAACTCTGGGATTTGATAAGAGCTGAGGCTGTTGGCTAACCGATGACATTTATAGAATTCGGGACCACTAGTTGTGAGAGGCAAAGCCCCCGACATCCCATCTGGCCTAGAACGGCCGAAGTCTCTATTTATTATCAGCATAAATTCTCCAACCAAGCATACCGCTTACCGAGAAGTAACCTCAAGCAGGTCCTGCATTTGTGAACCCACTATCCTTCTCTTTTCAATGCCCTCTATACATCGCTCCCTCATCAGTGCAATGAGCTCTCGTCTTTGTTTCCTCCCCGGCATCATTTTTATTTCCATCCCCTGCTCCTTCAGACTCTCAGTATCGGACCCTCTTTCCAAAGGGCGCATCATGTCCTCCCAAGTGGAGAGTGCAATTCGGATCCCAGACTCGTAGTCGGTGCCCGTCTTCACCATTCCCAGACACGCTGCCTTGACGGCGGCGTCGAGGGCCACATTCTGCGCGAAGTGCCGATGAAACGCAGCAGTCTCTGTACCAAAAGCTTGGACTCTGTTAGAGAACTCCTCGAAATCTTTCAAGTAGAAATGTCTTTGAGCGAAGAAATGATAGACCCATATCCCTCGAGCGAGACAAATAAGAATGACGATGACGGTTAGCACCACAGGGATCGCAACTCCGTAACTGAAAATAGAAACTGCCATAATGTTGATAGGGACGAGTGTTGATTGATTTCTTTTCACGATCTCACACGACGACCTGAACTTGATATATGGACCGGGACTCGCGTGTGGGCGGATTCCGCATCGCGTTGGAATGCAGGCTTGTGACGCTCGACACGACGATTAGAGACATTTTAGAAATGACGAATGAGATTACCATAACACAGATAACAGTCAAATATCATGAAACAGATAGATATGGAAGCATTACGTCGTCCGAACAATGTGTAGTATTGAGGTCCAGCGGAACGAGGGTTCAAGGCGACTTATGAACCGTACCTCTTCCAAAGGGATTGCTAGCAAGTCGCATACAGCATCAGATCAACACCCTTTCCCACATAGTTTTCATTTTAATTCTTGGTCTAACTAGAAGTACAAAAGCAGAATCTTTCTAGATTTAAATTCCAAGCTCAACAGAAGAAGTATCGCACGTGATACTCTCCTTACTTCCTCAAAAGCGCCAAGAAGCAGCCCGTTCTTCTTGTAGGACCAACATGACCGACGAACTCCTTATCTAAGACACATTTCTACGCTCATAGTTGACTTATATTTAGACATTGTGACTCGCACTATTAATTCAGATTCTTCTGCGTCCGAATACAAGCCTGGCTGATGCACATCGTCCCTGCAGCGATTATAACTAGTGCGTCCTACGGAACATCAGAGCTGCGGCTCGAAACTGCTGAGCACCATCGGATTTCTACCCCAATGGCACCGAAACTATCTCTTATGGTACAAGTACTGGATCCCAGTATGGTGTATTGGGAAAATTGGATTGTTATGCTAGATGGAGAGCTTGCAAAAGGGCAGTTCTCATTACCAGAGTTGTAAGTTCGGTAGGTGGACACAATAATGTCCAGCATATTTCAATGTTTTCACAGGCTTGTGTCCCACCGGGGTTCGGTCGTAAGAAGAGAGGTGTACTGGTGAGAGATATCGAAAGCTCGGGACGCTAGATCAATCTCAATTTACCATTGACTTCCACCCGTACGGCCTTGGAATCATGGATGCTATTGTTCATACGCTTCTAACAAGCTTGGCCCGATGAAGCCGGAAGACGAAATCGTGAGCCATGAGCATGGATGTTTCGTCGCTGAGGTATATAAGTTGTAAGTAAGTTGAGAACCAGACCCAACTCGGGAAGGAAAGAGACACGGAAGGCTTATAGAAAACGAGTGTACAGCGGTCCTTCCGGGAAATTCAAGGCTGATGGTCGTTCAAATTGTTCAATAAAGTCATTTGGCTGGATTCGGCTTCGGGAAGGAAATGGGAGACCGCAACTGCAGTCTTGAAGTGTGGGAACGAAGCTGAGCTGGTCTCGTACAGCCTTCAGATCGATATCCCAACTCAGTCGGAGGAAACACTACTTCCCTTGCTCACAGCACTCATTCAAGTAGAGTAGCGCATGACAGTGATCTTGAGATGGATTCACAGAGACCAGGTTTTTGGTTTGAGCGATGTCAATTCTTTGCCACTCAGAATCGCTAAAATTATTTAGTTTCTTCACAGGAAAGTCAATCCACGAGATAGCAGTAGACGAATGAGCCTGTGTCGTTATGTACCCTAAATTCCGTAAACGCCTATGCAAATGCAATACAGCGCTATTGAACCAAACGCCAAAGTGTCCTTCTCTAGAATCTATTTATTATTAGTTCGGTGCCGCATATTGGTATGAGAGAAGAACTCACCGTATCTCATAAGATCCCGCTCTTGTCATATATCTAACCCACTTCACAGAGGAATAATTGCTCTTCTCAAAGACCTTCAGATACCTCACAAGTAACCCCGAGCTCGTGAACATCAACAAACTGAAGTTCAAGCTCAATGGAGGTCTTGACCAAGCCTTCTGATTCGTCATGCTGGTTAATGTTGCCTCAGCACTGAGCACAAACTCGTTCTGTCCAGTAAATCTGGGAATCTTCCATACGATGTTATTCTCGCTCGGCTCGTACTTTGCCTTGCCCTGCGTACATCGTTCCGTGATTCTAGCTGTATTCAAGGGTGTAGGGACTCGGACAACAACGTTTGTAGCAAATAGCTTGGTCCCATAGTTTGCTCTAATGGCTATGCTGTATTCAACTTTCGTCTTTCCAACTTCGTTCACAATTGCGTGGATTTTGAAGGGAAGGTTTACATTCTCCGTGGCTCGATATCGCATCAGTTCGAACTCGCCGTCGGGAGGGATAAATGAGATGATTCTGTCTGTGTCGAACTTGCCCAGCTTAACACATTGATGAAATTGGCAGTCTTCTAACGTAACACTTCCAGCGGCTGCCTTTGTAGCCTTTGTGCCCATACGGTTGCCAGAGGGAAGCGTCGATAAAGTGTCGCCATCGAGCAGTAGTCGATCATTCAGGCCAAATTTGCATTCTGGTGTGCCAGAGAGATATGCGCGCATGACAATCTGCCCATTGACATCTGCTCGAAGGACGGTTCCGGTTGCTGACATGAGAAGGTTCACATCTTCAATGACATCAACAAACGCTTCATTCTTGCGGTACTTGACGTCTGCTTTCCGCCATGAGAGTGCACCGGTTGCTTGCATTGTGATCTTCGCGGAGTCTTCCATCGTGCGTTCTGACTTGACTCCTTCTGTTGTAATGTACATCTTCAATGTATCTGTCTCTGTATTTTGGGGATATCCGAAATCCAGAATCTCTGCGATGGATAGTTAGTAACGGCGCAACATTTCAAAAGACCAGAGAGTCAAAGTACCATCGAGAAGCTCATAGACAAGCACAAAGTTATTCTTCACGGCCTCCTCATCGAACTTTCCAAAGTACCCCTTTCCCAGCGCCGTCAGCCTGTACAGGAACTCAAAGACCAGCGCAGCATTGGCATTGCTCTTCGTAATCGCCACCAGGTATATATTCTCATGTTTCACATGGCTGAAAGTCGTGCTCCCTAATGTGAGGATTGGTGATCGTACTTGCGCATTCGATATCACCTGGATTCGAAAGACGTCCGCAAGGCGTGGCCTGCAGTCATTTCGGAAGGCGCGGAATATGAGATTCTCTCCTTTCTGATTGAAGATCAATATGCCGGACAGCATCTTGACTGAGATCGGAAAGAGAGGTTATTGTTGTGGGGAATTCGAGGTTCGTGAGATGGTTGTTGGTGTGGGGGACTCTTGAGCTTTGACAAAAAGTTGCCAGAGATTTCAAAGCCTAGAGGTAAGAACTTCATACCGATGGACAGGGACGTTGCATGTCTTTCCAAGAGACTGGAATAACCTGTGCTAATCTATACATAGTTTATCAATCATTCTATACTACCTACCCTTATATCTTTACTGGCTCTCTTCAAGCACTAGTAGCTCTCCAAAAGCGAGTAGGTATGGGTAATTGCTAACTGTACACGAAAACAGGTATTGATCAAAGAATCCATGAAACAAGATACATTGAGCTCCATGCGACATCCCACCGGCTAGCTCACACACTGCTCTTAGATCATATCACGTCGTACAAACTCTCCATGCAGCGTCTTTCCAAGCATAGCCGGACTTCTTTCCACGATGACACCAGCGGCTTCAAGCGCTGAGATTTTCGAGTCTGCACCTCCCTTTCCACCACTGACAATGGCACCTACACATACTTAGCATATAATAACAGTCGCGGGACACAGTCACTTACCAGCGTGGCCCATTCTTCGTCCAGGTGGGGCAGAGATACCAGCGATAAAGCTGACAACTGGCTTGTTCGCGGAGTTGTACTCCTTCAAAAACTCGGCGGCGTCTTCTTCTGCAGATCCCCCAATCTCTCCAATCATAATGATACCATCCGTCTCCTCGTCCTCTAGGAAGACCTTCAAGCAGTCGATGAAGTTTGTGCCAGAGAAGGGATCACCTCCAATACCGACGACGAGGGATTGTCCAAGACCAGCTTGTGTGGTCTGATTGACAGCTTCGTATGTCAAGGTTCCTGATCGAGAGACAATACCGATGCGACCGCGCTTATGGATGAATCCGGGCATGATACCAATTTTACATTGTCCTGGTGCAATGATTCCTGGACAGTTGGGACCAACCAATCGTGTCTTGCCTTGTGTCTTCAAGATATCTGTGATTCGGACCATGTCTAACAAGTATTAGTAATTGCAAAGTATATCTCGTGAAGACATACCGTGTTGTGGGATACCCTCAGTGATGCTTGGAAGTTGTTAGCTTGCATTTAATCATATGCGAATTGCTGCACTCACCAAACTACCAATGGAATCTCGGCTGCAATAGCTTCCTCAATACCAGCTGCAGCAAGAGGAGGTCTGCCCACAATGTCAGTAAGGACTTCTGCCGAGGATACTTATCATCAGAGTTTGACGTACGGGACGAAAATCGCTGAAGCTGTGGCTCCAGCCTGCTTCACTGCATCTGCGACATTGGCGAAGACTGGAAGACCAAGATGTGTTTGTCCGGCCTTCTTAGGATTCGTTCCTCCAACCACAGTAGTACCTATATCCTCTATCAGACGTGTCCAACTTTCCGTTGCTTCTTCGCAAATACGTACCGTACTCGATAGCTTGTTCCGCATGGAATCTGACAAATGAGGATTAGAAAATAGCTCTAATGACCCTGGAGTACAGTTTTAGAGTACTTACGTTCCCTGCTTCCCTGTGAAACCTTGGTAGATAACTCGTGTTTCCTTGGTGATTCGAAGGTTTTCCGCTGTTAAAGCATACGCAGAGTTCGACGTCGAGTAGCCTTGTCTGCGCACGGCAGCTCGGAGTGCAGGTTTAGCACATCTTGAAAAAGCCTGCATCTTGTCGGAGACAATTGATGTCAGGAACGGAGGAGAATGGGGATTGGTTTTAAGGAGCTGTTGACGACTTAAAGCTCATGAAGCAAAAGGATCCACCAGATCGGGAGTGTAACCTAGATGACTAAGCCGATGCGACCTCAAAAATAATCTTGGGCTCAGAACCCCTCCAGAACAATTTCTTGATATCCCCGCCAATCGTTTCTACGCGCTTTGTAGAATCCACCAAGATGGCTACCGAAACGATGACCTTGACGGGACGTCAGAAGAAGCCAAAAGATCAAAATCTTCCTCCCGAAAACGAACGATACTTGAGAGCATGCTCCGATATTGCAAGTGCTCTCGTCCAAGAGCATGAAGCTCAGCAGGATGCTACGACGCCCAGAAAAGATGTGAACTTGAACAGTCTTCGATCGAAAATGTCCAAGAAGCACAAACTGAGTAACATTCCTCCGCTTACTGCAATCATTGCTGCAATACCAGAACATTACAAGAAATACATCCTTCCGAAGTTAATAGCGAAGCCCATAAGTATGATATACTTCAAACCCACATGAATTTTTCTGACCATTTATAGGAAGTGCTTCAGGTATTGCCGTTGTGGCGGTTATGTGTAAGCCTCATCGTTGTCCTCATATTGCATACACCGGAAATATTTGTGTCTATTGTCCCGGTGGTCCAGACTCCGACTTCGAGTACTCCACCCAGTCTTATACGGGATATGAGCCTACGTCCATGCGAGCAATTCGTGCACGTTACGATCCATTCGAACAGGCTAGAGGCAGAGTTGATCAAATAAAGTCTCTCGGGCACAGCGTGGACAAAGTTGAATACATCATAATGGGAGGAACGTTCATGTCTCTACCAGAGAGCTATCGGGATGGATTTATTTCGCAACTCCATAACGCATTGAGTGGCTACCAAGGGAGTAATGTTGATGAAGCTGTTCAAGCGGGAGAAATGAGTAACATCAAATGTGTCGGCATAACCATTGAAACTAGACCAGATTACTGTCTACAGCCTCATTTATCTGCTATGCTCAGATATGGATGTACTCGGCTGGAAATTGGCGTGCAGTCTCTGTATGAGGATGTTGCTCGAGACACCAACAGAGGACATACTGTTGCTTCCGTGGCAGAGACATTTTGTCTTGCAAAAGATGCTGGATTCAAAGTCGTCAGCCACATGATGCCAGATTTACCCAATGTGGGAATGGAGAGAGATTTAGATCAGTTCCGGGAATATTTTGAGAATCCAGCCTTCAGAACGGATGGCTTGAAGATTTACCCCACACTTGTTATCCGGGGAACGGGTCTCTACGAGTTGTGGCGGACAGGAAGATACAAAAACTACACCCCTAATGCACTTATCGATATCGTAGCTCGGATTCTCGCTCTAGTACCGCCCTGGACTCGAATCTATCGGGTGCAAAGAGATATTCCCATGCCGCTTGTTACTTCGGGCGTTGAGAATGGAAATCTACGAGAACTGGCGTTGAGCAGAATGAAGGACTTTGGCACAACATGCCGCGACGTTCGAACACGAGAAGTTGGCATTAACGAAGTTAAGAACAAAATCCGGCCCTCGCAAGTTGAGCTTGTGCGCAGGGACTACGCGGCGAATGGTGGTTGGGAGACGTTCTTAGCGTACGAAGACCCTAAGCAGGATATTTTGATTGGCCTCTTACGGTTGCGAAAATGCTCTTCGACTCACACTTTCAGAGAAGAGCTTGTCGGCCAGCCTACAAGCTTGGTCCGCGAACTCCACGTCTACGGATCCGCTGTACCAGTTCATGCTCGTGATCCGAGGAAGTTCCAACACCAAGGGTATGGCACTCTTCTTATGGAAGAGGCTGAGAAGATTGCCAGGAATGAACATGGAAGCACTAAGATAAGTGTTATTTCCGGGGTAGGGACGAGAGACTACTATAGAAAGCTAGGGTATTGGCTGGACGGTATGCACTTCTTTATAATGATGTTATCCTTCCTGAACTGACATCAAGCAGGCCCATACATGAGCAAGCATCTAAAGCCACGAGATGAAGAAGACACTGATGATGATAGCGATGGTGAATTTTGAAGAGAAAGTCTTTTCCTACAAAAATCCCTCAAAGCTTACGAAGAGATGGAGATTTTGGCTCTAATGGGAAACTCAGTGCGTCTCCACGATTCTTGATCGTAGACCTACCTGTCAAAGCGATTGGCCGCTGAATGCCTTTTGAGATGCCCACTCAACGTAAAAGACAGAAAACGTAAGAGCAACAGCTTCGTTTTCTGTCGCTGAGAAACGGAGCAATATGGCGACCCAGTCGGGTGCCATAGGATTTTCCAGCGATATTCGATCGAAAGGTAAGACAATGGAAGTTGGTCGGAGGAGCTATGAATACGTTCATCACTACGAAGATAGTACAATGGCATTGTGCTTGCGTCAGCGGAGATCGTCTTTGCAATCTTGCCAGTAGTCTAAGACTACAGGTCCATCAGCAATATATGGATAAATCCTAATTAATATGATTCTCTGATGATCCTGCTTATGATCCGTCACCTTGTTTCACTGAAGCTAGCTTAGTAATGCTGCCGGTAATCATTGTGGAAAATCTATTCCCGGTTCATAGCTACTAAGAGACTAACTGAGAACTAAAAACGTTGCCTAAGCAGTTCAGAATATGAAACACTGTCTCGCTAGATGCTTAGAGAACCACGAGGCAAAGAGGTAATGCTACAATGATAGCTACAAGCACTAGATATTGCGGTATATCCTACTAAAACACCATCCATGTGCATAAGAGGCAAAGGTAAGTCGATCCTGAAATCCGACTAGGATTACTTTGTGGGAACTATTCGGGCAACAAAGTTGACAAAACGCCTTACTGTTAATATTAGAGCAGCCATAGCGAGGCACAAGGCCTTCAGGAATCATCCACATGAAGTCATGTAACAATAGTAAACTCAAAATGGCTAAATTCCGTCTACAGTGCAGGGCATAGAGTATCTCCGCCGCCTCAATTCTACTTGCCAGGCCCCCAGTTCCGTCTCAAGACAGTTTGGCAGCTCTTGGGCGCTGCCGCCAAACCTCTTCCAGAGCAATAAAAGATTGGAGATCCATGAATTCAGAGGATGGGGACTGGCGTCTAGAGAAAATGGTTTTATTGCGCAAGCATCGCTGGATTTCGCTGCTACAATAACTATACACAATCAGCGAGCACTCAATCTGATGAGAAGAGTAGCATAGTCCCATCTTACTGGCGTATCCATTCTTCGTAAGATCGACAATAACTTGACGCCCAATTCCCCGCGATGCTCCCACAATAGGCGCAACTTGTTGGATTTCAACCATATTGGAGTCATTTACGTCAGGTTGTACAACAACGTTCTAGGTTATATTTGATGGGTACTTTGAGAATCGACAATTGAGCTCTTCGGATGCTATTGTTTACAAGCTTTTATTATGTCGTAGACAGCTTATGAAAGGAGAGCTCGGCTAGCAGAGACTCGCTACATAATCGTTACTAGGTAGCCCGAGGCTGATGAGCTAAGCGAGTTTGTTCTCCGCAGATTGCGGCCGTACCTTAACCTCTGGACCTCTGTTGTTGACAATCCCTTTAATACTCTTAATTATCTTCCCAGTAATCACTACCAGTATACATTATCTCGATTCGAGAGTCTGGATCAGTAAGTTCATAGCTGCAAGCCGAAGGAATTGGACTACTAGACTGTGAACATCCTCCATCTGTGATTACAAAGACTCTCAAGGCGCTATGGTTGGTAATATTGATTGCTATCTAGACTTGTGTATGTACCCTCTAACTCGTTACTATAATATTGTGAATTGTATCATAAACAACCTCTTCTCTGTTGACTCTAGCCCGCTGTACACCCTGGTCCTTCGCTAACCCTTTATTCAGCCTCCTTCTACAGTCATATATGTATAAACTACCTTCTGAAGAACCGTGATATTCTAGCGAGCCATGGGGTCACAATCAAGTAAGTTTCCAATCTAACCCTCAAGTTCCGTTCTCATAAAGGGTAGTTTCATTCCGGTCTTCCTGGGCGGTATACACGTCGGCTCTGGTATGTTATTATTCTTCTACTCGGCTTGTTACTTTGGCCGGTTACTTGAATAGTAACAAGGAGCCTTCCATCCATTTCATGCTATATTT
This sequence comes from Hyphodiscus sp. D1413, assembly GCA_003988895.1. Classification (NCBI taxonomy): domain Eukaryota; kingdom Fungi; phylum Ascomycota; class Leotiomycetes; order Helotiales; family Hyphodiscaceae; genus Hyphodiscus; species Hyphodiscus sp. D1413. Next base: position 389,095 of record QYAO01000012.1, read on the forward strand.
CTACTACTACTTCCGCGTCGTTCCCAAAGTAATGCTGAGTCCGATTTCCTGAAGGAAACAAACCGCCAGGGTCTCTCCCCGCCAAAGCCAGATACGAGAAATTCGATATGGATAGAACAAAGAAACACCATGGGATGGAAAACATAGAACCGGCAGATTTCTTCCCGGCTCTCACCGTCTTGGTATGTCAACTACCCAGCTTTCTCCCAAGCCTCTCTACCCCTTCCTACCCCCGTCTCTGTCGGAGAGCTATAACTGATAATCCCAGCCCCTGCGCGCTCTCTGCTTCATCAAATCCGCCTACCCCTCTAGCAAGTTCGAGGACATCTGGCTAGCCCTGTTCCGCGAGATGTGGATCCCACCACAGAAGAACATCACTCTCCCCAACGAACTCACCGAGTGTCTCATAAAATCGACTCTCTTCACCCAGTCCGAAATCAAGGAGATTATGCTGAAGGCGCGAGAGCAGGAGTGGAAAGATGTTTTGACGGGCAACACGAAGACGGCGTTGGACCAGGGTGCTTTCGGGGCGCCGTGGATGTGGGTGAGTGATGGGAAGGGCGAGAGCGAGCCGTTCTTTGGGAGCGATCGCTTTCATTTCATGTGGGAGTTTCTGGGGGTGCCGCGGAAGGACTTGGAGGTTTTGCCGAACGGGGACGTTGCTCGGAAAGTGAAACTTTGAGGTTCTGTCTGCTTTGCTTTCTTGCGAATGGTTGAGATTGAGAGCTGGTATAAGTCATGTATATTGTTTCTCCTCGGTCAAGCAAGGAATCTTAACTTCCCTGCCCTTGCTGGATTCAGTGGAATCTTTCCAATGTAAAGAGTTGGGTCGACAGCGATACCGACACGACATGAGTTTTGTCCCGACACGACACACGACACTCACTCACTCAACCCACAGCTCCAACCCCTCAAAGTAAACAACAACAAACAACAAACAAAAAACAAAACAAAAACCCTTGATTTCAGTCCACGCAATCCTCCAACAGAACATAGCACTAGTATAAGTTCCTTCAGCAGTTTGCAATAGAAAGCGAGCGTACTCGAGCTGGGAAGAGCGGTGTATATATGTGCGTGTGTGTGTGTTGGGGCCATGGAATGCTTTTCGTGGATATGAATGGATATGATGGGATATGATGGGATAGGATAGGATAGGATATTATATGAATGATGTGAATGATGTGATGGACTTTAATTACCTACAAAGCCGGAGAAAGGGCTGGATATCATTATGTACTCGTACAGAGATGTGCGTTAAGCCAACATCAGACAGGTAAACCCCTCGCTCTCCGCTCGTCCTCGACCCGTTTGTCTTCGACCCGAGCAAGGAACTCCTGCCGGGACTTGTACGCGCCCTTGCTCTTCCCCGCTGCATCCAACTCATCTGCGATGCCCTCCTTGTCGACGAATTGCGCCCAGTCCATGGCGCTCTTGTCTACTGTGTTCATCTTCTTCGCTCCCTTTCCTAGGTCCACAAGCGCTACTTCGCTCTCCTTCCTTGGTCCGAAATGTAAGTCTGTCCGTACAGGCAGCTGGGTGATGGGCTCGAAGACGGATTTCCTAGCTCGTTTCAAGGGCCGTTTGGGTTTTGCTGAAGGCGAGAGGGGGGCTGCTTGTTCTGGCTCTGCGGTGGGAACGGACTGGGATTGAGAGGCGAGGAAGAGTTTCGCTTCCGCGGAGTCTCGCGGGACAAGTTTTTGCTCTGTGTGGACCTTTCCAGCGAAATTATACGTCCGTTTTATCATAATCATCGACTTGGGACCATCCTCCAACGTGCTCGGCGATCTCCCCTTGGCCCTCTCATCTTGTAGATTTCGACTCGCGCCAGGACCCGAAGAGCCGTTGGCATCGACTGCGGACTCGGGGATCAGTTCTGGAGCTCTGGATTTCCCAGATATCATGTTCGCCCACAAGGCGTCGACGTCTACTGTAGCCGCTGCGGTGTCCGCGAGGGGTTTCTTCTTATCTTCCTTCCTGCGCGAGAACCAGTCAGTGACAACTCAAACACGACACCAGATCAAACTGGAACAAAACCTACTCCAGAGCCCTCATACTCCTCGTCTTAACCACCCCCCCCTCCCCGCCCTCCTCCTCAACATCCTCCCCTTTCTTCCCCCCCCTCTTCCGTTTCTGCCTCTTCAACCCGCGCTCAATAACAGCCTCATCACCCGAGTTCTCAAACCCCACACTCTCGCCCTCTTCATCCCGCTCACGTTTCCGTTTCGCGCCAGCTCTAGGCTTCGCCTTCGAAGCACGCGCAGAAGCAGGCTGTCTACGGGGTGCGTTCGCAGCGTCTTCAGCTTCTGACTCCTCGTCGGAAGATGCATCGGATGCGATAGCTGGTGCAGCATCGGGCGCGAAGTCGGAGTCTTCTTCGGAGGCGTAGTCTTCGTCGTCGGGGACGAGGTCGGGAGGCATGGTTGGATTCGTGTGGTTTCTGTGTTGGTGGTAGTTGAACGAGGCTGAGGTTTTCGTGCGTGGTGGTTTTTGGAAGGCTTAGTCAGCGGCGCTTGGGACTACCTCCGTAGGGTTTGTTCAGCCTTATGTCATGCGGAGGCTGGGAGAGGAGGGCTTGGGATTGGAAATGAAAGCGTGCTTTTTACTAGATGATGAGTGAGGGATGAGCAGAAAGATTAATTCTTCAATACAAGATCTAAGGATTTCCTCTCGTAGAGCTCATAATAGTGAGCCTTCATCCAACCAAATCTCCTCCTAACAAAATCCTCTCCCACCGAATTTTCCATCCGAATTCCTCCAACCGAAGTCTCCTCCCTTACCTCCCCTCCTCCCTCACGGCTTCGGCATCACCGCCAAGTCCCACAGATATCCGACCCCTCCGAACACCACCGGCACGCAAAACAAATACCCCCCAGCACGGCGCATGTCCGAAAGCAGCCCGAATGATCCAAGACGTACATACCTCCGCACGCGCGCGGAGCTCAGAGCTGCATACATGTACATGTACAGCGCGGAACTCGCTCCGGAAGCAGCGTGCGGATGCCTGTCAGATTGGCTTGGTGGTACTTTTTACCGTGAGGGAGGATTGGGGTGGAGGAGGATGTAACTATGTAACTCTGTACAGTAATGAAACCACGCATCGCGCTTCCGCTAGAAGCGCTAGAAGCGAGGGATGATCACGCACGGCTTTTGATGGGCAACGATGAATGCAGTGCAACACATGCTGGGAAGAGAGGGATCATGATTAGGCGGTAAGTGGCATTTGTTAAACCAGAGAGGTGTTGCTGGGAAGTCGATATATCGAGTGGCCGTAGTGACACATCATGGTGAGGATGTGGATGCGATATAAAAATATCTATAAATACATGTAAATCGTGGTCATTCTGATAAGTCGATGTGGATTCCTGGTCGACTTGGCGCGGGGAGTAGGGACTCGCTTACTAGGTTGATGAGAGGAGATTGCGGATGGATGGCTGCGAGAGAGGTGTACGGGCGGATCACGTGCGTGGGTAGTTGTGCAGTGCCATCAGTCTTGATTAGAAGCCTTAGGGGATATCCAGTGTTATTGAGTTGAATGTGGAGAAAGCGAAGAAGTATCTTTTACCTTGGGAGCTATGGGAGAGAGTCGCATCAACAGGCATGGACTATGTAAGTGACAATAGGCTAACCGAGGGAGCCGTCTCCTGAGGTACCGCATGCTGAGATGGAGAGACATGTATGTGACCCACTTGTAAACTAAGATTATCTAGTCTGGGTACAAAATGCTGCTCTGTATACAATGCAACAAGCATACAAACTCACATCCTGCTGCCATTGTCAACTCGTTGGCCGATTCAGGCTGGGCTTTCTCTTGTCTCAGTGCCCATAGCCACAGTGCTGCTTATCAAGCCCTACCAAACCAGCGTGTTATGAGGAAACCAGTGATAATATCCCGAAAGGACATCCTTTAAGTATGCGTCTTGCGTTCAGCGTGGATACTTTATACTTTGCATAGAGAATAAGAGCCGCATCCTCGGATTAACCGCGTAGAACAATCCCACTAGAAGCCAAGAACGAGACACACCCTTGACTACTTGTACTGGACGCGTGCAGCTAAGCATGCTAGGCACGCGCGAGCCAATCAGCTCTCATCTCGGCTGGAACACGGGATGTGACATCACGGATTTCACGTGTTGATCTGGAGCTGAGCCCCGAGTTAAGGAGCGTGCGAGTCACGGCAATACGAAGTATGGAGAAGGGAGTATGGTGATGGTAGTCGAAGGTCGCGGAGACAGAGACGCAACTCGGCGGAAGCTTGGGGAGGAAGGGAGGGATGGATGGATGGATGGATGCATTGATCCAGAAGCATCTGCCTCGCGTGGATTCTGCAGCAGAGGACCTCGTGGAAGAGGGAAGGAGGAAAGATCGGCCTGCTATCCGAGGCAGCCGTTCTACTACCACCCGCACTCCGTACTTGCACGGCAGAGGGGCGGGTTGATTGGTCGGCACGGAAGAAGAGCGCCAAGCGTTCGCGGTGCTTGCGCCATTGAGCAGGGATGGTGGAGCTCCGCCGTGACGTTCGCGTCGTGGAGAGCGAATGCCCCTTTTCTGCCTTTTGCTGCTGGGACCATGCGCTTCTCTCGTTGGCAGCTCCTCTCGCGCTGTGGAGTCGACGAGGCTGCCGAGGGGGTTCGAATGGGTCACCATTGGAATTTGATGGTGCTGGATCTGTCGCGAGGAGAGGGCCACCAGCACCAGAAGAGATGGCCGCCACTGGGATGGGGCTGGTCCGTGGGTGGAAGTGGGAAGACATGCCTGGGGTGGATGTTGCTGGCGGTGTTCTGTCAGCAGAGCGTAAGTACACTCACAGAAGAGGGTCGTTTTAAGAAGAGCAAGAGGAGGAAGAAGAGTAAGCAGAGCAGAGCAGAGCACCGCCATAAACAACTCCAGTTTCAGGAGAATGTCCCATGGATGGGTGGAGGAGGCCTCTGCAGGGCATGGGGCGTGGTGCATGATGGATGCGACGGTACCGATGCGACTGCACGGTACTTAAAGCATGAAGACCCTCCTATTCTCTACCTCCGACGCTCTCCATCGACAGGCACATCTGGGAGGGGAGGGGAGGTGAGATATAGGAGATGAGATGGGTGGGAGATGGATGGCAGACAGACAAGATGAATGAGCATCTGTTCTGTTGACGAGAAAAGACTCCAGCTTGCATCCGTTCTGTCTCTCTTCGTCCCGTGGAACCGCCAACTGTCGGGTGTCCAGCGATACGAGTGCTAGTAGATAAGTAGGCCCAAACCCTTAAAGTTCAGATGGATTCCCTCAAGCTTCGTGAATGCTTTCAGTCGGGACAGGAGGTGGAAATGCATGCGGACAGCAGAAATGAAAACACAAGGTCCATCGACACAAGTCAAGAGACAGCATAACTACACCCACAAGTCCTCGAACATCCATATCAAATCCTGCTTGCAGACAGACATTCGTCTTGCCCCTCTCCTTTGCATCCCTCCCAAAGGGGTTAGCGTCACCTAGCCTCAGTCGTCCCCCCCCCCCTGCTCACCCTCCTAGCCTCCACCTCCCTTGAGCAGGACGAAGACGAATTTCTGCTCCGTCTCCCTCAGTTCCCCATCCCCCATCGACTGTTGAGGAGAATCTCCCATCGACAACCTCAATTCCCTCCTCCTCCTCCTCCTCTTCATCATCATCACCACCATCATCAGTATCAGTCTGCCAGCTTTGTCGTTCTCCTTTCCAGCCGTCCTTGTCTTTCGTTTCGCTTCCCTTGCTCTCCTGATCCTCCGGCCAACTCTCCACCCTCATTCCTCATTCCTCCTCTACGACTGTCGTTCTCCTGAAATCCACCCCCCCCGACCCACCCCCGAACATACATGCCACTTGGTTCATCAACACTTGGTGAAGACTTGCAGGTTGTCCAACTCTCCAAGGCAAGCTCGGCCCTCTGCTCGTTGCTCAGCTCGGGTCTTCGTCAACAACTTCGACCATTCGGGCTCACGGTGACAGTGAGGTCTGCCTGACGCGGAACGACGATCAACCCATCACCCCTCAATCCTCCCCTTCTGGCCGCCGGCGTCCTGTTCGATTCCCTCCTCTTTTCAACCGTTCACTCGCGTTGAGTTCTTCCTATAATCCTCGTAATAATTGCTCGACTTCACTTTCAAGGTTCGTGCCCCAACTTCCCTCCAATCCACGCCTCACGCTTGGCCGATCAATCTCGTCCCAAACAACAACTCAACCCGCAAACCGCCACGATGGGACTCATGTTTGGCACAATTAGCTAACCATCATCTCACTCTAGATTCTCAAGTGCGCCTTCTTCTCTTCACGTCATCGCCAACTCGGACGAAGCACTAGGCCACACCACCGAAGCACCTCGGTTTCCTTGACTCTCACACTCAACCAGGCCACATTATGGCTGCTCTCGTTCAATCATACCCACAACAATCCAGCACTGTCACTATGCTGCAGACCCGCCCTGCCTCTGCCTCGGGCATTCTGCAGACCTCTTCCCAGACTCCACACCACCAGTACCCGGTCAACCCACCCCAGCGGAGCAGCTTTCATGGCATGAACAACGGAGTGGCCATCTCAAGCTACCGTGGTCATACTGCTGTTGCACCCATCGCTCCTTACGCTTTCACCAGCACCCCTAGTTTGACAACGCCTGGCCTGCGGACACAAGGACCTCACCTTCGATCAGACCAGAGAACATCTTCAGCACCGGCTGTTGCCACGGTTCAACAGGAGGGAGGCAACGCTGGAGGCCGGTCACGGTATCCAGCTGCGGCTTCGGTGTCTACTACTTCTTCATCCTCATCATCCGATCTGTCTTCGTTGAGCCAGATGTCGGCCTCACGAGACGATTCGGGTATTGCGGGTAACTCTCGAGTACCTAGTGGAAATTCTCGACCTCATTCTACGATCGTCACCTCTTCTACGTCTCCAAACCTTGCTGCTCCCGCCATATCATCGCCGGTGAAGGCTGCCCCTGATCGATATCGCCGCCCGAACAACCGCCGTGCCGAGTCGTCTACAAATGGCCAACAAGCAAATACACCCCCAGCCTCGGTTGCATCTGCTATGCCCAACGTCATGCAATTCTATGGAGGCGGCAATCAACAGACGAAAGCATCGGTACCCTCATTCCAAAACTTTAATCTCCAGATGCCACAGTTCTCGAACCCGGCCGGAGCCGTCCCCGCCACAGGTGCTACCGCTGATGATATGGTACTGCATCGTCGCGAACCCCAAGATCAGGCCAAGAGATACCGCCGTAGAAGCATACACACTATTGACGCAAATGACTATTCTGGTAATGCGAGTGTGGGATCGACGATGCAGGGATCACGGCAGGTTAGCAGTGCAAATGGCCGCATTGATCATCAACATCATCCTCTGCGCAGTTCCCCGGTAGTCACGGTGCGTCCAGGCAGTTCCCACGGACGAAATGGCAGCACGGAGAGTGTTCAATCGACTCGAACCAACTCTCGACCCAATTCTGTAAGTACCCCTCGAAAGTGAAATGTTCACCGCCGATGTGAATTCATCCCTCGCCAATCAAGCTCGCGTTTCACCCCCAACACGCTAATGTGAGAACAGGCCAACAAGCGAGACGCAATGGCACCTGGAAACCCCGCCCAATCTTCGACTTCACCAATTACCAATTCCCTTGCCGAGAAGAATCCCGTTCGATCTGACGCTCCACGGCTTGTGAATATTCCTCCTCGGGCTTCCTCTACCGATGCCGCAAAAAGAGTTGCCCACCCCTCGCCATTGTCGAAGCCGGTGACGATGGGTTCCGACTCCCCAGCGTCCAAGGACTCGCTCACTTCTGCAGTTCACTCTACGCAGCCGAAACCAACATACGCGCAGGTTGCAAATGGCGTGAATGCTGAGAGTCCTGCTGCAAAACAATTGGCAGCTTTGAATGACAGAGATGGCAGGAAGAGCAAAACCTCGCGACTGCGCCGGGCCTTCTCATTTGGAAGCGCTGCGGAGCTTCGTAAAGCCTCAGCAGAGAACAGTGCCATGAACAATGCTGCAGCCGCCGATCGCTCAAAACTACGAAAGGATCAATACCAAGATGAGCAGGAGGCCGAGCAAGCGAGGATTGCCCAGCAACAAGAGGCGGGCGGACTGGGGTCTGGCATCTACAATGGTCAAGGCAACTTCTTCACAGGGTCGACAGACAATCTCTCTATCTCCTCGACCGCGTCCTCGGCTTCAGTAATGATCCGAAAGATGGGCAAGGGGATGAAGAAATCAACACGATCTCTCGTGGGGCTATTCCGACCGAAATCCGTGATTGGCGTACCAGCTGCAGATGCTGCTCTGCCAGAAGCTAGTCAGGCTCAGGTCTCCATGGTCACTGTGGAGGCTGAGCGAGAGAAGATCAATGTCAATGCGAACCCTCATGATCAAGTTGGCGGCGGAACTGGCTATCCTCGACTCGAGAGGAACTCGATCGATGCAGCCGTTGCGAGCCGAGAAATCAACGAGCGTCTTGGAAGTTCTGGCACTGAGAACTCGAGCGCTAGACGAAGCATTGTCGGGGGGGAGAAGGAGCGTGCTGAGGTTCTTGCAGCTGTCAAGAAGGGCATTCTGAAGCGTACTTCTTCCAAGCTCTCAAATCCTGCAATGCTGACGAAAACAGGCTCGGGCACTGATTCGGGAAACTCGTCGCCTGTCATCCGACCTACCGATACCAAGACACCGAACTTCCAACTCCCACAGATTCCTCACGTCAATGACTCCCCAATCTCCTCTGCACCAAGCACACCCAACGAAGATCAACAAGGCCACCGAAGGACCGGCTCGGTAACCATTGGTGGGGAGGATTACTTCATGACTGCCCTCAGATTCCAGACAAACTCCAAGAGCGTTCCTTCGACTCCACAAGGCACTGTTAAGCGCAATGCTACATTCAGCCCTCGAATCCAGTTCCACGACACGTGGCCGAGTGGAGAGTACGATCGACGAGGAGAGATTGCTACCTGCAACCGCCTGACTCCTATGCTTGCCCAACAGATTAAGGAGGAGCTCAATACCTTCAAGATGGTATGTTTGTGTGCCTCTTCTTCAGTGTACATTGCTAACCTGTCCTAGGAAATGGAGGTCCACGAGACTTCGAAGATCTATACACACTTTTTCTAATGATCCAACGATTATGGTCGTTCCCCACGGCCCACGAAACCCACATCTCCCTCGTATCATGCTGACATTGGTCATGCAATCATTCACACTTCCAAGGCGTTCATTAGGGCTGCATCACACGGTGTCTAGGAGTAACATCTGAGCGATTTGGTCGACTCTACATTTTTCATTAGACTAGCGTCATTCGTGGAGAAGATGATTATGGAGGAAAAGATTCATTTGAGAGATTCGACAGATGAGATGTATTGCTGCAAAGCTTTCTGATTTGAGGGATGGAAGCATTGGCTGATGTGGGAGGAAGGCCATTTGATTTCTAACTCCAAAGTGGATCGCTTGTCAAAAGATCCAATCTTGGTGTTCTTTCGGTGCGGCCTTTCATCCGATCTTAGACGTAGGGAAGGATGCATTTGGGGCAATTTCCCTGTCTGGTTTTCATTTCCTGAATGGTTGAGCTGCTCATACTCATCGCATCCTATTTACACGTCGGTCATCAGCGTTTGATTGTGGAATGGTGCAGCATAGTTCGTGTAATGAATGATACTCTTCGTCCAGCTCTGAATCGTATATCAATACTTGACCTGCTGCGAGCTTGTGCTATGCGTGAAAAGGGTAAAAGTGCAACGGCCGATCCCAAGAAGTACCAATTCCCAGAATCAGCTAATTACAGGCGTTTAGTAGACTTCAAATAGCATGTGATCGTCAAATAGCAGCAGCTACTGGCATTAGTGGCTATTACCTAACCTCCGGATATCCTGGCTTAGGAGTTTGTTTGTCTCCGGTAATGTCAAAAAGCACAGCCTTGTCTTGGCACAGCCTTGCGGGTAAGGCGCTAAAATCTTTTCGTCTGCCGCAACTTTGACGTTCAAACTAGAGAACTATCCACCATCACGACTCCTGCCCGGCCTCGTGAATCTGGCTTTTCTGATACGCTGTCGTGGGCTGTGGGCTGGGACCCGGGGATCGGCTGTTCGAGGCATAATGACGCTCTGCAATGACAACGAGGCCTCGACGGCACTAAATACCACTTCCACCCCACTCACCAGTGCCTCGTCCCCAGACACTGTCACCGCTGATAATAGTTCAAACCCTGTTCGCAAGTCAAAATTACATGGTAGACTATTCTACGAGTCTATCGGTAGTCCCAAATTCATCCTCGCGCCCATGGTCGACCAATCCGAATTTGTAAGTTCTACATTGAACTCGAAGCACTGAGATGGCAATTAAACGTACACAGGCATGGCGTCTCCTCACCCGCTCCTTTATGACTCCTCAAACATCCAAATCGCTCCTTGCATACACGCCTATGCTTCACGCGCGCCTCTTCACCGAGACCCAGAAGTTCCGAGATAACCACTTCCAGCCTCTGCGCAGCTCCCTCCCTTCTCCCTCGTCGGAAACCACTTCAAGTGGGAACGAGCCTGGAGATTTCTATCTCGATGGTAACCCGGCGTTCGATCGGCCACTTACCGTTCAATTTTGCGCCAATGACCCGCAGGAGTTCCTCGCTGCTGCAAGATACGTCACCCCGTTTTGCGATGTGGTGGATTTGAACCTGGGGTGTCCGCAAGGCATTGCGCGGAAGGGGAAATACGGGGCTTTTCTACAGGAAGATCAGGATCTCATCTACAAGTTAATCAACACGCTACACCTTGAGCTCGACGTCCCGGTGTCTGCTAAAATCCGGATTCTGGGAACGAAAGAGCAGACTCTTGCGTACGCACGTAACGTTCTCGATGCAGGAGCCAGTATACTCACCGTCCATGGGAGGAGGAGGGAGCAGAAGGGCCATAATACAGGGTTGGCGGACTGGAAGATGATAAAGTGGCTACGGGAACAGCTTGGGGAGGAGGTGGTGCTGTTTGCTAATGGCAATATCCTTCAGCGCGAAGACATAGATGCATGTCTTGAAGAGACGGGTGTTGATGGCGTCATGAGCGCAGAGGGCAACCTCTACGATCCTGCGATCTTCGCGGAGTCTCCGCCCGCTGGAGAAGAGGGCAGGGAGTATTGGAGGGGAAACGATGGCCAGGGGGGTTGGAGGTGTGATGCCGTTTACAGACGGTATATGGATATCATATATAAATATGTCCTCGAGATTAAGGGCCCGGAGAGGAGCCCGCTCTATTTACCCTCTGATCATGTGTCTGTTGAGGCCGATGCTAAGACACTTGCCGAGGACGGCAGGGAGGAGGGACCCCCGAGGAAGAGACAGAAGAAGGAGAAGAAGGAAAAGGCTACTAGTCCGAACTTGCTCGCTATGCAAGCGCACTCATTCCATCTCCTCAGAGCGCTCGTCAGTAAGCACCATCACGTGCGCGATGCCCTGGCCAGGTGTCGAGCGGGAGATATCGAGGCTTTTGAGAACGTGCTGCAGATGGTTGAAAAGGTCTGCAGGGAAGGCATTGCCGAGTACGAGAGCACCGGCGGAGGAAGCTGGGAGGTGGAAATGGCTCGGGATGAGAGGCTTAAGGCGCCGGAGGAGGCGCCGCAGAGCAAGACGGATGCAGAGGAGAGTATAGAGCCGGAGGTCGATGAGCGATACGAAAGCTCGCTCGAGACAGTCAGGAAATGCAAACGGCCCTGGTGGGTAGTCCAACCTTACGTCCGGCCGCTTCCTCGAGAGGCCCTGGCGAAGGGCAGTATGACGCTGAGCAAGAAGGACAAGGCGAAGCTGGAGAAAGAGGCGGTGGTGCCGGCTGTTGAGCTTCCCAAGGAGGCACTTGTCTGTGGGTGATCTGTAAAGTCAGAGGTAGCGTAAGAGTTGACTGGAGAGTGGTTTGTGGTCAAGAGCTGATCACCTACCTACCTCTCTGCGCGAATGGAACATGCGCTTAAACCCAGCTGTTGCCCGCTGTCAAGCTTCGATATCTCAATGCGTGCCAAGTACTGAATTAGTCAGGAATCATCCCTTTCGTCCTTAAACCGTGTCCCGTCTATCATTAAAAAGGACCTTTCTTCCGACGCCCCACCTCGCATCTTAAAGTCAACCAGACACTTCCCAGCAGATCCCAGGAGATCCCATGAACCTCCCACACACCCTCTCCCCGCAAAGAACCCACGATACCTTTCAATCATTCACCATGGAATCTAGCATGAAACGCAACTTCTTATTCCAAGCTATCAAGGACCGGCGATAATTTCTAACCCTTTTCTTGTGAGCGGGTTATTTGAATCTGTGGAGTTGGTCGGAAGAGGGCGGATATGGTAGAGCGGAGCGGGGATGGGGATGGGGTATGGGGTAGGGTTTGAAGATTGGTGGGAGGAGTCTAGACTCAACTTACGTCCTAGTCATAGTGCTCACTTCTCGAGCGCCACAGGCAGAAGAACATGCTAGGACTATCACGGGTACGACATGGGGCTCGCTAAATAGGTGCAGGTACGGTGGCTCTGGAAAACAGCAATGATAATAGGGTTCAAAGAGATGTTTTTGGAACTGAACGGCGACTTGTCCGGTAGTTGAGCTTTTGCTTGGCGGCAGGTCTATGATACTTGAATTCTGGATTGATTGTTATTATGTTCGTTGGACATGGGAATAATGCATAGTGCAGTGGAGATTGAATCGGTATATGTGACGTGATAGAGGAAAAGCAGGGAGCAGGGACTTTGTATCGTTGACACGTATGCCTTTGATCGTGGTCGAGACTGGATGGGACAGTGTTCAGTGTTCAGTCCTCCTGAAACTGAAGCAGATGGATAATTGAGACCGTGTTTGGCTACTCATTGTGCTGTGTCATCTAAGTTCAAGGGACATAAGGCTCTAGGCATGACTAATCATTGACTGGATAACCTTGCCGCGATATGAGATAGATTTATACATCTTCTGACTGAGTAGTAGTCAGTTTGCTTGGTCCTATAGAAAGACAAGTCAGACATATACCACATCAAATGGTTTATGCAATCCCAAGTGCTGTAACCTGATGCAAACCTCCTCCAAGATCTTTCGAAGTCAGACGCTTGAAGCAAACAGAAAATTCCAAAGAGTGATTTCTTTCGACAAAGAAGGTGAAGTCTTTAGTATTGACGTTCAGAAGTTCTCAGTGATTTGGATCTTGTTTACCCAGGTAAATAGGGGAACGAGTATTCGAACAACAGAACGAGCGCGCGATTAGTAAGCTAGTTGACCCACGTGATTATATCCCCAAGTCAGGAACCAAATACCCTAATGGCAATAAGCTTTTAAGCCGCAATCTCTCTACGTCGTCGACATGCACTTTTTCTCATCCTCGAAAAGCTGCCAGTTGCACTCCTTTCGTCGGTCGATTTGAAGCATGATTGAGATCCGCGGAACTCGAGATGAGTGTCTCCGAGGATAGCTTGAGGCTATATACCAATAGCGGATCCCTTCAAAATGCTAGGATATCCCTCTTTCATTGTTCTGAAGACGTTCTTCATTCCATCGTTTCCTTTGTTCTCGTGTTTTTGCCCAAGGTTGAAATTTTGGTGGCGTTGGTCCGTGCGCCGCCTAAAATTCAAGCGACGCGAATATGACCTGCCAGATTTCGTGAGTCGCTTCCACTGCTTCTCATCAATCCATCGACTCAAAATCGTCTTGGAAGACTGAGCTTTTGGTTGGCAAATACGGCGGATCGTCGTCCTTCATATTGGTCGCGCTCTCTGACCAGTCGAGCCTGAACCACCCCCGTTTACTATCCGAATCAACAAGTCAACCTCTATGCGAAATGATCATCAGTATCTGAACATACTCTTCCTCGAGCGCATACTACACGAACTAGTTCTTAACGTACGCTTTATGTTCCTCTGGCATACTAAATACCGTCATGCCATCTAAGCGCAAACTTGATGCCTTCGATCCCAACAAGTCCGACTCCAACGACACTGACTTCGACCCAACCGAAGACCGACCACGAAAGTCGGCCAAGAAATCCAGATCGAAGAGACCGTCAGGGGGTGTACGAAAGCGTCCAAGATACCGCGGTTCTGACGTGGAGGACGATGATGATGTTGATAGCCTACTAGAAGATTCATACTCCGATCTCGAAGACGACGAGGACGTTGAAATGAACGAGAAAACAGGAAGGGCGGTTCGGAAGGCTGCGAAGAAGTCGGTCAACTATGAGGAGAATAGTGACAGTGATGCTGACGAAGCTGTGAACGACACTGACAGTGAAGATGTCGTTCCCAAGAGATCTTCGAAGAAATCGGGAAACAAACGTACCCGAGCTGCGACTGAGGAAATCGAAGACGATTCCGAAGCTGACGAAGACGACGAACCTCTATCAAAGCAAGGAAAGAAACCAAGATTGGTGATTACCCTCAAGGCAACACCGCAGCCAACCCGAACAACACGAGCTGGCAGTGCAGCTCGAACTCGCGAGGGCACAAGCGTTGAGCCTATATCTGCCGCAATTGGAACTCGAAGAAGCACGCGTGCGCACACGACTGAAGCTGACGAACCTGTAGAGCTATCAACCTCAGGTCGTCATGCAGTCCGAGTATCTCGAAGCCCCGAGCCCATCGGCCGTCCCAGGGCGACGCGAGGCTCCAAGGGCATGAAACAACCTGCCTCTACGATCAAGGAAGAGGCTCATGAAACAAGCTCCTACGAACAGCAAGAAGAAGACGTCACAATGGCAAACGAGATAGCCGGAACCGACGAACAAGAACCAGATGATGATACGATTGTGATGGACCACGCTGATGCCCCTCATGAGGTTGAAGACTCTGCTGATGTGGATGAAGTACAGACACAAGTCGCTGTAGGGCTGAATGATGACGAGGAGGAGGACGATGATGATGATGCTCCGGTCATACGAACAGGCCGAACTCGAGGATCGCGAGCCGGCCTACTTGTTGAGGATGATGAACTTGCAGAAGTGACAACGGATCTACCTGAGGAAACAACAGGCAGAGGACGGCTGACAAGAGGAGCCAAGTCGAAATCCAAACAGCGTAAAGCTGGGCAAGAAGCGAGCAGCGACTTTGAACCTGAAGGGGAAGGATCTGATGATGAGATATCTGCCTCTGATGAAGAGCCAAGGAAAAGTAAGGCGGATGATCGTGATGACGAATTCGAATCAAGTCCAAGCAGACGAGGAAGGGGAAGACAAGCAAAATCGAAAAGCAATTCTCGCAGGCGGAGCGGTCGAGCTTCTGAAGAGGAGCTGATTGATCGAGACGAGTTACAGGAAGAGTTACAGGACCTCCGGTCTCGAAGACGACCTGCCCGTCGAGACGTCGAGATCTTGTACGACGAACCAAAAGGCCGTAGGATACGAAAACCGGTGGATTACAGCATCAAACCAATGGACCAGATTTATGCTGCCGATGAAGATGCAGAAGATGTAGCCCCAACTCCCTCGCGAAGAGCAAGAGGTGGTCGCAACGGAGCTAGTCAGCCTTGGGAGCGTAATCTATACACGACCTTTGGGCCATTTGGCGGAGGAGGTGGCCCTGCCCCAGTCATCGGTGGTCCCTGGGGAACTGGTGCTGCCGGTGGCGCCGATTCAGATAGCAGTGATGACGAGACAATGCACCGGCCTACTAACATCGGAGGCAACGTTGGAATGACACCAACTTCCGCATTTCCTCCTGGCCTGCTCCCTGGTCTCGGCCAGACAAACAACTCCGAGGCCATGGCTGGCTTATCTGGAACTCCGGCCAATCTGGGTAAAATCAAAAGCCAGAAAGCTCTTGCAGATGCCGATCCTCTTGGTGTAGATCAAAACGTCGATTTCAGCAAGGTTGGTGGTCTTGAGGGCCACATCGATCAATTGAAGGAAATGGTTCAAATGCCTCTTCTTTACCCAGAGCTTTTCTTGAAGTTTAAGGTTACTCCCCCTCGTGGTGTTTTGTTTCACGGACCACCTGGTACTGGCAAGACTCTTCTCGCAAGAGCTTTGGCCGCACAGATTGGCTCGGGAGGTCGCAAGATTACGTTCTATATGCGCAAGGGCGCAGACGCTCTGAGCAAATGGGTGGGCGAGGCAGAACGCCAACTCAGGCTTCTCTTTGAAGAGGCAAGAAAAACACAGCCAAGTATCATTTTCTTCGATGAGATCGATGGACTCGCACCCGTCCGATCAAGCAAACAAGAGCAGATTCATGCTTCCATTGTCTCAACTCTCCTCGCCTTAATGGATGGCATGGATGGCCGTGGACAAGTCATTGTAATTGGTGCTACGAACAGGCCCGACAATATCGATCCTGCTCTTCGCCGTCCTGGTCGTTTTGATAGAGAATTCTACTTCCCCCTGCCTGATCTGGATGCCAGAAAATCGATCATCAACATTCATACCACAGGTTGGGGCATTGACGATGCATTCAAGACCTCGCTAGCTCAAGTCACCAAGGGTTACGGTGGCGCTGACCTTCGTGCTCTTTGCACAGAGGCAGCTCTCAATTCGATTCAACGAACGTATCCTCAGATTTACTCTTCCAATGAGAAACTCAAGGTGGACGCGGACAAGATTAAGGTTTCGGCGAAAGATTTTATGCTCTCCGTTAAGAAAATGATCCCGTCATCGGAAAGAGCGACGTCGTCCGGTGCATCACCGCTTCCCAAGAACATAGAACCGCTACTTCGTGACCAACTAAAACAAATCGAAAGTATTTTGGATGGTTTAATTCCTATCAAGAAGAAGACTACGGCGTTACAGGAAGCCATGTTTGAGCAGTATGACGATGACGATCACGGATTTGGTCGCGAGACTTTGCAGCAGGAGTTTGAGAAAGCGCGAGTCTTTCGGCCACGGTTGTTGATAGGCGGAGAGTCGGGTATGGGACAAGCTTACCTTGGCGGTGCTTTGTTGAACCATTTCGAGGGGCTTCATGTCCAAAACTTCGACCTTCCTACGATCTTCAGTGACTCTGCTAGGGTTCGTATATACCCCTGCCCTTTATTAGTTTTACTAATTTTTGGTAGTCCCCGGAAGCTGCTATGGTCCAATTGTTTGCAGAAGTCAAGCGTCATAAACCGAGTGTCATTTTCTTGCCTGGTATCGATACATGGTATCACACTCTGAGTGAATCGGTCATTACTACCTTCTGCGGGTTGCTGAGAGCCCTTCCTCCAACTGATCCTGTTCTGGTGCTTGGAATCACTGACTGCCCGACGGGTAAAGCCAACCCAGACATGGTTCGAGACCTTTTTGGGTTCTCAAAGAGCAATCAATTCAATATCCAGCGTCCTTCCAGAGTAAGTTATGTTTCTCATTTCCCTTAGACCCGAGCTTACTTTGATAGAAACTCCGAGAGGAATTCTTCATTTCTATCGTTGAATACTGCAAATTGGCGCCAAAAGACTTTCCTGAACCGTTGAACCGCAAAAAGCGGAAGTTGGATGTTCTTGAAGTTGAACCACCGCCACCGCCGAAGCCTCCCACCAAGCAGGAGATCAAAGCTCAGAAGGATCGGGATCACCAGTTCTTAAATGTTCTGAAGATTCAGATTCAGCCAATCATGGACCAAATACAGAAGAAGTACAAGAAGTTCAGAAATCCTGTTATTCAACAGAGTCAGATCCAGTATCTACTCGACGAAAAGGACCCCAATTTTGTCCGGCCAGATATTCCAATGTTTCGACCCTTCGAGGTAGATACAGACAAGGATGGCATCCAAGGATTGCGCGAGACTACTAGTGGGAAGTTTTACTACAATTTGGAAACAACTACGATTGAGGAACGATTGTCCAACGGATTCTATGCTCGGCCAAAAGACTTCCTTACAGATATTCGATCTCTTGCTAAAGACGCCAAGCACATCGGTGACAAAGAACGAACTCTCAAGGCAAACGAACTACTTACCAATTGCGAGGTTGATATTGCCGGGATAGCAGCCAATCCTGTTTTTGCAGATGCTGAGAATGTATATCAGAGGCAACTGCAAAGAACAAAGGAAAGAGAGGAGAAATACAAGAAAAGGGCCGGGCTGGATCTTGGCTTTGGTCCTATCGGGGGCACTGACTCTGCACATGCTGGTGGATTGAACTCGGGCGAAACTTCCTCTGGGCCGGTTTTACTCGGCGAAGCCATTCCCGGTAATCGTCCTCCCGCGCTCATGAATCCTGTCCACACGCCTAGTGGGCTATCGAACGGTATCTCCGCGGCTGATCAACGTCATACCAGCAACGGAAATTCCGTACCCTCTCGTGGTCATAGTGGTGATGATGTAGAGATGAGTGGGACAGACGACCATACTCAACGGACTTCACAAAACTCGCAAGCAATGCTACCTCCTAACCAGCAATGGCCAAAAATGCCTAGTGCGCCAGCCACGACTTCAAATCTTGCTACTGGAGGTAACACGCAAGTCTCACAACGCTCAGGCTTCCAAGAAATCCCACATGACACTTCTCCGAGCCAGCTAATCAACGATGCTTCTACAACCACGTCAGGCAAGAAGACATCGCAAGACTGGAGCACGCAAGCTACGAATGGAGTCAGCCACTCAGAATCTAGCCCAGTCGATGCAGCGAAACACGACTCACAGTTGCCTGATACTCAACATGACTCCGAAAGCCAGGCAAAGACACAAAACGAGAGCAGTAGCGATGAGCCATGGCCTCACTCCCAAGCTCACGGTCTCGCACGCGGCCAAATTGCTTTCCCCTCCCAGACACCAAGCTCCGGCTCTCAACCCTCTCAAACTCATGCTCCCGCTCCGCCCCCCTTCACTGCTCCTCCTCGCTTCCCCGTCTCACGATCTAAGCCAGCTGGTATGTCGCACATCCTGAACGATTCGCCCATTGAAACTGCGTCGTCTCAAGGCTCTAGCGAGAAAGACCTGATACTCGATGGTCATATGCATGGTAAATGGTTCGATGATTTACTCACTCGCTTGACGGAGGGAAGCAGTGGACTTAACGTCGAGCAGCTAGAGCAGCTTAATAGGGAGTTAATGGAGACGTTGTGGAAGAACAGAGGAGAGTACAATCGGGCGAAGGTGGCATTCTCGCTGACTACTGTTTTTAACGAGACGATTAAGGATATTGAGGAAATGCAGAAGGTTCTCAAGGCTAGTCAGGAGAGTCAATTTTCATAGTATGATGTGGAAGGAGGAATGGATGGATCCATGGGTAACGAAGGGTGATTTGGGTGTAGAATGACTGAACTGGGGTTGATTTTCAACGTGTAACTGCTAGATGCAGCGGGATTGTATGAGTGTGAATGTAACATATGCATTTTCAGGCTGTGCCCGCAGAGTGGTCGTAGGACGTCTTGTTCGTGGCTCCACTAATTGACAGGATGAGGTACGGAGTCGCGCTAGTGCGGGCTCTGCTGATATGCGGTCGCACGAAAGCCTTGCGAGAAGCCTCGAGTTTGAAGTCACCGCAACTTTTTGTCTTCTTGTTATGTTGTGAGAGTTCACAGTACTAATATTTGCGGCGAGTTTCGTCATCGGCCTCTCCAAGCAGCCGCAATATCATCAATATGGTCGATCCTCTATCCGTGATTGCCCTAGGCATCACCGTCTCGCAGGGCATCATCGCAGCCTTGTCGTCGTGGAGGAGCTACGAAGGTGACACCCAGGCAGCAATTGGACAAATCAAGGATCTGAACAGTACTTTGTTGATTCTGCTGTCGCATCTTGAGACTTCTCCGCTGTCGGGTGTGGAGAAAGGCTATGTGGAGGAGAAGGTTGTTGGTTGTCAAGATGGTACCGCGACTTTGCAGAGTGCGCAAGGAGTCCAAACGCAAAGTGAATCATGTGTTGTATCCGTTCAAAAGGAACAGCTTTAAGGAGTTAAGTGGTGTCGTGACAGATCTTCAGCAGAGGCTCGGACTTGCTATGCAGGTTCATCAGGTGTAAGTCCCAATGGTCGCAAGGTGTTCCGCCATGGTATGCTCATCTTATATCTAGTGCCGGCATCACGCAGGTCGGGATTCAATCGAAGAACAATGCAGAGGTTACTGGAAGAGCTCTTGCAAGTCTGAAAGACAGCGTCGATAGGATGAGCGACCAGTCGCATGAGCAGCGGATTGTTGTCGGGATCACGAAATTGGAATCGGAAGTCAGGAATAGGAGCATAAGCACCGGGCAAGCAATCACAACACTTCAAAATAGTGTCGACAAGATGAATGAGCCATCGAATCATCTCTCACTCATTGCTAGTATTACGAGGGTGGAACAAGGGATGAGTACGGGCGCTGAAACTACCGGGCAAAACATTGCAAAGCTACAGGATACTGTTGACAGTTGGATCATGCCAGCAACTACTATGCTTTCCAGAATCGACGAGAACACTTCGTCTGGGTCGCATCAATTGGAGAAAAGCCTGATACAACATTTAAACGCCTTGGAAAGGCGACTCATCTCAAAACTGGACGGCGTACAGAATATCGACAACCTTCGGGAGACTCGGTTATTGGTTTGTATACAGAATTCTCGATTTTATCTCTACTGACTTGGACTGATAGGAAAAGAACTTGAACCAAAGCGTTGTTGCGCTCGTGAGTAAGCCCGACTTACATAAATCAGTCCTCGATTACAACAATCGTGTGACGGAACGATGCACCCAATGTCAGGCAGATCTACACTTTCAGATTTGCTTCCGATGTCAAGGTTTGCCAAGAAGGAGACGTATGCGAGCCAGAGAGACGGGATCGACATATTCTGCGTTCCTCTACATACCCTGGGCGCGAAGATCAATCAGTCTCTCTATGGGCATCAATTTCGGTGCAGGAGGCCAGGGAGTGGCATTTGGACTTACACTGCGTGGCCGTGTTTGTCACGATTCGCCAGCTTTCGAGCTGGTCGGGAACTTCCATCTTTTTTATTATTTAGGTGGCGCGTCACTGCTCGAAAAGTTCGAAGAGGTTTCCGAGGATCTACGGCGTATGATTATCGAACGCCAAGTTTCTGTTTGGGATGTTGATCCGTATGGAGATACTTTGATGCATGTAGGTTTCAAGCAGCTCTTTGACTGAAATCAATCTTTCGGCTGATATATTGTAGCTCGTTCTGTCCGCCCTGCTCAAACATTTTTGCACGAGCGAAAATGAAGTAGACGTCTGCATAAGACTCGTCGAAATGTTGGTCGAACTTGGGGTACCCATGAATGAGATAAACAGAAGTCGAAGGTAGTTTATTATAAGAGCTTTTCGTTTTCTCTCGAATGACTGGATGCTAGGTCTCCACTATCGGATGTAGAATATGATATGGATCTGCGAAATCCTTTTACCAAAAGATTTTGGCGGTCTATTTCCCAAATGGGAATTGAAGCTATTGGTATCGTATCGAAACCTACCTTTTCGATATCAGATAAGGTTTCGATCTCAGATGAGGTCTCTATGAGACTTACCACTTTAATCCACGACGAAAGTATCGCAGAGCCTTAAAGAGAGATCTGAGATCGCTTTCGGAACGTAACCTTCTCGGCCAAACTCCTCTACACCTGGCTGTCGGTTGGTCACGAGGTCTAGTTCTCCTATTGGATGCCGGAGCGGACCACAACGCTGCCGACGAGGGTAACCGGACGGTTCTGTTTTATGCATGCAAAGTAGAATACCTAGAGACTGTTGAATTGCTCCTTACAAAGCAAGCTGCTTTTTCTGGTTCAATTTATAACATGACTGTAATGTCTCTAATTCCGTCTGTGTCAAATGAGCAGATCGTAGACCGAATGCTCGACGCGTTTGTCGCCCGACGAAGGAGACTTGTTGAAATGGCGCGGTACTTTCTGCCAAAAGAATCAGTGGATGATTTGATTCCAACAAAATTTGGCATTCTTGACACCAGTATTGACGAATTGTACAAATTGCTCTCGGCAAAGGTGTCAATCCCACCGTTTCTTGACACCCGTTTGCCTAACGGCAGAACGGTATTTCATCTTCACGCGATGAGTTCGACGTTTACATTGAAGGTTTGGAACTTGGGTTTCCGTGACGTGGATGGGTATGATAAATACGGCCTAACACCGTTGATGGAACTGTTTCGCCCTGGGTCCAGGATGAATTTTGTTCAAGTGCTTAAACAAACACATTGGCTTACGGCAAGAGGAGCATCTATGCTCACTACCGACCGAAGGACTGGTTGGATAGCGGCTCATTATTTTGCTCAAGAAATAGGGTGGCGCTTCTACCTTAACACATATAACATGTATGCGCCGGATGTAGCCGATTTGTTTGACCAGTTGCGAAGAGAAGCACACCTAGAAGCGGCAATGCTCATCCGAGATACTTGTTGGTGCAGGTGTTCTAACTCTGGCTGCACTTTCCATACAACTTTCATAAAAGAATTATTGCATCGTTTTCACGTGAAAAGGTACAATCGGTGGAATCGCTTTGTTTACAGCTCGAGCTTCAACGGTGCTGACTGGTGGATCAATAAGTTCTGCTCTGGGCCGTCGAGCTCGATGATCGTTGTTAAGGATATTCTCAGGGCTATAATATTCAGTCTCCTTGATCTCAAGCACACATGCTGTACCGCACCCGAGAATATCTGGCCTGAGATAGAAAGAGAAAAGATGGAGGAGATAGAAGAGATCCACGCCGAACAAGCTGAGAGCTATACCTTGCTAGAGACACTTCTTGAACTCGCCTGCTCTCGGTGGATGATCGAGACCCGACCATTCTCAGAATTCCTCATAGATTTCTATGAGCGAGAGATACTCGCGAGAGAAGGAACGCCAACGGAGGATTATGTCAAGCAGTTGGAGGAGATTGGTGTTCGTGTGGAAGAGGTGGGAGAGGTGAGAGATGTCGAAGAGATCGAACCCACATAGGCAAACGACTCTCTTCGATGCTCTTTGTCTGCCTTGGTTATTTGACTTATCCAGATCTCCATTGCTATGTATCTACTATTATTTATCCATTGTACGTGCTACGACAGGCTTTTTATGGCGTGCTTAAATTGTGGTTGTGCATGAAAGAGCGGAAGGGGAACTGACACGTGGTGATGGGAATTTAGGGATTAGATCAAGCCCGATCATAAACTACATACCTCCCTTCACAAGCCAGACTTTCGAGTCCTCGTCGGCTTCAAAAGGCGTAGCCGAGGCCGTTGAAACCGGAGCGCTGGAGAATCTGATCGGTTCTGCCCGGAAGGTTTATATTATCCAATATTCATCTTGAGCTTAATGATTCAAGGAATTGAACTTTTTAGATCGTGAGACGCGTTTTGTGAGTTTCACATGCGTAGATATAAGGGAATTGTTAGACCACTGATGGGTAGGAATATGTTCTGGCTTGAGGCTTGTACTTGCACTCCGTAGCCCTGTTTATCGTCCCCGTCATCAAGCCAGAGCTTGGATTATCTGTACATTTTCCACGAAATGTCCCACGTTCTGAAGAGAAGTCCAGTACCAGTGGTGTTGCATCAGCTGAAAGGCATCGCGAGATCCCCTTTGCGTCTGCATCAGTAACAAGTGCCTATCCTCCGAACACTTACGTCAGGAAATGCTCAACTTCTTCCAGAACCATTCTCTGTACCAAGAGCATTGCCAGAAATGACAAATAAAAAGTCAATATGGTCCAGCCCAAAGTATAAACCTCCAAAAAGCACAAAGCGTAGAGCTGTCGACACTAATACTCATCGTCAGTCATCAAGGGGGCTACCTCGAAGAGAAAATATACGTGGCTCATCGGCCTCCCAACGACTGGGCGGACTGGACAGCGTTGAAAATGGTTCGTTTTCTCAGGCGGAGTACAGATATTGTAACTGGCTACAGACACCATGTTGCTTCACCGACTATGCTCCATGACGAAAAGCCTCAGCTCAAGACGAAACCTTATGGCATGACCGAAGAGAAGTGGCTTACTCGATTTGTCTTCCTCGACAGCGTCGCGGGAGTTCCAGGTATGGTAGCTGGAATGCTGCGACATTTAAATAGTCTAAGAAGACTGAAGAAGGACAACGGATGGTGAGGAACCTCATTATTCAGAGATTGGGTTGGGCCAGGTTCTGATCCCCAACAGGATCGAGACACTTCTCGAAGAAGCTTACAACGAGCGCATGCACTTGCTCACATTCCTCAGTCTCGCTAAGCCCGGTCCGTTCATGAAAGTCATGATCATCGGTGCACAAGGGGTTTCTTCAACCGTCCCTTCATCGCGTACCTCATCAGTCCCCGCACTTGTCATCGCTTCGTGGCCTATCTCGAAGAAGAGGCTGTCTTGACATACTCGCTTGCTATTCAAGACATCGAGGATGGAAAGCTCCCAGCTTGGAAAAACCTAACAGCTCCAGATAATGCCATCAAATACTGGAAAATGCCAGAGGGATAGAGGATGATGAAGGACTTGCTCTTAAGAGTCAGGGCTGATGAAGCCAAACATCGAGAAGTCAATCATACGCTGGGCAATTTGAATCAGGAGCTTGACCATAATCCATTCAATGCGGCTTTTGCTCTTGATAGGAAGCCATATCCGAGCAAAGGGATTGACAATATTAGACCCACAGGCTGGGAACGGAAGGAGGTCGTCTAACGGCGGATGAGGAAATAAAATAATCAAGTACATGGACTGTTTCACAGATATTCCTATCTATAGTTGCTCAGACAATTCACTTGATAATGCCACGCTACATCTCAAACATCATTTCCCCTCGCAAGAGTACCACCTTGAGGCCTGCGCCTGCTGAGCTCGGCAACATGTGAAAACCAATATATAAGGGCGTAGAAATTAGTAGCACGTGACATACCCCTATCCCTCACATACGGCCGTACCGTTGTAGCCCCAGGAGACAATCTCATTTCGAAATCAACCAACGAGGGACACAGTATCGTAAACTAAGAGAACGCAGCAGTGAGCAAGGCTAGGTGAGATTCTCGGCAGAACACCAATGGGAGACTAATTCCACAGCCTCGGCCGACAGCATAAAAGCGACATCCCTTCGTTCATTCCAAGTTCTTCAAAACGTGCAAATATGGATTCTAACGTTAAGAAGAGAAAGGTAAGCGGTTGAACTTTGCATGGCTTTCACTGATAGTAGATTTCGTTTGATTCGGCTCTCGCAAGTCACGAGTTCCTTGATTCGGGAGATTCGGGAGGGGGGCCTTCGCTCGCCCTGGTCATCATGAAGCTTTAAGCTTCATCGTTACTACCCTATAACTTCTTCTCTTTGCTCCTCTCAAAGAGTTCTGTACGCCTACAAACACTTTTGATCCACCGCTAACAAACCTCTTAGAGCGCCGGCTCTAAGCCCAACTCAACCACAAATTCCAGCGTGGCACTACAGTCTTCGTCGCTGCGAACGATTGTTCTCATCCTCCTGCCACTTCTCTCCATAGCTGGTGCTTTTGGAACCTGGGTTCTCATCGGCGCCAATGGCACCGTTGATATTCTCGAAGGATTGGCCAAGCAGGATCCTTCCTACTTCCCCGGATCAACTGATCTGCGATTGAAGACTTTTACTGGAGTGGCACCTATCGATCGCCAACTAGCCGTTCTGGTTGCTTTCTTCTTCCCAGTTGTGGATGGCCAAAATGGAGCTTTAACCCTCTTTAGCATTTATGGACTTGGCCAGTTTGGTGCGGCGTGGGTGATCATGATGATGGAGGGTCTGAGGCAGGGAAATAGGTGGAAAGTTATTAGCTTGTAAGTACATACTTTGAACAATTGAACATTAGTTTGATTGCTGACATATGTAGTGTTGGGACCTTTGGCTTCATCTTGCAGAATATCACGTTCACAGTCACGGTTCCAATATGGCTTTTTATCCATCTTCTTACATCACCGGTTGCGAAGCCATCTTCAGGAAGCCACGCCAGTAGCACTCTTCTCATCTCGTCGCTTGATGCGAAGATCCTTCCTCTTACGTTGATATTGGGCTATATCATTCCGTCTGTTCTAATGGCACTTCCAACGCCATCCGTAACGTCTTCGATCGAGCATCAAAAATACATCGCGCTCTGGCAACCTTTCCCTGTGTGGTGCGTCATAATTCAGACATTCATCAAATTTGTTATCGGCACTATCGCGGGTGGAGACTCGAAGAAGGATGGACCGCAAACTGCCCTTGGGGTCTCGTACCTCAACTCAGCGAAGGGTGTCTACTCCTTCATCATCACGCTCTGCGTCTTAACCCATCTCCCAGTACTTCTTCTCTCCGTGTTGCCACCTTCTGTCTTCCAAAACTCTTCACCACTCCTACAAAAGTTCGCCACTGAGTCGTTCTCCTCTATTTACCTACCATACTTCCCTTCACTCGCTCACAAGGTGTCCAGCTTCGCAGCTGGGGTGCACACCTTTTTGCAATGGGATTTGTATATTGGAGGCACGGCATTACTCATCTGGGGCATCCTTCTCAATCGGGATGCAAAGGCCACGATTAGAGGAGAAGCTGGGTGGGGAAGTTTGTTGGCGAAGGTCGTGACTTGGGTCCTGTTGGCCGGGCCGAGTGGTGCACTGGCTGTGTTGCTTTGGGAGAGGGATGCCGTTGTCAAGCAAAAAACCAACTAGGGGATTCAAGAAGCTTTATGGATGGAGGTTGAAGGAATGATGACCTGCCTGAAAAGTTGGTGAGGAGGAATACGGATGCGAAGGGCATGGATCAGGGCAAATGATTTTTGGACTTATGATTTGGATTGAAACCCCAAAAGTTGTAATCATCACCTGTAGTACTAATATTTGACCTTTCTCTTCATCATTTACCCAGCTGTGATTTTGTCATATATCCGGAACAGACTTCCTCTCTAGTCCGAAAAGGGCTAGTTCCAGACAGACCCCCTGATTGGATAAGATCGCGAAGGCGGGATCCTAATATACATACTAATGCTTCTTGCTTCTGAGCAATTCCTCCAAAGCTGAACACAGATAGATGCGTCTTTGGGAAACTCGGGAACTTGGGATGATTGGATCTTGACCCTCGCTCTACTCTATATGAGCACGCGGCTCGTTCGGCGCCCTGCAGCATACCGATATTGGTCGAGGACAGTTGCACAAACGGAGCCAGGCCAATTGGAATCGAAATCTATCTCTCGAAAGCTTTGAAGCAGATAGAATCAGTGAGCTGTGCAGGTAGGTTGGTTCTGGCAATTGGACTTCTTTTGAAGATGATATCCGTTGTCTACGCGTTGTCTGGGTGGTGTCCCCTTCAACGGCGCCATGCCTCTGCCATCATTTCTCCATCAGCCTCCCATCTACGCAGCTGAGCTCAATCAGAAGATGCCTTGCGCTTGTCCTGCAGGATACCAGGTGACGGGAATATTCAGGGGAAGCTTCCTTCTTTTGGCATTTGGTCTGCTGAACCGCACCTTCCAAAGACAATGGCTTCAATCCAGATATCTCCCCCAAGTTTGGAGTTAGGTTTGATTCCTACTTTTCCTGCAGCGTGCATATTTCACTGCTTCACTCAAGTATTCCATTGCTGCATGTCCTTTTGCTTCATTGCTTCGAGCTCCTAACAAAGCATTTTTGCGTGCAAAGTCATTACTTCAGACAGCTACATCGATCATCAATAGCAGAGTGTACGCGAAACCGAGCTTCCTGCGACAAACTAGTTCACTCACGGACGCACTGTTATGTCAATTTGGACAGAGAGACCGCCAGTCATCTTGGCCGATATTGCAAGACCTCGCACAAATTCTACAAATTCCACATTGTACGACTTGCGATGCCCAGCGCCACACTCCGACCCCTTGAGACAACATCACCGGGCTACGAATCCGCAGAGGGACTTCAACTTAAGCCGCACAAGGTTAAGGTGGTTGTTCAGAAACGGCCGTTAAAGGAACTCGTGTCACAGAATTACTTACCACCTTCGCCAGGAGACAGCGACTCTCCCAACGACCAGATGCCTACGGGGAACACAATGGAGCAGCGACGGATCACGAGAGATATTACTCGGGGATCGCTAGGCGATGAGTCGAAATTACATCATACAAAGTCTCCTGAGCAGAGGCAGCTTGCAAAGAAAAGAAGTCAATACTACGAAGATGCATTTGCATATCGTGAGCCTCAATCATCCGCGCGGGAGCGAGTTTCCAGAGAATCGATGATTATAGCAGATATTAGGACCAATGTTATCGTATGTGGGCTTCTATCTTCTACACGAAGCTGTGCTAACAAATCAAAGATACAAGACGAATATACATTTATTACGGATCTTTCCTACACCCTCTCGACCCGATACCAACGACCCGAGTCAAGTGTTCTTGTTACGATCTCCCACTCAGCATGTCTACTGTTCGGTGGCTCTTTCGACCCTGCGTACAGCATGAGCATAACGGCTCTTCAATGTCAATTGCTGCCCGTTACAAACAAGCGGAACGCAG
This sequence comes from Hyphodiscus sp. D1413, assembly GCA_003988895.1. Classification (NCBI taxonomy): domain Eukaryota; kingdom Fungi; phylum Ascomycota; class Leotiomycetes; order Helotiales; family Hyphodiscaceae; genus Hyphodiscus; species Hyphodiscus sp. D1413. The sequence goes on from QYAO01000012.1 coordinate 417,380, forward strand.
CACTGCTACAGAAAGTAATGGAGGATGTATTGGGTGTTATTCCTGAGCGAGGAGTGATCAGATTCATGCCCATCGCCGAAGAAAACTTGGTAACAAATGGGAAGACAGTGGCGGGTGAGATTGAAGATCTGGAGAAAGACACTTCGGAAGACGCCTCAAGCATCAGAAGGACGCTTTCGCGGGGAAAGAATAAACAGAGTACGAAGTCAATACGCAACTTGCGGATCAGCAGCCCACTTCCCACGCATGATGAAGCTGTTAGCCCACCAGCAAGTGCTCGAAGCTTTGGCCGTCAGGTTGCATCGGCTATTCCTGCAGGTACTACATTGCCAACGGGGAGAAGCACATCGGATTACAGGGCAGAAAAGACGCAGAAAATGAGCCGACGGAGGAGTTTTATTACATCGATATTCGGGAAAGGAGGAGATCGATAGACGACTGAACCCTTTGCACTACCGGCTGCTTGATCCTTGGGAGCTCGGAGACTCACCAAAAGTATTGGATGGAAGGGGGTGGTAGCTCTGCATTTTATTTCTGGTTACGTTCAGAGCATGGAGCAAGGGAGCAAAAGTCGTTGGGCACCATAGTTAGTGGCATCATTTGATGCATTGGGGGTAGTGGATGGATATGAACTTAGAGAGACATAGAATTCTAGAGACGGTCATATGATGCCTCGTGAGTCCCAATATGTCCTGCATAGAAGGCAGGCAGTGTCACCTAGAGGCGGATTACTCGTTGTGACCCCTATGTCTTGTCTCACTGGAGTGCAGAATCTGCACATCCTTAGCATTGGTGGTACCTCCAAATTACCTCTCACATCTCCCATCTGCCATCTCCCATCCTCTTATCTATGGATGAAGCTTGGGCCGCAGACAGGCGTTGACTTCAGCCACCATCATCTGCAAGAGCAGTGCTTGAATGAGACGATTGAGAAGCACAGGTAAATAGACATTGGCTCACACCATTCATCGCAGCACCATGGCTTGTAACTCGACTACCAAGAACAAAAAGGGGTAGAAGTCAAGCAAAATTTGGTGCAGCATGATGCTGAGACAAGTATTGTACAGTAAGGTACAGTACAAGTAGGGCAACTCGCTTACTTATCGCTGCGACATCATCTCCCCGCAAATTTTCGCGGGGACCTGATGACAAGACAAGGCTAAGACTTTGAACCCAAACATCTTCCCTACTGCAATTCCAATCTCTCAAAAGTCCATCACAACTTGTGCCAGCTCGTCAATCAACCAGTTGTCAATCCGTCAATCCGTCAAGCCGCTATCACAAAGGCCTCAAACAACAAGCTCTATTCATCCCCTCGCTGTTCCATCCATCTTGGCTTAGGCACAAGCTTACGATCAATTCTGCGGCGAGCGACCTTGGTGAGTGACCTGTCACCCCCAGGCATTCCAGCCACCCAAACTACGACACTCTTCACGCCATCCAAGCAGTGCTATTGAGGCATATGTGGGAGAGAAGACTAATCTCGATCGTCTGTATAGGAGCGTCTCAGATAGATATCGAGGGAGCCCCAGTCGCAATACGAGGAGGCCTCCCATTCTCAAGGGAACAAAGCCACAAAGCATTCCACCCTTGGATTGTCCAGAGATCCACAATGGAGGTATGAGATCATTTTATTTCATTTCATTTCAACAGGATAACGATATCCCTCTTCACCTGTGGCCTCTACCATCTGCTGTCACGGGCCGATTAGCTTCGGTGGCATTCCAGCAATCTGGAATCATGCCATCCAGAGTTCCACAGCAGAGTCTGAGCACAACAGCAGCTGAATATCTGACGTCGACATCTGCAATCTTCTTCCAGGATGAAAAGTTTTGTCTCAATCAATAGTGCTTGGCATTCTGCTCTGGTAATCCTCTCCGCGCATTGGCTCCTCGATCGTGTAGCCAATATCCGTCGAGTTGAATCGTGCTTTGCTCCGGACATGCGGAGCCACTCATCTCTGTCCGACGCTGAGTCATGATCCAATGCCCAGTACATAAGTGTCGTGTTTACTAGCCGCTGGAAGGCCAGCCAGGTGCATCATCTGACATCTGATGAGTATGAGATGAAAGAAAGATCCTGCATCTGAAAGTGAGGTGCTGCGAGGCACATTGCCGCCGAGATCAGATTATCTACCCGTTGCCGAGTCTTGAGATCGGTCGTCAGCCGAGACTTTATGGAGCGCCGGCAAGCGTTGCGCAAACAGAGGCGGAGGGACTGCTTGTATCTCTCTATAGCAAGAGAGCGGTGTGTGAGAGTCGTGTTAGACTTGATACTCCTGTGCAATGTGTCTCTGAATAAATCGCCCACGTGTGGTTCAACAGTCTCAAAGTTACGCATGGTTGCTCTCATATAAAAGCTCTCTATCCTACTTTCATCTTCATTCGTTTACATGCAAGATGCCTCTTCTTTGCACCGGTCGGAGAAGGACCAAGTTGGATCGCAAATATAATGGCCCTGCTCGTCAAGGACCCGTTCGTCATATAAGTCCCGCCCAGCTGAATCTTGAACGTGTCCATGAACAGAACCGTCTCAATGCCCAAAGGAAAGATGCATCAAAGGTTCCTGAACCGGCTCCAGGACCTGCGGCGAAGGGAAAGCCAAGATTATTATTGATGGGTCAACGAAGGTCAGTGTTATAACAATGTCATGTGAAACGCTACTGACAGGAATCTAGGAGCGGGAAATCGTCAATCTCGAGTGTGGTCTTCCACAAGATGCCCCCGAATGAGACTCTTTTCCTTGAATCTACAGCAAGAATCCAAAAGGACTCGATGCAGTGAGTGCTCCGGAACATCACTTCTAACAAATATTCACATGCCATAGTTCCTTCATGGACTTCCAAGTCTGGGATTTCCCGGGTCAAGTCGACTTCTTGGATCCCTCTTTTGATCTCGACGCTATCTTTGGTGAAATCGGAGCCTTAATATGGGTTATCGATGCCCAAGATGAATATCTCGAAGCGATCAATCGCCTCAACAGCACAATTCTCAATCTGCAACCTACGTATCCAAATATCAATATTGAAGTCTTTATACACAAAGTCGATGGTCTATCTGATGACTATAAGCTAGACATCCAACGAGACATCGTGCAGCGAATCCAAGACGAGCTCTCCGACCATGGTGTGGAAAACGCACCTATAAACTTCCACCTCACGTCCATCTACAACCACTCCATCTTCGAAGCCTTCTCCAAGGTAATCCAGGAGCTGATACCGCATCTTCCAACCTTAGAAGCCCTCCTCAACGATCTCTGCCGCTCCTGCCGCTTCCAAAAAGCATACCTCTTCGACGTCCTCTCCAAAATATACATCGCAACCGACTCCTCACCCGTCGATATGCCCTCCTACGAAATCTGCAGCGACTATATTGATGTCATCGTCGACGTATCAGAGATCTATGGGTGGGGACGCCCCAATGAATACATCGCGCAGCTGGAAGGAGAGCCCTGGAACAAGAAGCTGGAGGATCAAGTCGCGTGTAAGGACGCCGAGAGCGCGATTGTGCTGACGGATATGAAGCGCCCGATTATGCTGCGGGAGGTCAATAAGTACCTTGCGCTTGTGGCTATTATGCGGGAGGGAAGTTTTGAGAAAATGCCACTTGTCACCATGAATGTCGAGACGGTCGTAGCGGGTTTGACGGAGGTTTTTGAGATTACGAAGCAGAGGAAATGATTGTCGGATCAGGGGATGGGGAGGCCGTAGGTACGGCTGATGTGCACATACGATCAGGGTATACCATTGGCGTTGGCGGGGTTTGGGATTTGCGTACAGATGTACGACGAGGCATGCGATCTCGCCCTTACTTTGAATCTGAAAGACTCGTACGACTTTCAATATATTTCCAAATATTTTAACTCCCATCCAATGGAACATTACTGCCGAGTGGCCAATCCTCATGCTTCATACACCTAAACTAAACCCCTCTTGTTTGAAAATTTGAGAAGCTGTGCTATACCTGGGATATTTCTCCCTTGGAAAACCGCAAGTGTCCATATATTCTACAAGCACGCGAATGTACGCATGCCACGCATGAAGATCAAGATCAGTGTATCGCCGTATACTGCATGTCTTGACCCTAAACAGCGAAGTAGGCCGTTCGATCCGAGGTACAGTACAAAAGTGAGCTTCATATTAGCTGGGTATCCTACCGCTACCAATCACCATCCCCCAGTTATGGACAGCCCCGTTCCCGAGTACATAATTACAAGCAATTAGTCGACGGGCGTCGAGTCTTCCGGGATTTCACTCCACGTGCGGAGAGAGTTGAATCTGGGAATTCTCGGTATTGCTTTAGGACTATAGCATAGGCGCAGTTAGTGTAGAGTGATATGGATCGATGTGGATATTACATGCCCTAGTGATGTTGAAGAGTATGCTAGAATATCGTGCATGTTGAGTGTGGAGAAGGATGTTTCATTTAAGTCCAAACAGAGGTAGGGAGTTGGGGCTCGGAGTACTTTCTGGAGGCGAAAAAGGGTATATCCCAAACAATATGGAAGCTCGTAACAGCTAGGTGGTAGTCGGCATACTCGAATATGGTGATAGACAAATCGTTATCCCGCTGCACTGGCGACCGCAGCGAACTTGATGCACATGTGGCGTATCTGAAGCGTGGATGTCGATGTACTTGCAAGCTCTGCCGCCGTATAACTTGTCGTCTTATCCCTCTTGCTATTTCCCATTTATAGCACATTGTTTCACAAATACTGTGATCAAGATAACATGGTTTCATCGTAGTCGCTTTACCTTCTACAGCTCAGCCATTGAGAGTATATGTTACGTGAAATCATTGATGAAAATGTCCTGGTTATCCAATGGTCCGAAACCAGGACTCTTAGAATTACTACATGGATGAGCAATATTATCACTTCCTACTAAACAAGGACGATGTTCCAGATTCTACCTTACTTCTTGCGCAACCCTAGGCGCGTCTCAATATCACGTGTAAAGCATTCTAGTTCAGCTGAACATCCTGCACAGCCTCACTCATTTCATCGAATATCGCTCGATCGATGATGCTGAAGACCCAAGCAAGACAAGAATGCTGAAATGTCAGTTGGTTTTGGCTTCTCAGTCGGGGACTTCATCGCTGCTCTCGAGCTCGTCGCCAACGTAGTTGACGCACTGCGAGAAAGCGGTGATGCCAGCAGACGGTATCGAGAGCTGGTCCGGCAGCTCGATGGTCTGGAGTTCGTTCTCTTGAGAGTCAAACGAGTTGAGCTCGACGACTCCCAACATGCAGAGTATGTCGCCCTCCAGCAGGCCGCATCACAGTGCCAGCAGACTGTGAATGAGTTTTGGAAGAAGATCAAGAAGTACCAGCCGGCGCTTGGCTCAACAGGATCATCGCGGCTGAAAGAGAATTGGATGAAGATTCGTTGGGCCGTGTGCAAGAAAGAAGATGTCGATGCATTCAAGTCCGATATTGCGGCTCACACCGAGTCAATTCAATTACTTCTTACGACAATCCAGATGTAAGCTGGCTGTCGATGGGCAGAGCTCGGGGCTGATCGTCTTTAGGTCACGTGCAAACATTACGGAGAAGAAGAATGAGCAGAGGAGTCTCTCTCTAGCTGGTAGAATACAAGCCGCTTATTTTGAGTGTATGAACAAGATCTCGGCAGTCTTTGAAGCGACATCCACGTTCGTATCCAAGGTTGTGTTTTCGTCAAGCCTGTGCTCACTTTGCATAGTGGAATCGAGCAAGGGAAACAGCTCATATCAGCGAGTTCTAGGATCTTGTATGTGATATTCCTCGTCTCATAGTCTGAGTCTTTGTCTTGATTTCAAAAATGCTCACTTGAATTAGACAAATGAATGTTCAAGTGTTTCAAGTCGTCTTGAACATTCAGAATCTCATCACTCACATACCAGCCCAAGTGGAACGCCAACAACCAGTCTATCTCATTGATGCGCTTGGAAGACATAGTCCATTTCATTTAGAGTTCATTCGCTCAGCTGAAGTACGTATAGTCTAGACTTCTTGTTCCTTGTGGAGATCTGACGTTTGGGCAGGCTCTGACGGCGGTACTGCAAGCTAACTTCAGTAAAACTGGCGAAGCCCGCAAGAAAATCGGGCGAGGCGAGTTTGTCATTCAAAACTCAATGACGAAGAGAGACATCAACATATTTTCTGAATGGAATAAGTGTTTCTATCCAGGACAGCGTGTTGAGATGAGCATGGTCTTTCAGCGTCGCTGGCAAGTTGGTAGCAGTTGTCCAGGCTGTGGCATGGTATGCGATGGATCGACCGAGGCTGACGTCCAATGGTAAATTTATCTAAAAACAGATTTGTCATTTTCACTGGCTAATAAAGATGTATAGCCCGACCTGCGAGATGACTTTCCGTCGCATCACTCAGATCGAAGAAGAGAGGGAAGTTCCCAGTTTATACAGTCCTCAACTAATACAGAGACTTGCCGAGCTTAAAGAAGAGCCAAAACTTGTGACACAGGCGAACGAAGCCATGTCGTCAAGTGAGTACTTCGAGAGAATTCATCCAAACTCTGTCCAGCGCCAGACAGAAGCACAAATTCCTCTTAAGGGAAAGAGAAAACGCGGGTCTCGAGGCGACGGAATGGAATTAGATTTGCACTTCGAAAATATTCGTCGAGTTCGCATTACGACGATATCTCGAGGAATTACGGAGAGATTTGAAGTTAGTTTCGGCTATTTTGAAGAGGATGGAATCGCGGAAGCTGCATTCTGTTGTGGATTTCGCACGAGAGATGTATGTTCTAAGCTGTCGACACTGACACCGTTTAAACTTCGGTTCAGATCCCATACTAACTTCTCATTCCTAGGATGAAAGTTGCTTGATCATAGAATTTGCTGATAGCAAAAGCGGTGCCCTGTGCGAGACGATTGAAGATCAAATCTTCAAGCTGGGGGGACTATTCGAAACAGACTTGGTGGCAGCCGATTTAGTTCTCGAAAACGTCGAAGAAACCAGCAAACAGATCACATGGATGGAAATAGTGGAGGGAGAACAAGTTCAAATGTATCTAAGGTTCGACTCAGTGGGTAGTCGAGCTGTGATCTGGTGAGTCTCCAGTCTCAATTTCATGTCCGACGCTAAGTGAAGGCAGGAAATTCATAGTCTCAGGTCAGGACACCTGGAAGTTAAGAACCGGTCTATCATCGGTGCCACTTCAAGCGGCGATACAGCCACGACAGCAACAGCGAAGCAAGATGCTTCAGCCATCATTCAGCCATAGCTATCCCACATATCCTGCTCCTACCTCAACCCAACCATCTTTCTCATATGGCGCCTCGTCAATCAATGAAGCAATAAAACCGCCACTTCAAGTCTCCTGCACTGCCTGCCGTCGGGCAAAAGTCAGATGTACAAAGACGGAACCACTGTGTGCTAGATGTGAGAGGCGCGATATCGACTGCGAATATAGAATTACTATGATACCAGAGAAGTTTCCTCAATCTTTGCCAACTGATTTGAACATGAATCACTCCACCTCGACAACACTTTATCCATTTCCCAAGGATGATACGGAACTTTCAACGCTTGAATACGATATCCCCCTCCCTCTCGAAGGCATTTTACCTCAGTCACCTATTACGACCTGCAACCCATCTTTTCAAGATCACGAGAGCATATCGCCGCCTATGAATGCTCAAAATTTCGACAGTGTGTATCCTACAGCGGGTTCATATGGCTTAGGATTTCTACAGGATCATGATTCTCTAGCACCGATGTCATATCACGATATCCTAGCAGATTTCTCGCTTGAAGATGCACTTCTTCCGGGAAATCAAAGCTTCGAAGTGCCAGTAACGGGCACAACTTACTATAACCCATGGTCTCCAATGCATTCAAATCCAACACTACATGGCAATATTTCAGAACAGACGCCAACCCAAGCAATTGGGCACGAGCAATATGACACATGGACTCCAATGTTCCCAAACCCGATGCAGGGTGAAGGTTCGGCCCAAGGATTGCAAATGGCAGCAACACATCAAGACGTCTGGACACCATTGTTTCCGCAAGACGAGAGTTCGACGCAGCAAAAATTCGAAGGCCAAGAGGCTGCGAATTTCCAAGAAGTGGCTGAGAGCCTCTCCATACCAGCCACACAATTTAGTAGTTCAAATTCAAACCACAGGGCGCGGAGCCGGTCGGACCTGCCTGTCTATATAAATGACCCGAACGACACGGTGGCGATGAAGAGAGCTCGAAACACACTCGCAGCACGCAGATCGAGGCAGAAGAAGATAAAGCAGTTTGAGAGGCTAGATGCTGAACTCTCAAAACTCAAACAAGAGCGGGATGCGTTATGATAGAGTATGGAAATACATATCTCTTGAGCAGGAATGTCAAGAAGGGATACCGTTCTTATGAAATCTCCAGATAAAGGGGGAGGAAGTAAATCACGTGACTTGATGGCATAAAGCTCTCTTACTCGTATCTCTAACTCCTGGCGTCTTTTCTGCAGCAGAGATTCGCTGTAAGAAAATTCTTGAAGCAGACTTCTTGATTGTTTGAGGCAGTCTCTTTCTTATATTACATTCTTACATGTGTATACATTAGCCGCAGAGATAGATCATACATGATAATGAGTCCATGGTAGTTTCTCAGATACCTGCAGGTAGTACCCAAATACTCACCCGCATGCTGTTCAACCATCGAAATGAAAACCTCATACAGTAAGAGATCTACATATTAGCTTGCGAGTGTCTATTCAAAGTTTCATAGTCTATTAAGCGCCGGGCTGTCAAATGCACCCAAGCACTCCAAAAATAAACTCACCCAATCACAACGCCTCATCACACCGAAGCGAAAATCACCAACTCCAATCGTTCACATCATCTAGACGACGTTCACCGCGACACAACTTCCGACTGGTCCAGTGGTCCATGCAGCTCATGAGCGCGTCGCTATCTTGAGCTCCAGTGAGCAAGAAAGGAGTAGATCAGACATGAGGCGCGTAATAGCCGTGCTGCTACCCTATGTGGGAAAGGGACCAGCAACAGACCTCGAGGAGGGGTACACAGTAGCTTTATTTTCTATTTGTGTCTGCGAGCCGGCGTCTAGATCATTATAATTTCAGGAAAGTACTTGAGTGTTCGCTTCGTCGCTTCTTCGTTTCTTCAAACATCTCTCTTCTTCAACAATTAGTCCTGTTCGTTCATTGTTTCTCATCTACATTCTCATTACACTACCAAATCCCACTGGAATTATCATCATGGCGGATACCACACCACAAGTACAGGATCAAAAGCCCGAGTTCGCATCTGATTATCACGAGTTCGAGATTCGAGATGTTGAACACGAAAAGAGACAACGTACAGCTCGTGTGGTCGAGTCTATTCGATTCGGCTTGACCGTTCTTGCACTCCTAGCTGGACTCACGATCCTCGGGACTTCCGCAGATACACTATCAGTCTACAACAAAACGCACTCCGGCATAGACTTCATCATCTCGTTATGGCCTGCTAAGTTCGATATCCGACCAACGGTTGCTCTCGTCGTTTGCTCCGCCATCATCTTCCTCACCAGCACCGTCTCCCTAGTCGGCATGAAAGTCCCCACTGTAAGCCCGCTCTCCCACTCCCGATATCCCAGTCCTGAGCCATAACTCCTACTGACCTCCACAGATCCGCAACAATTTATTCATCCACAGCATAATCTCCTTCGCCGCCCCGACCATCTGCCTCGTCGCTGCGTTGATCGGCATATCCTTCTTCTACGGCGTCAACGCCTCGAATACCACGAACTCATTGAAGAGCTGGAGCTGCCAATGGTCTGATATCAGCATGAATGTGCAGCCCCATTGGGGTCAGTTGTGCAAGGAGAGCAAGACTGCGTTGTACCTCATGGTCATGTGCATACCGGTTGAGGTTCTGGTTTTGGCGACTACAGCTTGGGGAACGATAGGCGAGAAGAGGCATCTGGTTGTTACGGAGCGGAAGGGAAGTCCTGCCATGTCTTGAAGTCGGTATGCATGAGGAGAAGAATAATGAGGAGATTCTTGACCCGGCGCGAGGAGTTGCTGGGCTTTACGAAGTTTGAGCGTTATATTGGTGTATTGTATGGATGGATGGACGGACGGTAATCCGAAAGGCGCTCAAGAGTATATCATTTATTTCAACAAAATAATTCATCCGTCTCACAGTTGCTGTTCCAACATCAATATCATAACATCAGCTCGATCGAAATCTGAAGATATATATGGGTTGCGAAAGTATAGAAGTCCGATTCACACTAAATACAACATATAGTTTAGATTCTGTGACAGGTGCTTTAGCGGTTAATTTTTGTTATACGATATATATTTTTCGCAATTTGGCCCTAGTTTTGAGTCATTAGGCATCGTGAGGCATGATTCTTGCGGATTTAGTGTGCTTTGCGATGTAACGTCTGTCCCTGCGTACTGTAGTACCAGGGTGTGATCACGGCATTTGCCAGGTGCTCTCTGGCGTGAAAATACCGTGATCCCGCGGTATTTGGACAAGATATTTGGATGGATTTCCTACTTAAACACTATGAATATCTCCTGATATACGGTGTTTAGCTAATCGGATTGTGATTCTGCTCACACCCTGGTACTACGAAATAGACCCCCGAGGGGGGGGGGGGGGGGGGGGGGGGGAGGGGGGAGACGCACCCTGTCACGAGACAGACCTAACAGCAGGTTTCTCGGACGACATTCTATCGGCAGGTGGCAGCACGCTGGTGCCTAGGAGTTGAGCGCCGTCTCGTCCATCACTATCACGTTGTAGCATTCATCGACACAACAGCATTCGACAACACAATCGCCGTTGGACACGCACTGCATCCCGTGGCCATGTATCTCATTGAAGTAGACACCTTGACGCTGAAATGGTTTCCCTCGGAGCGTCCACCGTATGCGATCCTATCGCATACATGGGGCGCCGACGAAGTGACATTTGCAGAGTTCAACAGTCCCTTGAAAGGGGAAGATAAAGCTGGCTTCGAGAAAATCAGGCTAGCCTGTGCACAGGCGGTCCGCGATCGTCTTGAGTTTGCATGGGTCGACACCTGCTGCATTAATAAGGAGAGTAGCTCAGAGCTAGGAGAGGCCATCAACTCGATGTATAGATGGTACCGTGAAGCGACCGTCTGCTATGCCTTTCTCGAGGACCTAGCCGCCGATACCCACTTACCCATATCTAACGCCTCAGTACTCAGCGGATGTCGGTGGTTCTCAAGAGGCTGGACCCTGCAGGAGCTGCTTGCCCCATCCGATGTTGTAATATTTGGGGCGTGTTGGAGCCTCGTCGGACGAAAAGGAGATCTGAATAAAGTCCTGGAGGAAGTCACGGGGATACCCCAAGTGGTTCTGGCGAGGGCGAAGCCACTGAGTGAAGTCAGCGTTGCGGACCGTATGAGCTGGGCTGCGGGGCGGGAGACAACTCGTGAAGAAGATGCTGCGTACTGCTTGATGGGTCTGTTTGACGTGAACTTACCGATGATGTACGGTGAAGGAGGAAAGGCGTTTCTCCGCCTCCAGGACGAAATCATCAAACAAACCCAGGATGACTCGTTATTCGCTTGGCGATCAAGCCTACAATCGGCGTCTGAGTTTCCCTACCGCGGGTTGTTCGCCTCATCGCCGAAGGAATTCGCTAGCAACTCAAGCATTGTACCGTTTCGTACTAAAACATCTGGAGCGACTACAGTTATGGGAGGCGGGCGAATATCGTTAAATTGTAATGTATATCGAGTGGGCGATACGACTATCCTTGGTCTCAAATGTTGTCGCGCTACAGACCTTTCTACTACAATAAATATTGCCGTCACCGATATAGGGGTTGATAACTTTTTAAGGATCAAGCCGTCGGAGTTGATCTTCCGCCCTCACCAGTATACTCCAAAGTTTGAGGATATCATCATTGAAAGGTTTACAGAGAGCAGCAGAACACCTCCTATGGACGACATCTATAAACAGGACGGCATACATCTTAACGAGCTTCCTAGTCAGGTCAGTCTCAAAGCGATACGCCCCGCCGATTTCCCACATTCAAAAGAGACGAGATTCATTCCGATGATACACTTGATTGGTAAGAAGATGGCCTTTGAACTGGAGGTAAGCCGGACGGCAACAGGCGTCGATGCGCTGAGAGATATCGGAGAGAGCAGCCAGCATGGGCTCACATCAGGGCCGATACGCATCCTTGTCATTGTTTGGGTTGAATCAAGCGAAGGTCCAAGGTCATACAAGCACCTCTTCATTCTTGCTGAAAACTCGGACTCGGCGTCAGAAGATATAAGCACCAGCAAACCGATGACAACGCTTCGCCGACAAGAGGTAAAGGTTGGGTGGGCTCTCATCGCAGTCACTGGCAAGTATGAGAAACTAGAAGGATATAATATGTTTACGTTGGATGTGGAATTTTCGGTAAATGAAAGCATGAAGGCACATGCAGCAGCAAGACAAGCGGCCCGGCGGCAAGAAGAAGAAGTAAGAGAAGCGGTCCAGCGGCAAGAAGAAGAAGTGAGAGAAGCGGAGCGATGGCTATCAAATGCCAAAACTGAAGCGGTACATCTCGTATTTTGGGGGGTTCTCTCCTCGACTATTGGTATTGTTTTGTTGATACTTTGCATCGTCTATAGTACTATCAAGCAAGATATGGGAAGGAAGGGTATCTCGAGAGGTGGGCGAGCCGCACTCGCTCTGTTTTGTGTCCCTTTTCTTTTTGCCGGAGCATTTGCAACTGTAGTTGGCTTTAACTGGATCAAGTGGAGGGAGGCGGTCACAACAACCTTGGAAAATGTTCCTGATCATATTTGGCAAGGTAGTGCACTCATATTCCTCGGCACTATATTTTTAACACTTGTGCTCGTCACCCCTGTGAGCGACTGGCTCGCTGGTCTGGCTGCGTTAATGTTGGGTTTTGGGATTTTGATATTGATTGCCCCATGTGGGTAAACTTATGGGTTTACCAGACCCCTACCTGCCGTATCAAGCTCCCTCAATGGAGGAGCAATACAGCTGGTTTGTGGGGTGGAATGGTGTCTGTATTATTAAGTCTAAGGGAAGGTTCTGCTAGCTAAATACATTGACGGCTCGCCTAATTGGGGCTAGTGTGTGGGTCATGTGATACCAACGGTCAACTGGCGACCTCTATACCTACTATAGAATATAAAACAATTTGAGAAAAAGAAAATCGGAAGTGGAGAAGCCAGAAGTGAAAAGTCGAAAGTTTCGTCGCGACACTGTTTGCGCGCAGCCACACGTTTAGCAGCCGCAGACTTTCATTACAATTATGCTGAGATCAATAACCACACCGTCGATGACTAGGATCCTTGATCGCTTGATTAGAGGAGGTATCGGGCTATATGGCGATGGCACAATGCGCATGGCGTGGCGCGCTCTCTGGCTGCCACAAGACTAAGAATAGCCGTTGCGTATTACAGTATAAGAAAACTTGGGTATCTGTATCTAGTCATTTTATGAGTGAAAGAGGTGGGAAAAGCTTGATAGTAGTGTTGCGAGTCGAGCGGTCTATCATGGTATCAAAGGAGGCCCTCTGTAAATTTAAGGGGGCAGCGACGACGTGCTTATAATTTTCGAAATTGATAGGTCAAGAGTGCTTGGAAGAGATATATAATACAACTAAAATAAAATAAATAAATAGAATTTTTTTACTTACTTGCAGATTTTTAGTCGCTTGAACTCGAAGTACCTGCATTTTCTCTCGTTACACGGTGCGTCTCGGCACAAAGGGACCGACGTTACGACTGTAGTTCCCAAATCTTGACATCCTATACTTCTGAGGCTTAAGAATTTTATTGCACGTAGCGTGCCGATTCGATGGCTATTCGTTGGTCCCCGCCGGTCTAACAAATTCAACATGTGTTGGGTTTACCCCAGTGGCTTTGGGTTTGGCAACTATTGTTTGAAGACTCTTGGGCTAAATGTGTAGTCGACTAGTATTGGCGTAACTCTGACGATATAGAGAAAAGGGAGGGAACATGCCTCGTAGTACAAAATCACGGCAGCTACCAATTTTTAGGGATGGGGAAGATTCGTGTAGTGTACCCTTGTACATTCTTAAAACGGATTGTAAATCGAGATTCTTCAATTGAACCTTATCTGCAGAGTAAGGCACTACAAATAGCCCTTCATAATGCCCTCCAAAACCCTGTGCACCTCGGTTGAATCCTCAAAGGAAGCATACCTCTTCTTATCCCCCCTTGCAAAGGCGTCATAGGCCCTCGCTGGGTTCCTAGCAAGTGTCCCCACATTACTAACATACTCTTTCTCCTCCTTATCTGTGAAATCGACATCTTCCACGTCGTCCTTGTCCCTAGTTCGCAGCAAGAGCTTTCTACCCGGCATCCCATACTGCCATCCGGCCTCTGGAATCTCGATCTCGATCTCGCCCTTTGTCCCAGTAATCGTCCAGCGAGCGCCATTGCCGCTGACGCTCTTCCCAGGAATGGCGCGGAAGTTGATTGATGCGATCACTCCCGATTTGAGAGTCCCGTGAACGAATACATGGTCTGGCGATGTTATGGGATAGGCCGGATCGACGATTTCCCCTGCTGAGTTGGCAAGTTCTATAGTCTTTTTGTCCGTTTTGAGAATGGAGTGCAGGGTATCGAAAGTACCCAAGATATGGATGAACGTGTCCAAGACTACTCAAATCGTCAGCTTTTTACCATGATGAAATTGAACAAGGAAATATACTTACAATGACCATAATATACACTAAGAGTATTGGCACCATTATCAGCGCTCAGATAATAAGTTATATCCGGCGACCAAGTCTCAGGGAGACCCGCAAATGCACCGACAACATTACTCGAGACAACCCTACCAATCCTTCCACTTTCAACGAGCTCCTTGAGTTTCAAAACGAGTGGATCGGCTCTTGCCTGTAAGCCTAACATGGTCTTGACACCTTTCTCCTTGGCTATAGCCGTCAATTCTGCCGACTGTGCAGCGCTGTCTCCAAGTGGCCACTCAACAAAGACGTCTTTGCCAGCCAAGAGGGCCGGTTTGGTCAACCTGTAGTGCTTCGATACTATGACAGAGCACACGATCAAATCGATATCTGGATCAGCGGCGATATCTTCGGGAGAACCATAGGATTTCACGCTGGAGGGGAGCTTGTGGAACGCGATGGATGCCTTAGCGGAAGCGACAGAGGAATTGGCTAGGGCTACGATCTCGTAATTTGGGGACGATGATAGAGCAGGTAAGTGAGTAAGAGCAGACCAGGCTCCTGGGCCAGCGCCTGTATATGTTCCTAGGCCAATAAGACCAACGCGGATCGGTTTGGAGGACATGATGTTGATTGAACCGGGATAAATGCGATGCTCTTGGAATAAAATCGACAGAATATTTTTGGAAGACAATGGCGATTTGAAACCAGAGAGCAAATTATGTCAAAGTAAACAATTAAGATGTAGGAAACGAGCAATATATACTTAATTTCTCGGACCTTTGCCATTGAGGTTGGTGATAGGAACGGAAGTCACAATCTCCCCTTCTCGTGCTGCCGGAATTGCGAAAAGATGTGGGTATTCCCACGACGATGGATTTGTGACCTCATTCCACTCTTTTGAATCTTTGTACTTGGATTACGCACTTGCGTCAAAATTTCTTCCTTGGTGAGAGAATGCCTTCGGCGGAAGCTCGAGGTGACAGGGGCTTTTTCTAAGCGCTGCTTTTGCATCGGCTTCCGGAGCTCTAGAGCAGCACGAGTCAAACCACATCCCACTATCCACTCCATTACACTTTTGTAACGTCTCTTGATGCCCTGCTTCGAGCATAGCAAGCTTCAAATATGGCCAGCCTCTTCTTTAGCAAACCGCATATTGTTCCTGGTAAGTGCCAACCATCCACCACCAGCGTCGCATGCCGTAGTCAAGTGGTAGCGGTGGCCTGAAGGCGGGGAGTACGTTGAAGTGAAAGTTGGAATTTGGAAGCTTTCATGTTGAAACAGAAAACTATTCTATCATCCCAGTATTTCAAAGTGAATGGTGTCTTGGAGAATATCATCATATATAGTATTCTTTGATGTACTGATTTAGACTAGGAAAGCTCAAAGTGACTGAGCTGTTCTTCAAGGTTCCTTTGGAGCCGACAAATCCTTCGTCGGAAAAGATACGTATCTTTGCCCGCAGCGTTACCAGGCATGAAGTCCCTACTAGCCCTCCCACGGAAGGGGAAAGCCGTAAACGGGAGCAAAGACCTTGGTTGCTTTGGCTACAAGGAGGGCCCGGAGGTGGTTGTGCAGCACCGCGAGCGACCCCTTTTATCAATTTGGTTTTGGATCGAGGATACCAAATTCTTTACCTAGACCAGAGGGGGACTGGTCTAAGCACTCCAGTATCAGCGGAGACTCTAGAGCTACGTGGTGATGCCCACCAGCAAGCTGATTATCTTAAACTGTTTCGTGCGGATAGCATAGTTGCTGATTGCGAGGCGATACGAAAACTACTCGTGAAAGACTATCCTGCTGATCTCAGGAAGTGGACGATCTTTGGTCAGAGCTTTGGGGGCTTCTGTGCATTCACCTATCTCTCGAAGTATCCTGAAGGTCTCAAAGAAGTGTTTACATCAGCTGGTGTACCCCCAATTGGACAATCGCCGGACGATGTTTATAAAGCTTTATTCCGCCAAGTAAGCCTGCCTTCTGTTGATTGCCAATTCAAGCAATTCATATGGGAAATTGGAGATACTCTGTTGGACTGACTGGAGGGTCCAGGTCTGCAAACGAAACAAAGCATATTATCAGAAGTTCCCTGAAGACATCCGAGCGATTCACGATGTGTTGGACCATATCAAGTCAAAAGGAGGACTTGTACTACCATCAGGTGGTATTCTCACAGCCAGACGATTCTTGACTCTAGGAGTAGGGTTTGGCTCGCATGGTAGTATTGACGCTGTTCACGAACAGATCTTCCGCATGCATACTAATCTCGAACAATTTGGTTTCATTACCCGACCCGCCTTATCAGCATTCGAAGCGTTGGGCCCTTTGTTTGACGACTACGCCATACACGCCGTTCTCCGCGAAGCCATCTACTGCGAACGCGAAGCATCCAAATGGGCTGCCGAGCGAGTAGGTCGATCGTTGCGTGAATTTGACTGGATCAGCGGCTCACCAGCCAGCTTCTACTCCAAGGATCACCCTCTCTATTTCTCCGGGGCGATGGTATATCCTTTCATGTTTGAAACATACACCGAGCTTAAAAAGTTGAAAGAGGTGGCCCACATCATCGCTCACTATAAGGATTGGCCGGATCTCTACGATGTTCAACAACTCCAGAGAAACGAAGTCCCTGTGTATACAGCAACATATATTGACGATGCATATATTGACCAAGGATTGGCTCAGCAGACTCTGGCGAAAGTGGGTAATTGCAAGCAGTTTGTTGCTAATACCATGTATCATGATGCTATCCATAGTAAGACTGCGGACGTGATGAGGGAATTGTTTGCGCTAAGGGACGATGTGTTGAACTAGAAAGCATCCACCAGGGGGGCAGGAACTGACGGGCCACCCGAATTTTATAACCACTAGATTGAATTATGCGCAATGCGAATTGAGGATTCGGAAGAGCCACAATTGTTCGTCGAAGCGCGCGATATGTATTGATCATACTTTTTGTCTTATACAGTACGAAGGGGTGATCTAGCGATACAAGGGGAGCAATTATAAGCTCATCGGCCTGACCCTGAGGTATTCAGGACTCCATTGGTGAGAAATTATTTTGAAACTAGACTTTTCCAACTCCTGGTGCGGCTGTGGTCAACTTCACGGTCGGAGATGGCAATGGGCAACAGAACTCGCCTGATCAAAATAGGTTTGGCTTCCGGCATACACCTCGTCCGGTGAGACATGTCCCAAGCTAGTAGGGGGGCCTGTATCATAATTCCTATGCATTCTATGTATAATTCTATTAGTAACCTGCATTATTTAAATGAAATCCTGTCCAGCAGGACCACATCGATTAGCCAGTAGAAGAGAGGCCACCAGTTCCTTGATGTAGCTCCATGAGTCTCGTATGACTCTCTAAATTGATTGGCTAGGTCAACACCACCCATATTATGGTTATAATCATCAATAACGCATGGTATAGGTAGCTCTTTAGTATGTTCTCCTCCAAAAATCTTTTGAACAATACGACCATTTGTTGATGTCTTTACTGGACACTTTCTCTATCTCTCTTGAAGTCTTAGGAGGGGTAAAAGGAGGGGTAGAAGGAGGGGTAGACCTACCTACCAAAGCACTGTACCAAGAGTTCATCAATACTAACTTTAGAAGGAGAGTAATAGCATTGAGAAGAAGCTTGAGGCTCAAGCTTATACCACCAGATCTTATTAGAAGACAAGTAGTACCCTTGCTGGTGATCATAGTCATTATTTGATATATGACAATACCGCTTAATTTGTTCAAAGCGAGAGATAGATATATGGGGTTGAATTGAGTATAAAGGGCCCTTATTGAAGTCTGTATTCTAATATATATCGATTCGAGACTCTTCATGGACTCCCATATATATAATAACTCCAATAACTATATATAACTCCTCTATTAACAAATCTGTCCATTTCTGTGCCCTCTCTTATGGTACATTTAATCTCTGTGTGCTTGTATATTGATTTGTATTCGTAGTAATTGTCTGGAAGAGATCGTGTGTAAAAAAAAAAAGGTAAAGTAGTCGAATGGGCATGGCTTTTGAGGGAATAGAGGAGGTAGGAGTACTGTCGCTGGTCGTCGAGGCTCCTCAGGCTAAAAAGGAGTATAAGAGACGTTCTCAGTTGGCCCCAATTGATCAAGAATAGCTTGAAGAGATCTAGCCTTATTTGGCAGAGTAGTTAGAATGGGTATAGAAGCTCCTTCTATAGCTAGAACGCGTATTTATGGAGAAATGGGTATGTGTATTGGACGCGCTGGCATCATAGGAATGTAGATTACTAATAGAATTATACATAGAAAGCATAGGAATTATGCTATACAGGCCCCCCTACTAGCTTGGGACACGTCTCACCGGACGAGGGGAAAGCCTACAAGTCGACGCCAGGCATGATTGAAATTATCAAAATTCCTTTGGCTCGAATGTTTGAGCCTTGGCCAGAATGCCAGTACCCAGGAAAAGATCGTGCCGGCAATGTCGACGTGCCAAAACCCGCTGTAGTCTAACGGCCCCCACTTGTTCCCGTTGCAACACAAAATCCCTCCCGTGCGATTACTCTGATATACTTCCGATTTCAAGAACTCCGGGCTCGTTCTCTAATGCGTGGGAAGGGCTGGTGCTTCCGGAAAATTCCACCTCTCAGTCCGGAGGCATTAACACGGCTAACGGACTATCTCCTAAGCCACCAGGGACCCATGATGTCCTGGACCAAAGTGCCTCAGAAGTCAATATGGACCTCCTTGGCGTTGAAGAAATGTCTGCTTTACAATGGGACGTTGACCTCGAGCCACCTTCGAATAGCGTGACCTCGTGGAAGAATCCTTTTATCTACACCGCGGACACTACCCTCTTGGATCCTTCCGATTCTTTCGCACAAGGCCTGAATCAATGGGATAACTCCTGGTTCGGAAACACTTTCACTCCTGCTGTTGAAAACCAAGGCAGTAGGTCCCAACGACAGTCACCACTTCGAAGTCATGAAAATACTCCACCAGAAACAAGCCTCGCAGAACTTTCGAAGCAATTGTTCATGACTGACTACGTCGCCCTTCCATGGCCCTCTCGGAAATCAATCCCACAACGGATGCAAACTATGCTCCGTAGGAGACCTATTCACAAGATGGGTCCATCTTTAATCGCGAACTTCGTATTTTCAACTATCCAAACTTATCCAGAGATGCTTTCGAGCTCTACTTTTCCTCCGTTCATTCATCAATACCTACCTGGGCGGGATTCAGATCTTCCAGTACCACTTGCAAACTGTGTGGCATTCTCATCCATGTACCGAAGCAAGAATCATGCAAATGAAAGGTTTGTATATATGACATTGTTTACTGAAGCGCAGAGGCTGCACAACGAAGTAAGTTTGATATCCACTGAACCTCTATCCAACGTGACATGACTAATAAAACAATAGTTCCAAAGTGCCGATGAACCAATGAAGCTGGCAGCTATCCAGGCACTTGTAATTTACATCATCCTTATCGCATCTGAAAAGCACCGTTGCCCTACGCTGTGTATTGTGCTTGTTCTTGCCCTAGGCGAGATTGCGGGTGCGGTGAGTGATTGGAACAGTATCACCGAGAACGACAGCATATGGAACATCGACTGGAAACAGTGGAGTTTGACCGAAAGCAAACGAAGGTACGCCTTCCATATTAGGACTCCGTCTGGACTTTGTTTGCTCACATGTTACAAACAGAACAGGAATACTTGTTTGGCTTCTAGACTTGTTACTGGAAATCAATACAGGCATACCGCCTTCCGCATCATGCCACAAGATGGACCAGATCCTCCTACCTGCGAGTAAAGCGCTCTGGAATGCATCCACGAAATCTCAATGGGAAAAAGAGTATACAACTTCGCTATCTTCAAGAAACGGCCAAGACGCACCGAAGATCGGCGATTTGCGACGTCAGTTGACCGAGGAAAGCATGGAAAAGTCGCTTCAAGACGATTTACATCTTTGGAGTCTAAATGCTGATAGCTTTGGCGGGTTACTGATCATGATGTTCTGTCACAAGTAAACAGATCCTGGCTTTCCTCCCGACTCGTTGAGGTTCGGCTTTTGTTCAATGTACTATCATTACCGACGCCTTCGATTACGGCACTTTCGATCTTTTGGTATTATCCAGAAAATGTGCCGAGGTTACCGGCACGGTTGGCATTTGGACAAGTCAATCATACATCTCTGTTACGCAGATGTGGTCATCTGTGGCTTCCAAACACAGAATATGTGCCGTTCGCCTTTGCAACCATCACACACAGGCTCTAACCATTGGATGATGAATTGAGGTGATGAAATTCAACGAAGGACCATGCCAGCAACACCACCAGCACCTGCAGTACATAATTTTGCCTGAACGAATTCCCCATCTACTTTGGAATGACCAAAACAGGACCCAAAAAGTTAAAATATCAGCTACCGAGCTCCTGGTACTAAGTTCGTTTCACTCGTCCCATGGAAGGCATTGTATAGAGCTGGCTGACTGGTTGTAGTTGGAATTGTTACCCGCAACGCCAGGTGTGGTGGCATCAATTGCTGTGAAGTCGATCCCCGGGGTTGTCCCATTGCAATTCCAATCGTCCCATGGGTAAATCCAGCACCCTCCAGTTCTCAGTGCTTCTTTGATCGAGCCGATCGGCACACCGTCCCACGGAACTTGATAGCAGGTATAGAACTCCCCTCCACTGGGAGGACTCCAGGTGAGATTTTGAGCTTGGTCGACCCATTCGATGCCCGTGCTGATAAAGTAGGGATATTTGTACAAGGTGACGATTCTGAATCCTTGGATATTAGCTGGCTTGGTCTCAGGAACTTTTGAAGTGATAAGAGATATCAAACCAACTCACGGATCGCTGCCATCATTGGAGCCTAGGAGGCCAGAAGACAAACCAGCAAGAGCCAGGATGCCCATGACTGCTGGAATTGAAAGTGGGATGTGCATGGAGGATCGGTGGAGTGATGGATGGAGTGACTGGAGATTTGCTTGGTTCTAGAAATTTAAGATTTTCGTTCGAGGAAATCTAGACGTCGAGAATATATTCTGATATTGATGGATACTGAAAAGAGCCTACTGTAGTTATATATTCACCTGTCAGAGATCGAACTCTAGGAAAGCAATCGACGATCGTTGTCTTCTCTGCCAAGTTCTGTCTCATTCTGCCGCTATCGGAATACTATCAGACGACGTTGTCTGTAACCCCAACACCATATTTCCGCCTCAGGTTCCTCATGTTTGTTGATGTACTGTACAAGCTTGAATTACTCCAGATTTCAGATCTAGGGCAGATTCTCCGATTTCTAACTCGATTTGAGGTCAATGTTTCGAACCTCTCGGGACAGTGACATCCAATGTAGAGCACGAAAGCCACCAAGTAGCCGTTGAAGTTGCGGGAGCGACGATGAAACCGGTGAAATGTAGTAGGGACAGCCACTTTTGGAAGTCAAGCCTCTAGTTGAGAAGTGATAAAGATCTTGGAATATTGGCATGTATTGGGGAAAGTCGTCGTACAGAAACACAACTTAGGAGAAAGCGGATTGCATACTTTGAACAGCTGTGCGGAGACAAACTACGCTTCTTTATTGATGGAACGTAACCCCGGCCGAAATTAAGCGTCAGTCGATTAGTGATGAAGCATACATTGACCCCACTCGATGCATTGTCGCTCGTATCCACTGCTGGTTGGGACCGAGCGGAGTTATTGGGTATTTCAAAAATAGCAAATCCAGTTCGATGGAAATCCCTACTTTGAATCTTATGGCCAAGTTCAGATCAGAGGTATCTGTATCTCATTTTCCTGATAGCAACCTTTTTATGACAGAGTCATGGTTGGGATGATATAGCATTGCTTGGAAAGGTAGTAATTACTTGGCGGCATAAGAAGGGAGACACGAGGCTGCAGGAAGCCCTATCAAGGCGACTACTGTAGAGGACGATTTCTCTGCCGTTCATTTAGGAGGCTAAGTGATGAGATACGTTGCACCCAAAGGAGAAGCGTCATGCCGATGATACCTTGTTTGCTCAAAATGGAGCTTCTCGGATAGGGCATATTTCATTGGAATATGGGCTTTCGATCCGAGAGAACGTTGAGGTGGCTTTGGTAGACTTTAATATTGTCATACTCCGTCTCAGAGAAGTAACACACACTGCCCCTCGTCCTAAATATTGGCAAAGGATTTCCTCGGTATGAGCGATTGACAGGTCCTCTTCTCTGAGGTTGTCACTTGGCAGATCGATCTAAGGGTTACCGACAGGTAACCGAGCGACTACTACTTCAAACACTAGTACACTATTTCATTGTACGATGATGGAGATTATATGTGTTTCACAGACCTACGGACTGCCGTCGATCGAGATTTCGCCGTACGATCATGGGCAAGCCATTATGTGATAGCTCTTAGCCTTGCAAAGATTTATCCATTGATGCTGTGAAGTGGTACAGATGAGAAACCATCCCCCTGAGCAGTAGGACCACCAGGGACTACCGAGTCCAACTTTGTTTGAAATGCCGAGCTGCTTGCTGAGCAATAACTTTTCATCGAAAAGCTCGCCGTATGCTGTCAACTTACTGAGGCCACGCTCACGAGATGGAATCGCGAATATTGAATGAGGTACAGTTGACAAAAAACAAGTGGAGGAGCGTAGATAGTTGCAGAGACGCTAGCTAAAATTGCTTATTCCTGGTATCTTTGTTTGCTCTTCAATACCTTAACCCCTTATCCAATCTTCTGCGCCACAAATGCATCAAAACCACAATTAAAGGATCTTCCTCGCCTCAAGACTTTCCCTCAATTATTCGTGTCCAAACCCTAGCCAGGATATTCGCAACCAACCCAATCGTTGCCAAGACCAAGAAGATGTTACCCACTTCCCACCAGTGGGCTAACTTTACCTCCGTCTCAATGTGCTCCTCTTTCACAGCTCCATTAGTGGCGCCATTCGTCGCCGTCGCAAAGCCTGGAAATCGTCCAGTAGTTAGGTACTGCTCTATGAGGGCATCCTTTTCGTACCAGCGCTCACGGAGCCAGAGATCGAATTTATCATGGTCTCCAAGTGGGATGTCCTTTATCGCAAAGCGACGCCAGTACATGTTGACCGAAGGTGGTGGTCTACCTTGGAGATACATAGATCTGAGGCTGTAGTAGTCTTGGCCAAACTTCCCTCGCCTGTTTCCTGTCAGCCTGAAATGAGGTTTGAGTGAGTTCTGAACATACGCGATACCCTCATACGCCAGAGTGCAATCATAAACGTATTCTACGGTTCCATCCAATTCGTTCAGACAGAAGTACATCCCCGTACTTCTCGGGAGAAGCTGATGCTCCATGTCCTTGATGCCCGTCTTCTCTGCCCACTGAGCACTCTTCCTCCTCCCATTATCACTTGCGTTTGTGCCTTCTGGGAATAAAAGGAGCCACATCGGATCCAGCCCTTGAGTCCCTGACATTGGCCCCGAGTGTCGAGTCTTCAGTTGTTTCAGTCGGTGTGCCATTCTTGGTTGATCTGTAGCCATTTTCCGTGACATGAATATGAATCCGTAGAACATCATTCCCCACCCGATGACGGGCACATATTTGAGAGATTCTTTGAGGATTATGTATATGTGGCCGTGCATCCGTGGTTTGTTCGTGTATGCTATCCACCACAGGTATAGCCAGTCGGAGTAAAGCTATACGCATTAGCAAATATACTTGGATCAGAACTCCTCATCATACCTGATGATTTGCTATCATAACCATTCTGTCAGGAAACTGGCATTCCACTCTCCCATCTTTTGTCTTCTTCAACTGCCCAGCTACGGAAGCGTCACCACTTATTCGGACCACAGTCGGAGTCCACCATTGTGTCAAAGTCGTGACGAATATTCCGAAGGACTGTTTTGTGATAGCCATGTAGGCGTAGTAGAGGTCTTTGTTGTACCAGTACAGAGGCACCCCAAAAAATTGGGTGAGGCAGATCCTGTAGCTGTCAGTAAAATATCTCGCCTTCAAGATTGTACGTACGAGAAGGTTGACGACAGGAAGTATGTTATAACCAATAACAACCGTAATATCTCGACGGGCCCTCCATGCTTGATATCTCCTGCAGGATGTGCTTCCACCACTTTTCCATTTGTTCCAACCATGGGCTGTTCGAATTTTGTAGCTTTTCCTCTTTGTCGGAGATCTGGATTCTCCATGATGATCCGTTCTTTCGCAGATGGAAGTATGGTTCAGAGAGCTCAAGGCGGCTGGCGGAAGGGGTCTTAAGTACTAATCTGTCCAAGGCAGACTGGTGTGCCTATGACGCTGCCTTGCCGGTGCTTTCTTAATAACGGGTAGGTTATTCCAAGGCTGAACAACACTGTGAGGGTTGACAGATTGTCCACGTTACAGTCAACTCAGGATATCCATATTGTTATTCGAATCTTTAATAGATCTTTGTTGTCGTTACTTGAACACGTTGGCAGCGTCATCGTCCAAGAGCAAGCTTCGAGGTTCGGGGATTTCGGAATGCTTATCGGCATTACTTATCGCGCGGCCGTGACTTGCTGGAGCTCGCGTGGCCGACATGCACTATGGAGCTTTGATTCGACAACATCGTATTTACATACAAATAGACAGTTTTGCGCTTGAGACTGCAGTAGAACTCTGCTTTGCGCATCTTTGATAGAGCTGTCTACATGATGTGGCACCAAGAATCTTGCATTTCAAATTCCTCCACCTGCTAGATCTTTAAGTGGACGTCTACATCACAAACTCCAACCTTCGCCATGCTATGTAGTAAGGTATCGAGAGGGTACTCATGGCGGAGAGCTTTCAGTAGCACGGCGAGAAGAAAGGACGTTCTTGATGCCGAAGTACTGCAGGACAGGATCATTCCTCGATATCAAGGTGATAACCAGAAACCCTGATATTGAATCATGTTGACTTTCATAGAAACGCGCAGCAGCGACCTGCTCTCTTTGCAGTGGCCCTCGCCACCTCGAAATATTCTCATGATCAAGAAAGATCGCGCTCCAGCTGTTACTGAGTCTCTTATTGAATATGCCAAGTTGGTCATCCACCCCAGCTGGAAACTTTGCTGACTAGCAGACATATCTCTTCTAATTACGACGACGTATCCCTTATTTTCGAACCTCGAGTTGCAACTCAGATCCATCGGTCTTTTCCCTTCCCAATCTACACAGCTTCTTCACCCAAAAGTCTTCCTGCGAAAGTGGACATGGTTACCACGTTAGGGGGCGATGGCACAATCCTACACGCCTCTTCGTTGTTCAGCACAACCCTGCATGTCCCTCCAATACTTTCCTTTAGCATGGGTACACTAGGTTTCCTGGGAGAGTGGAAGTTCGGAGAATACAAGCGTGCCTTCAGAGAGGTCTATATGTCAGGAGCTGGTGCCGGCTCGCCTCTATTCCAAGA
This sequence comes from Hyphodiscus sp. D1413, assembly GCA_003988895.1. Lineage (NCBI taxonomy): Eukaryota > Fungi > Ascomycota > Leotiomycetes > Helotiales > Hyphodiscaceae > Hyphodiscus > Hyphodiscus sp. D1413. The sequence continues at coordinate 443,429 of QYAO01000012.1, forward strand.
CCAGAAACATCCTCACATCGAAGCCTCCGCAGGCGAGACCGCTGATGAAGTGACAGGCTGGTCCAGTGTTAGAGGGAAAGCTATGGGCCCCAACCGAAGTTCGAAAGTCTTGCTACGAAATCGACTGAAGGTCGGAGTTTTCGATGCACAAGGTGCTCGAGTCATAGGAGACAATACAAATGAGAGTGCGGAGGGAGACGTACACGCTATGAATGAGGTGATCATACATCGGGGAAAGGAAGCACATCTTGCGATCATAGAGGTTTATGTCGGAGGGCGATTTCTGACAGAGGCTGTAGCTGATGGAATGATTATCTCAACGCCTACGGGGAGTACGGCTTACAGCTTGAGCTCAGGAGGGAACATTGTGCATCCTTTGGTTTCGAGTTTGTTACTTACTCCTATTTGCCCAAGGAGTCTCTCCTTTCGACCATTGGTGCTACCCGCGAATACACCTATAAAGTTGAGACTAAGTGAAAAGAATAGAGGAAGAGAGTTAGAGGTCAGCATTGATGGGAGACGAAGGAGTAGAGGCGTTGGTGTGGGAATGGAGGTCAGAGTCAACGGCGAGGATATTGTGAAAGGTCAGGAATGGCATGGAGGAGTGCCTTGTGTTATGAGGGGAGCGAAGAGCGGCGTTCAAGAAGACGACGGATGGGTTGGAGGTTTAAATGGGTTATTGAAATTCAATTATCCTTTCGGAGAGGAATGACGGACGATTCGAGAGAGTACGAGCTTCAAAGAGCCACGAGATGACCAGAAACTGGCTCACCTCGATGGGAAGGGGCAGCGGAAGGGAGATGCGGAAAGGCACGATGAGAGAGCGCTTTCTGACAATACACAGGGCGGAACTTGACTTCTGATAGCTCACAGCACTTTCTACAGCCATCTTCGTTTATGAGCGGAATCCCCTCGTATCTATTAGAGTCCTCACTCGGCAGGCCTCAGCGCAACGATGCTGTGCTCAGGATGAGTCGGTCCTTTTGAGATGCGTTTTCTTAAGACAACTGACGAGTCAGAGAATCGCTGATCTCAATCGTGCTGTCTCACTTCAGCTGAGCTTAGAACCTGCTCTGAACGAGTTCAATCTTTCATTCCAGACATGGATATGTCCTCTTGGACACTTTCGTTCGCAATTGTCGTTTAGATGCTTGGCCTGTAAGAAAAGGGTCCTGGCGTGCATTGGTCTCAAAGTATTGCCATTGCTGTGCGAGTCGGATTCGACCGTTTCCGGGCTTGATTCGGATGATAAGAGTCCGTTGGAAAACTCTGTCATACGTTGCGAGTACTTGCATATTTACTTGCATTTCATTCGCATTGGATTGTACGTTTGTCACACTCCTAACGACTAATGACCTGCGAACGATCCCAAGTGTTACGTTCACTTGTACGAGGTGTCAATCTCAATTATCACTTACACCATTGCTGAGCCTAAGTTGAGAATTGGTTCTTGAATTGAATTACTAGATGCCATACTGGTTGCTCTGCAGAGTCCCAACTATTCCCTCAGGTTCGACGACTAAAATGCTAGAGTTAGAACTCAGAAGTAGGGCAATACAAAACGCTTGTTACATATTTTTTTTCCTTCTTTAGCACGCAACGTGGTACTCAAACTTTGCAATTCCGAAGATCTGCATGGCTTCGTTTCCCCATTTTTGCCTAATTGACAATGCCGCACGAACTTGCTGCAAGGGCCCGCGACGCCCCCACTGCCGGGTCTTTAATCTTTTTCCGAGTGTCTACTTGAGGCTCTTGGGCAGCTTTGTAACCCAGTTTTCTTTCCACGTCTCAACGGAGCGTACGATTATCTAATTCTCAGCGTTACCAAGCACTGTTGATACATCTTCATTTATCTCTTCCCACGTCTGTTTTCAATGTTCTGTGGAGTGTCTCTTTTCGGACTTCTTGCTTGTCTACTTGGCTCCTGCCTGGCGACTCGTCAACTCGGGATCTGTTGCACCAGTCTGGTTCTACATTCAACGATAACACCCACCTAATGTGGACAAATAAGTGGTCGCACCAAAAGCCACACCTCGACCGTTCCAGTCGTTATTACCGTGGCAGCTCCGAGGGATTTGTTGGAGATGTACAGACTACGTATAACTATCGAGAGACACAAGACTCAGCCCAAGATAGGTTGCCAAAATCGGCTCGAAGTTGACGATGAAATTCTCTACATAATATGGATTTGCCGCCGAAAACAATCGACATCCAAGCATCCAACATTGGCATTCAAAAGTCTTCTCCACTTTCGACAAAGCACTATCAATCTATCGCCATGGGTCTCTCACCAATGATTTCTGCTTTTTTGGCAGCAGTCTCTCTTTTGGAGCCTGCTTACGCACTGCCTGTCACGTCAACTCCTGGAACCTCATTCTGTCAAGGAACCGGATATGGAAGTGAGTACGCATATTGCAACTGGGGTATCGGCGACTACACCGCGCTCTCATGCACTTGCAATACGCAGCCTCCAGGCCAGTCGTGAGTCCATCCCATCTCCAAGATGGCGCCATGGTGACTGACAATTTTACCCAGCGATTTATGCCATTTCTACTCGGTCTCCAATTACGAAGGTTTAGAATACAAAGGCTACGGATACCCTGAGACTTGCTACGACTTCAACTACGCACAATGGAACGGACAGCTCGGCACGGTATCCTCGGTGAGCCTTGGGAAGGGTGCTACAAGCTGCTGGTTATATTCGCAACCTGGATGTGCGGGGTACTACACTGAGATTGATTCAAATGTTGCGAAATTATCTGGCAATGTTTTCTCCTACAAATGTTACGGACCCGTGGCTCCTCCCCCTGAGTATGGCTCTTCGACACAGAAGCATACAACGTCACCATCTTCCATCTATACTCCTCCTGCAACCACCAGCTTGAGGTCCACGAGCTCAAAAAATGGTGTTTCCACGACGACAATTAAAACGACCTCAGTGCCAGGCTATGCGCCTCCGCAATACTCGCCCCTTCTTTCAAGCTCGAAATCCAATGGAATACTCACTACGTCTAGCACAACTTCTACACCAAAGACATTGGTACCTACATATCCTGTTCCCGTGACAGGCCCATCATCCTCGAGCGGAAAGGGGGGCATAGTCTCGACCTCGCTGCCCCCGCCAATTGTGTACTCTCCAAAGCCAACAACCACAAGACTCACCTACCAACCACCTGTATCAGTTCCAGTCTCCTCCAGCTCGAAAAGTGGTGGAGTACTAACGTACACTACTTCTAAGCCAATCCCAACGTCTTCAATACCTGTCTACCAACCACCTGTATCAGTTCCAATCTCTAGCTCGAAGAGCAGTGGGATTCTAACACACACGCCGATCCCAACGCCTTCATATCCCGTCTACGTCCCGCCAGTCTCAACTCCATCTTCCAGCTCAAAGAGTGGTGGAGTCCTGACGTATACTACCTCTAAGCCGATCCCAACACCTTCATATCCCGTCTACGTCCCACCAGTATCAACTCCATCCTCCAGCTCGAAGAGTGGTGGAGTCCTGACGTATACTACTCCTAAGCCGATCCCAACACCTTCATATCCCGTCTACATCCCACCGGTGTCAATCCCATCTTCCAGTTCGAAGAGTGGTGGAGTCCTCACGTATACTACCTCTAAGCCGATCCCAACACCTTCATATCCCGTCTACATCCCACCGGTGTCAATCCCATCTTCCAGCTCCCGGTCCGGAGGTATCATCGTAACTCCCTCGTCGACCACTCTGGTTTACGTGTCCACACCTACACGGTCCTCATCAAGTTCGAAGTACGATGAGCATTCAACCACGTCAAAGCCGGCGCCTACTACTTATAGTCCAGTATACGCTCCGCCACCAGTCCCAGTCACGACATCGAAAGGCGCTTATTACGGCTACCCGTGAGCTTAGGCAGATGCTAGAGATGGTCAGGCATTTGTGCCATGGGCCTGCTGGATGGCCTTATTTCTGACTAGAGGGATGTGTTTTCAGAGAATTGGACTGTAGGTCCCGATTTTGTGTTATTGTTTAAGATTTTACTTGATTTTGAAGGAAATTTTGATTTTGTAGATCGTCTATTGGATGACATTGGTTGACTGGACGTTGCAGTTGAACACAACTTTTTATTCTCTTCTTCCTAAGGTCGGTTAGTAAGCTCGCTGCTTCTACTCAGGCTGCCGTATTATAGTATCCAGGGACATTCAATTGGGTGACACTGTTTAGCTCAAGTCAATCTTTAGTGAATTAAGTGGGAATTATCATCGAGTCAAGAGATTTTCTTGTGACTCTGAGATTTATACTGTTTAAAGCCTTCCAAACGCTTGGGGAAGGGTCCCCAAATAAAAACTAGCCAAGGCCACAAGCTGCACTAGCTAACAAACTCTGAATACAATCTGCTCCTCCAGGCTCCAACCTTAATCCTTTTCGCCATATAAGATTCCAACTTCCGGTGGCACAGCTTCAGCGTAGAAAACAAAAGCGCGACAATCAATACTTGCACGAGGAGGGTCATCGGTCCCAGCTCGTGTATTGAAGAAAGAGGTGTGTGGACATGCTAGTCAAATCCGTTATCATCAGCACAAGACCTCACTAATTGGGTTCATTGCCTTGCTTCACTGACCTTGTAGAGTGTCGGGAATCAGCACTCTTGAAGATCAGGAGCTCTGATACCGTCTGCTCCGGTAGCCAATACCATTTCTGCGATGGGTTATAGTTGACTTGCACATTTTCCGTGACCCAATCCTTATACACGATATCTCCTGGCTCGCCATCTCTTTCAAAATCAAACGACTGTGAATCGCAGAGGGCCAAAGGCTAGTCACGAACTGGGCCCTTGAGGGCTCGCCATACATTAGAGCCAACATTCCTGTACTGTACTTGGTATTTGGGATAAACAAACCCCTCCCATGTAGGGTGTGGTTCTAGCAGGTTCTCCCCAACAACAATATAAAAGCGAGCCGACGATTATGACTTTACTGGCAGGTTCTAATAACCCATCTTTGGAAGAGTTATTGGTCTTGGCAATTGAACCTTTGTTGAGAACAAACCTCTTTTCTACAAATTTTTGATCATGGATTATGCCGCAAATTGAGCGGTTTGAAAGGCACCCAAATCGTGCAACCGATCTGAATGGTTTGGATCTGTCTATTGCGAGACTTATTTATAACTTGATACAGGTTGTCGACCTTGTGGCCATGTCATCCACCCTGGTGTAGAACTCTAGATCCTGACGAAAGCCATACAAGACATTGGAAGATATAGTTCTGAGCTCCCGACCACTCGCGAAAGTATTCAGCTGGGCGGGATAAAGAGCAAGGGGACATCCACCATCATCCTAATCTCTACCTCCGAAGGTTCGCAGCGATGACCTTCTTGTTTCCCGCGTTTCTATTCGCCAAGGCAAGCCACAAAGCTTCCCCTCCGCCACCACTATGTTCGGCCGCGACTTCAGCTACCTCCAAGCATAAAGGGATCATTTCCCGTGAATGGGCTGCGTGAATTTTGCGAGTTCAAAAGAAGACAATCCGACCGCTTTTCCATGTGGAGGATGAAACTAAGAGTCTTTCGCTCTATATAAGTATCTTCTGGTTTCTTCGCATTATTTTGAATTCCTCGTTCTGCAACGAATCATATTACTCCCTCAACAATACGGCAATGGGCGTTTATGATTCGCTCATGAGCTCTGGATAAGTCTTCTCTTACCTTGTTCGACCACTATGTTTCAACTTCGAGACGTTTCAATCGTCCTCGACCCGCCTCCACATGGGGTCTTTACATTCGAAGATACCGTCACCGGAAGGGTCCTCTTCGAAAGTCACCGCGATGAGAAGCTCGATTGTTGCCAAGTTTACTTCCACTGCTGGGTCGGCACACGCGTGGTAAAAACTTCCGGCAATGTTCAAACAACCCAAATCCAAACAGCCAGCTACATAGATAAGGATGTCTTGTTTGGAACCTCCAAGAAAGTCTATACGGGGAAAGGCGAGACTCTCCAGAAGAGAGTGCGATATGAATGGCCATTTCAGTTCGATTTCCGCTCTGAAATCGGTGACGCTGCTTCTTTGCCTTCAAGTGGGAAGTATGGGAATGGGAATGTCGAGTACAAAGTTATTGCCATGCCAATGTCTCCAGCTCAAGTTGCCAACGGTGAACAAACGTTCAACAAATTCATGGATCCAAATGATCAGCTCTTTCAGAAGAATGCTCCGATCGACATGACCGGTCTTTTCATGTCTGCAGCCAAACATCTAGGTGGAGCTGCGGAACAGGAACTTCAATTCATGAAAATTCGGCCTTTTGATTCGGTCAATGGGACTCTGAGAGATTTTCAGTCAAGCCACGAGATTGCAGCGAGCAATCTGCCCCAGCTTCTGCCGTTCCTTGATGCTGGTCCAGAGAATCATGGATTTTTCTCGAGATCGGCTCATATTCAGTTTGAAGCGGAACTTCAAATCCCGTGGGAAATTATAGAGACTGCTTACTTCCCATTGCTGTTGAAAGTAACCTCCCCACAGAGAGGATGGGCCGAGAACCCACCGCCAGCCACTCTCAAGGGGCTCAAGATCCATCTGGTTTTCCTCACGGTGGAGCGAGCAACTGCATGGGATCAAGTACATAAACATAGTCTACTTCTACTTGATGCCAAAGACCTCAGCATACCTCTTGGTGAAAGAGAAGTTGACTTGGGTCAGATCTTCCCAATTCGAGCGGCGGGCCCCGGTATCGTTCCTTCATTCGATACTCGTCTCATGACGCGGAAGTACCTCTTACCAGTCGAAGCCAAGATTGAAATAGCAGGGAAAGAGTTCCATGCCAAATTTCCGGACGTCAAAAACTTCGATATTGTTTCCCAGTATGTTGCTGTTGGTCGTGCACTACCTCCCCCAACTCCCCAGGAAACAACTCCGTCAGCGCCGAAGGAGAAACCATTTTTCCAGCTGCAGCGCAGCTATATTGGAAGGATCTCTCAAAACTCCCCAGGGATCATCAAGGAGGGCAGTGTATTCGAAGCGGCACTCGCGGTTTCCAGAGCGCTCGCCAGATATCAAGTGCCCCACGAATTTCCCGGCGGCTCACTCGTTAGGATCCTGCCCTACAGATACGACAGGAACCGAGCGAATTCCAGCAATTTCGACAAAGTTACTGATAGTCAGAAGATCGAAACCTGTTTCTCCGAGGAGAAGAGTTTGAGAATCATCGAGCCAGTTGGGTGGTCAATGGAGGAGCGACTGCAAATCAAGTTAAACTACAGCGATGCCACCAATGGAGCAGACTTGACAGTATGGTTCCCGAGTAAGTCTTATCTGCTTCAGCGCGCTTGAGATAATTTCTGATTTGAAGACCAGCTACCCTGATATGGCACGAAGATCAGCAGAAGAAGTGGGCCAAAGAGACGAAGAACCCTGCAGATGCCATCAAAATCGATGCAGTATCTCTTTTCAACTATCGTCTGTCATGTGCAATCTCTCAAGACAGACTCAGTGAATCTCAGCTCGAAGATTTTGCTGGCTTATATCTGACGTTCAGCAAGGACTTGCATCATCATAGAAAACATATTGATGTAAACGCCGCTCGGTAAGTTAATCGCACTCTATCTTTCTCCGGGCGCTTAATTCTGGTTGATAATTGGGAGCGTTTGCTAACGGTTGAATGTCTACAGTATTGCAGTGGGAAGGTACCCCCAAATTTTGACCGTCCTGGAAGACATCGGTATCAATCTCGAGGAAGGGAAGGGCAAGGAGAGGATGCCTGCACCGGTTCTGGACAAGGAGAAAGGAGTTGAGCCCGACTACGAGGAAAGTTTGGTGAAAGGAATGAAGAAGCACTCCTTTTTCCATCGAAAACACTGAGTTGGAAGTTTGAGATGTCATTGGAAGTGCGTTCACTTAGTACAGAGCCCCTTTCTGGCGTGGTTATGGTGCAGCTTTGGGTAATCAAGGTGTCGACGGTATTAAATATCGCTGTTTATTATCGGTTTGTCAGATTTCAGTTGATGCTACAATCAGTTTTCGAGACCCGCTTGTCATGCAAGAGCTCTGTGAATCATCGCACTTCTGCACTTTGCTTGAATGGTCTTGAATCATAGATGAGTCTTATCTCCAGCAATATCTTGATGACTCGGGATCTTAAATTCGCTTCCCAACATCATTATCGTCACCAACGTCATACACAGTAAATAGCACCACAGCATCGTCAACTCCATTCTTAGCAGGCACATACAGAAGAAAAATTCATACATATTGAGATGTGCAATCACATTTTAAACCAGCACTCATGCGGCCATCCTACTCACGCTTCTCTGAGAACCTGCGGAACTCCTACAGCACCAGGTCATCAAAAAACTACTTTATATTCTCCCAACTCAACACCTTGCCTACCTTGTCAAACAAGAACCACTCCATCAATTAGTAACGCTCACCAACTGATGAGGATGTCGATTCCTCCTCCATATGCCACCGTTCTACCAGCCTCTTTGCCACCACCATACACACCTCAACCGGTCTTCTATCCCTTCCAAGTCCCCGCAGGCCCGACCTTCCGACTGATTCAACCGGCTTCGACGATCCTACTCCAGCCAATACCACTACTACAGCCACAAATCGTCGTCTTCCCATCGCCCCTCTCCAACAATTCCCCAAGAATCTTCCAAGGACCCCCGCCGTTCCCACCCTATATCCCGGGCCACGTACCGTCCTGGGTACCCCGCGAGATCCGCTACGAGCTACACCAAGGTATCCTGACACCAGTCGAGCACTTCGCTAGCCCGACAACTCTAGATACAGCGCGAGGCTGGAATCCAATTCATGGTCACAATAACGGAGCACCGCCTCCTGGATCTAGATCACGAGGCTGGAACCCAATCTATGGCTATGATAACGGACCGCTCCCTCCGTTCGCAGCGGGTGGGGTTGCACCGGTGAATTTCGCAAGTCCGCTAGGCCACGTCGCTGTTTCCGGTGCGGCTGGAACGAGTATGGAACCTGGTGCTGCTGCTGGGAATGAAACGAATAGTCAGCCTGCCAGAGAAGAGGCTCAAAGTTCCGTAACAAATGGAAAGGAGGGTAGGGTGGAGAGTGAGGGAACGTTGAGAGCTGAGCGTGAGGGAGAGGGCGAGGCTGGGACTTCTGCGGTCGAAGGGGATGCTTCTAGAGTGTCGATTCGAAATGGGGGTCAGATCACGAGAAGTGAGATGGATAGAAACTTGGCTGCAGTTGAGGATACGAGCTGAGTCTCAGATGCTGGAGAGTTGAAGGGTGATAAAAGATGAGTTGATGAGTTGATGGTTCGAGGTGTCAAATTTCTGTCCATGTTTTCACCGTTGGCCTTGAAAGGAAGGGACGAGGCGATGATTTGATCGTTGATCTGATGTGTTGTTTTAAAGTATCCCGAAGATGGTCGGTTGTGTGGTGATGGAGCGCGCCGGTATACTTTCTCCATGACCAACTGAAGTATACGGTTGGAAATATGGTCAAGACGATAGAGGCGACAAGCCCTTTCAGGCTCGGGTTAAGGCCGCATTGGCTCGGTCTATTACATCGCCAGAACCAAGAGATCCGTAGTTGAAAGTTTCAACTATTTGGTAGTACTCTGGTGCTCTATTCTCGGTCTTCTAACCGCATCACGTGCTCTAGTCGTCTATATCCGGGCCAATCAGCTAAGCCGCCTCAACCTCCCAAGTATTCGTATATCACAAAATAAGAGTTTTGTTTCCACGAACGATCAAAGGTACCATATCCCAACACATACTCGAGTTGGGTGAGTTTGCTACCTGACCTCCTACCACCGAAAGTAAGAGACACGCCCGACAGGCTTACACGAATAGCCTTGTTACTCTCCTCGTTTTTCTTTTTTGACATTTTGCCTTTTTTTTTGTTTACCCATCATTTTTTTTTTTGAGCGACCTTGACACTGACGCCTTGATGGAATCGACGCGTATATGCTAAGTGATGAGCGCGATAAATTGATGACTTCATGTATGACAGTAATACAGTATGAACTATGAAATATAGACAGGGTAAAGCTTTTTACTCTACCATGCGATCTATCTCTATTTGTCTCTCATCTCTCATGAAATGCACACGCTACAGTATTTCGAACTTCAACGTCCAGCGGAGAAAGAAACAACAGCCCATTTACCACTCCATGCCCATTTCCGAGCGCCACTATCACCGCCCCCACCTTCTGTAGCACGCAGCTCTTCATCTAGGCCAGGCTTGAGGCCGACAACTACGTCTGCTTTGCATGTGCGTAAGGAAAGAACATTGACGCCGGATCCAGGTCCCAAAGGTCCAATTGCATCTGCAAATGGTGTTGTTGGGTCCCACATAGCCTGCTAATGTTAGGAGATCCAAAGAGCCGGCAAATGAACTTACATCTCCAGTCAACTTTCGGTAATTCAGATCTCCCTTGAAAATGACAAACTCAGCCTCCTTCAAATCCTCATGGAGACGAGGCTCAGTAGCTGGTAGTCTCCAAAAACTTCCTCCGTGTGTCCAGAGGTTGTTCGGTCGGATAGTGAGTTGTCCCTCTGCATGAAAATTGCTCCACTCGGAGAAGAGGAATGATATTTCATCGACCTCCTTTGGCGAAAGTGGCAGAGGTGTTTTACCCGCGTTCTTATCTTCATCAGAGGGCGTTGAATAGAACGTTTGCGGGTCGGCCAATACGTTGAGCAGAGCTGCAAAGTCGCTTGGTAGGACATCCGAGACGAACCAAGGGATTGATTTAGGGTGAAGGACAATGTTTGTAGCAAGACCTGAGGAGAGGAGGAAACCAGCTAGGATGAGATCAACATAGAGCTCAAACCCCGCATTATCCAGCACAATATCTACTCGGCGCTTCTGCTTTCCTTCCTTCTTCGCCTTCTTGAGAACATTGTATGCAATTTCCAAGTCGTTGACAATGATGTTTGCCTCCGAAGCCTTGCGTGCTTCAGATCCTTGCAACTTTTGTATATCTTCATAAGTCATATTCGTCAAGAGGGAGAGATCAGTGGCGTTTCCCCAAAGACAGATTTCGCACATTTCCATGAACAGGATTTTCTCTGCTTCATCAACCTCTGTTTCTGATCTGTCACTCTTGTGTGCCATTTGGGTTACGAGTTCGTGATATTGGGCTGCGAGTTCGACAACGGCTGGACGTGAGGATCGGAAGGTGCCTAGTTTTTGTTTCGAGAATACATCATAGGATTTCCACTGCTTCGAGAGTGCGAAGTACGTTGAAATACGACTGGCCTGTTAGCTATTGTAATAGTGGACTTTATTGGGAATCGTACCGGTAGAGGTAGCATTCCGCATAGAGCCAAGCAACATTGAACCATGATGGGGTACCCCGTTGTTCCAATTCCTTATTGTAAAGCGCAATATCGGATTTGCCATCATCTGGAAGAGGTCTCCCAATGTTAGAAAGGGCCTGACCGAGGCATGGGAACGTACGTCAATTTGCGATCATGTTGTAATTCGTATTTGAGCCTGGCAAGGTCCTCAACAATTCGTTTGCCCTCTTCTCTTTTCGTTTCTTCGGTTGTCTCTGATACAGCTCGGTGTACATCATCAATGGCGCCGGTCTTCGCACTGCATTCAGCAGAGATCTTTCAGAAGAGATATTTGCTTACCAGAATCACCGGCCATCTATCTCTCGCAGAAATATACGCAAATGAGGTCTTGTCTGAGGTAGACGACAAGGGCGTTTTGGGGTCATACTCCATCTTGCTGTTGTCTGGCGTTGAAGCTGGGAATGAATCGACCCTTTACTCAACTTCGTGCCATCTGAAAGCGCATGTAGCCTGTTTCAATCTCTTCCCGTCGCGAGATGGTAAATTATTCTCCAGATCGTAGTGGGGGATGCGGGGCAGAGAATGAACACTATCACGTGATAGGACGTAGATTTAACCATAAAAGATGTTAATATTGTGTATTTAAGTACTATATAAGTCTAGGATAAACCGTAGTTATTATATTATGTTGGTATTTAAAGGTTAAATTTTAGCTGGATGAATCATGGTCGGAGGTGGAAATGGCCCCGGAATCATAGTACGGTGGCCGAATGATACTTTGTGTTGGACTAGACTCACTCGGCAGGTTTTTGTAGATGGTACTGTCACTATTCTTCATTGATGATATGGCTGTCTTGATAAGCCATTTGGTGTCTTCTGAGTACGAGGGCCAATTGAAAGCAGCAAAGAAGCAACTTGTGGCATCGGTCTACCGAGGAACTAGATATCAAGACTACTAATAATATTACGACACTTTTAAAAGAGCAAACCCCTGAATCCCTTCGCTTATGGAAAGGGGCCAAGTGAGTCTACGAAAGTACATGTGCATGAAGTGCAGAACTCTGAATAAGGCAGACCTTGGGCTGCTGTTAAGTTTCAACTCTAAATATCTCTTTTGTGATGTCTTCATATCCCATTTCTTTGAAGCAACCAGTGTCGGAACTTTACTTGCAAGCTGCCGTGCACCAGTATGACTTTTCCTTCATTCCCACTCTATTCTTGCCTACTAGTATCAAGTCATCTGAGCATCCCTAGTAACCTCCTATTCATAAAACACTTTTACTTTACTTAAGGGTTTGAATGTTGACCAGTTCACCGCATGAAAGTCTAACACGTGATCGTGCGTCGACGCTAACAAACACCAGCCACCTCCCAGCCTCCATTTCAACTCCACCACCAACGTGTGATTCCTAGACCGTTGGCAGTGATGCATCCAACGACGTTCCTGCAAGTATTAATACACTCACGATTGCTAGCCCACTTACTCTCAGACTAACCAACGCCTTCGTCTTCCCCCTTCTTGCCGCCACATCTAGACAAAGAAAATGCCATATTTTAGCAATTCCCCTGAGGCCTTAACGCCTCGATATTCTAATTCAAACACATGCAGTGGTATCACACAAAATGGGCTGCCTTGCAAAAGGCCTCTCAAGTCGCCAAATACATCTCCAAGTTCGAGTCCGAGTCCGCGGAGAGTTTGTATAGATAGCCTTTGCTGGCAGCATAAAGATCAAGTGCAGATCACAGAACCTCAGTCCGGCGCAAAGTTGAAGGCACGAACCTCTATCGACACACTTGCTGAAAGATTGGGTCTCCTTGAAATTGAACAACGCCGGCGCCGGAAAACTCTCCCAAAACAAGAAATCCAGGCTGGTCCAAGGAGAAAGCCACAGCCGAGGAGCTATATGGGACTGTTCTGCTGCATTGGTGAAGCTGATGAGGGACGGAGAGCTCCAAGACCAGCCAGTAAACCTCCCCGGAGGACCACAGTAACTATTCCGACTCACATAAACACGAAACGACCCGCGATAGTACGAGATCCTTCCTCGCGGACAGGAGAATTCCTAGCCCTTATACCACCATCCACCTCACCAGAAACTGCGGCATTTCTCCTTGCAGAACTAGCGAAACCATTCTCAGAGCACGATGATGATGGCTACATTTATATGTTTGTAAGTAATGGCACGCGAGAATCTCCACTCAGGCCCGTTTCATGCATATCTGAGCTATTTTCTGACTTTTCTAGTGGCTCACTCCCTCATCCCTCCCCTCGGCCCCTCCTTCAGAAGTTGCAAAGTCCCTGCTATCTCCACCAACCCGACAAGTCGGCCAACGACGACCCTCAGAAGTGATCAATACCTTCGCATCGAATGCCCAGTCCTCCGATAAGAAAGCCATACTTCTGAAGATTGGAAGAGCGCAGAATGTACAAAGGCGGTTGAACCAATGGACACGGCAGTGTGGCTACAATCTATCACTCATCCGATATTACCCATATCAGTCGAGCACGCTCTCTTCAACTAGTATCAACGAACTGCCAAAGACACCGAGAAAAGTAGCGAATGTTCACAAGGTGGAGAGGTTGATTCATATCGAGTTAAATGGGAAGAGAGCCATTGGCCATGGTAAGTGTGAAGCCTGTGGGAAAGAGCATAGGGAATGGTTTGAAGTAGAAGGAAGCAGGAGTGGGGTAAAGGCTGTTGATGAAGTTGTGCGAAGATGGGTTGAATGGGGAGAAAGAGCTGCTTGAGATGAATGAATTATGAGATAAACATGAATCGCACTAACGCCTCCACGAGCCTTCTGGGAGACCCAGCTCTTTGCCCTGTCGCTAGCGAGATCCCATTTGACTGCCTTCAATGTTGCCACAGCGTTTTTAAACAAGCTTGGATCTTCTCGGTCACATCCCTTCTGCTGCTGAGCCTTGCATGTTCGTGCCGCCCAGCACTATGGCCGAAGCTTTTTATGTTCTGATTTGCCTGTTGCAAGAGATTGATGGGATCGAAGGTTAAGACTCGAGACCGTGGCGAGAGAATCTTGGGTCAATATTATTAGATTTTCGGTGTAATTTGCTTGAGTCGGATCGAAAGGCTGGCCTAGAAGAAGAACTTGGGGATACTGAAGGTGGGATGGCACTCTCATTGGAGACCTTCGCTTCAAAGAGTTCTTCCCAAAGAAGCATACTTGAATATAGCCGGACCTAAGGGGAGAAATAATGGCATCATGTGCGTAATCTGACCGGAGTCTAATCGTAATTTTGCCCTACCACCTGCTTCTGATTCTGGATCAAGCGGCTCGGAGGTCTTCACATCCAAAGACTGATCCCTCGATTTCTACAAGAACCAGTGCTCAGGTTTATCAGACTTGACACATAAGAGCCTCCCTCTGACTCCCAAAAATAAATTCACAATATCCAGCATCCGCTGTCGTTACTCATGCTCACCCACCCCCCTTTGTGCATTGTGGTCGTATCTGTCCAGACATAGAACGAACTTCTGCGATTAAATCGACCTAGTAAACATTATGTATGCCCATGCTTCAGCTCCTCTGGACTTCTGGGAATCTCGATCGCAGCGCCTGTAACTTTGGAGGGGGAAAATACGTGTGGAAGACTCTGGGTGGCGAAGAGATTCTTCGTCTGGATCTTGAAGTAGTCAAGAGTTATTGGATGACCAAATGTTCCTGATCTGTCCATTTATGTGGATTCTTGGAGATGTCTCGTAAAGCCCAAGCTTTTAAAAAGGGAGCACGGTTTGAATCTTTGAGAAAGCTGCATCAAATCTTGACAGCTCAAATTGCCTTTGCATGATTTGGACTTCTGAGGCAATTCAGCTCTGTGTTAAATTTTCCAGACGATTGAAAAGGCCCATGGAATGTGGAGTTTGCGAGAAGAAATGGGTAAGTTGAACATACTGGGTAAACAAGATCCTTATTTGCTTAATTGAAGCTTTGGACATGATGTCCAAGATGAGAGCTGTCGATTTGTCTATACGCACGCAAGCAAGCAAGCAAGCAAACAGCCTTCTTATGAAACACCTTCAAAGCTTCATGATAGATTTCCTCATTGCCCAAGAGTGCCTCAATCATTAGGGGTCGCTTCGAGTTCTAGTAGTCCGCTACATAGTGTTCGAAGATTATCTCCCAAAACTTAGGGGGGGTGTTCCGACCGCCAAGAGGCGAGGAAAATGACAGAAGCTTTCTCGATGCATGTGATCGTGGTGGTTTCATGAAGCTCGGAGCGAAGGATCTTGCAGCCAATGGCAGTACAGTTGATAAGGTGGCAGTTGCGAAGTGCAGAAGTGTGGACAGTAGACTTCCTGATTGTTGAGTTTCGAGGCGAGCTGTTCTTGATCGTTGAGAAAGGATGTAGCGCCAGAGACTGAGGATATAATGGATGCGCGCTAGGAAATGCTTCGTCAACTTGCAAGACATTTGTTGAGAAATAAGTCTAAAAGGTTGGAGCTGTGACGTCGAGACACCAAGAACTTCAACGGAGAGAGATTAACAAGCATTAAAAGCACATTTTAATCTACCTAGGAATTGCTTTAGTTACATCTCTTGCTCTCTTCCATCCTCGCAGGAACATGTTACAACCCCATCAGGCAACTGGGGAGGATCGAGCTCAATGAACAAATTTGCGATCAAACATAATTTCAAAAACGTAAAGTTGATATGCGCTGAGAAGAGATTTGGTTGACTCATAGATAGACTTCTTTCGAAGCAGAAGCTCATGCAGGTTAACTGTACCTATTGTCCAGCTTCTACCTATTATATGTGCATGTGCTTCTACTTCGAAAGAAGTCTATCTATGAGTCAAGGATAGATCCAAATCTCTGCTCAACGCATATCAACTGCTCTCAAGCTCACATGACATCGTCTTCAATTCCTTCCATAGCATCCCCCTCTGGGATCGTCTCCAGAGTCATCTCCGAGTCAGTCATTTCGACATCCTCATCTTCCTCCAATGTCTTGACGTGACGCAAGTTGGTAGGCGCAAGTTGGGGGAAATGGCCAGCAGCATAATGCTTGAATCGACGATGACCTCGCCTCTTGCCTGGCAGGCGCTCACCCTTCTCAAACGTATGTCCAATGACCTCCCACAAAGCCGCCTTTCTGTATTCGCCAACGCGTTCATACACCTCACCCCGGTTGTGGGCAGCCTGAAGCTTGACCATCTCCAGATCTCGATATCTGAAGCATGGTCGCTCCTCTCCACCGGTGTATAGGAGGTTGATGTAGGGGTTTTTGTTTTTGTTGGACTTCGGCTTGGGGAGGTCGATGGGGAAGCGAGTCTGGAATCCACGACTGCTATGGCGATTTCGGCGGCGACGACTGTAGTATGTTTGTTCTTCTGCATTTGAAACGCGAACTGACAACTCGGAAGGCGTTGGGGTGGGAGGTCGGGATGGGGTGCGATTGTAAGTTAGGTCGGAGGTTGAAAAGTATCCTGGTGGGCGTTGGTTCGAAAATTGAGAAACAGATCTTAGACTTGGAGTGGGAGGTGGTGATGGGAGGGAATGATATCCGATATTGACAGTAATTGTGCTGTTGCCCTCGGTGGTAGCAATTGGCAATCCTCGCGAACGAGTTGCGGTGGGTCGATGAATAACCTGAACTTCAACAGGAGGCGTATCGACTCGAGCATCTTCTTCATTGAATTGACGAGCAAGCTCAGATGAGTACTCGTTAGGGGTATCAAGCAAGCTTGAAGAGGCGGAGGAGCAAGAGCCAAGCTGATTGCCCGGGTTAAGTTGAGTGACTATTCAAGCATTTTGAGTCAGCTTTATTTCTTCCTGCCAGGTGAAGATCCCCTCACTTCCACCCGATGAGAATGTACCAAGAAGAAAGAGGCAAGAATACGAACAGTAAGTGCTCATGTCAATCACGTCTTCTTCAGTGGCTGAAGTGCACGATATTCCAGGGATGAAAGCCGAGGCGGACGGATCGAGAGCAACCTTTTTAGCAGAGGCTTCTGTATCAATTGCTTGAGAGCGTGCGTGATGTCTTTCGACTTCGGAGATGATAGTTTGGAGTGACATGATTATGGCGGTGCAAGAAATGTTTGAAATGATAAAGTTGTACGAGGAAGATGCTTGACGTTGATGTTACAAGAGGTTGAGAGGGAAATGAATAGAGGGGGGAAAGAATAGAGAGGAAAAGATTTGAGGTGTGGGGAAACTATTGAAGCGCTTCTCACACTTGTAGCATTTCAAAGGTGAGATCATCCAAAAGTGAAAAGTTCCAAAGGTGAGAGGATTTCAGCCATTGTCGCGAAAAATCGCGTAAGGCCACACTCAACTAACAGAATCAGAGAAGCCCAGGCAGTGGATTGGGATAGAGTCTACAATCATTGCCCTTTGGCCTGGTTAAAATGATTTATTCTGGTCATTCAAACAATCAAAATGATTCTTAAGTATCTTCAGTGACTTGAGTATTTTTAAGCTTCCCTCGAGCAAGCTGGGACAGCTTGCGAGCTACGTGCTTGTGATGCATAGGGTAACATTATAACCTATGAAGATGAATCATGAAGATGAATAATTTGGAGCGGGGGCAGAGCCAGACGCGGTCATGTTGAGTGACATCGAGAATCATTCGCAGGTCTTAGAGGCACACTTGGCGGGGAAATTACTCTGGAGACATCTCAAACAGAATGTGTAGTAGGAACACTGAATGTATTTGGACTGATGCTTATGATGCACTATCTACATCAGAAAAGCCAGAAGCGTGTCACGTATTACTTGGTCTTCGCGACTTCTATTGCTTTGACCGACGCTCCATGTCATGGTGCGCCCTGGACCATTTTTGCCAAACGCCAAGCAATGCAAAGAGAACTCCATACCTTTCTTGTTCTTGTTCCTTCATCTCTTGACTCTTTTCTTCTCTGGCCCATCATCTTCCTCATTATCACTGAGTTCGGCGTATTGAGTTACGGGCTGAGTGTCTTTCCAAGCATTTGTGAAAAGGGGATCGTTCTTGGCCAGATCCGCATACTTCAATAATGCTTCTCTTGGGTCCTCATCTCGCATACTACTCAGCGCAATGCTTTCATTGATATGCTTCTCATCCGGCTGGCTCTTCATGAAAGGAGTAACCATTGGAATTTGAGGTCGTCGAGGATCACGTGATCGACCTGATGCGGTAAGTCCGACTGTTGGGTGTCTCGCAGCATATGATGTTCCAGATGAACTCGACATCACCCCGCCAGGAGCCACGATGCTGTCGCCTGAGATACCCGCAGACTGATCTGTTGTAAAGTTGGGGTCGTCGTCGACATGTCGCTTTTTTGGCGCGCGAGACATAACATCGACGGCGCCGCGAACTGATGTACTCGGATTGTACAGTACGTGGACTTCCGCATTGGCAGAGCCCGTGACAATCTGATTAAGTTTTGGATGCCATTGCACGGTGATAAGGGAGGATCCCGGGGTTACTGGTGTGACGAGTTCAGGCTTGAGGTTTCCAGGGTTCAAGATATAAAGATGTCCAGTCGCAGATCCAGTGATAATACTCGAAGATGTGGGCGAGTACCTAATGTTAGTAGAAGCATAGTGATCCGATGTCGAAGGGTGCGAGACTGTGACGACTGGAGTCTTAAATTTTCGAGTGTCCCAGAGCTTAATTAAATCATCACCGCCTCTTGTGACAACCATTCGACCATCTGAACTGATGTCAATACCTCCCGTCCATGTATTAGGCTTGTGCGCTTCCCTAATTTCTGCTGCTGGTCGAGCATGAGGTCCATCTCCACTCCACATTACAAGACTTCCGTCAAGTGCAGCGGCCACAAGAACATTGTTTCCACCTTGCATGGGACTTCCCCACACCACAGATGTCATTCTGGTTCTCCCTGCGGAACCAGCTGCTCGTGATTTGTGTACAATAACCTCCTTCTGGCTTCTCTTGAAATTGACATCCCAGATCCGTAAAGTGCTGTCTGTACCCGCAGTGACGCAAATATCCCGATTGATAGGATTCCAGGTTCCAGTTGTGACTTCCGAAACATGCCCTTTTGTGTTATTCATATCTCTCAGGTACATGTCTCCTTTGATGAACTCAGCCAAGACCTCTCCATCTCGATTCATAACCTTCGCTTGTGGATGTGCTGAGACACAGAGAAAGGCGCCCCCAGATAGAGGATTGAATTCGACATGGTTGATTGGGTGCGTTTCTGAATTCTCAGAGATCTTCGAGGCACTTGGATCTACACTCTTGAAAGCTCGAAGGGTTGTAGGTGTCATGGAAGCAAAGTCGTGCAGCTTCAAGGTACAGTCTATCGAGCCAGTGACCAATCTTGAGCCCGACGGGTCCAGAGATGCAGTGGTGACAGCACGTTCGTGGGTCTTTAAGACCAGTTCGTGGGAGACAGGAAACTCGTCGTCATCGGACTGATCAGAGTCGTCTGAGGCGTCACTGTCATCAGAGCTGTTGCCACTAGATGATTGAGACTTCGCAAGCACGCTCTGATCTTTCGCTGCTGTGCTGGGTATTGATACTGGAGCCTGCAGCGCTGGTCTCTTCGTCCGGTCGATTTGAGCTGCAACGTCCGGTTCGTTCGTTTTCTTGCCAAAAGCTTGTGGTAAGAAGGCTCTCATAGGATCATCTTCTGCCAATTCAGAGACATCCACCTCGGACTCCCCATCGTCGCTCATCTTGTTGGTTGTGGTTGGTGTTTCGTGGTTGGTGGTCGGTGTTGGGTGTACTGGTCTGAGGCTACAAGAAGCTTACTTATAAAATCTTGACATGACGACGATGGGGTCCCAATGCGCCAATCCTCTGTCGACAACACAACTTCTACCGTTCACTCTGGCGGGGACGGCAGAACCCATTCACAACTATACTTCATGCTCACTGCATTAGTTGGCAATCGTTTTGATATTTGAGCGCCCTCAGGGGCGGGACGAGAGGCGTCGCAAGTCGCATTCCAGCTGCTATGCATTTATCTACGTCGACATTCGATGCCGCAACATCTCCCCTCTTCACTCCTGCGCCGCTCTCTCGAGCCTTTCCTCTAGCACCCTTCGACTCATTCATCAATCTTTCGAAAGGCGAATCTCAACTCCAACGCTGGTCATCGTTAATAGGAATCACCACAGCCATTGTGGGGAACATTGTTATCTCGTTTGCGCTCAACATCCAACGATATGCGCACATAAAGTTACATGAAGCACTGGTGGAGAGAAGAGAGAAGAGCCGGAATACGGGCAAAAGATCCCAGAATGGATACGGAACAGTAGAGAGCAATGGCAACCATGGGGGAGATACCGGCCGTGAAAATGTGGAAGAGGACGATCCATTACAAGAGTCTTACCACTCCGACTCCCAATTATCGGAAAGCTCTGACAATGAGTACGATTTCGATTCCTCGTATCTGAAATCACCATACTGGTGGGGTGGGATTGTATTGATGACCGTTGGGGAAGCTGGTAATTTTCTGGCGTATGGATTTGCTCCAGCCTCGATTGTCTCCCCGCTGGGAGTTGTGGCCTTGATATCGAATTGTGTCATTGCCCCAATCATGCTGAAGGAAAGATTCCGGATGCGCGACTTTTGGGGTGTCGTAGTGGCTGTCGCAGGAGCTGTGACGGTTGTTTTGAGTGCAAAGCAGCAAGAGAAGAAACTGGGCCCTCATGAGATTCTGGGCGCCATCACAACGCTAGAATTTGAGGTCTACATGGCAAGTACAATCGCTTTGATTGTGGTATTGATGTGGGCAAGCCCAAGGTACGGAAACAAGACGATCTTGGTCGACCTTGGGTTGGTGGGATTGTTTGGTAAGTGGTGTAGGTACTTTTTTAGGACAATACTAACGGTATTCAGGTGGATATACCGCACTTTCAACGAAGGGAGTAGCATCTATGCTATCATACACACTTTGGAGAGCTCTTACGACCCCAGTCACTTATGCTCTGCTAGCTGTTTTGATTAGTACAGCCGTGATGCAGGTCAAATACGTGAACAAGGCACTGCAGCGATTCGACTCGACGCAGGTTATTCCGGTTCAATTCGTCATGTTCACTTTGTCGGTGATCATCGGAAGCGCAATCTTGTATCGTGACTTCGAGAAGGCCCATGCAGAGAACGTTGTCAAATTTGTTGGAGGGTGTCTCCTTACCTTCTTCGGCGTATTCTTGATAACCAGTGGTCGGTCCAGAAACGACGAAGATTATGAGGAAAATTTAGCGGAGGAAGGAGAGGAGACAGTGGGCCTTACCACACAAGACGAGCAGGAAGTATTTCCTGACGGAGCTCCCAGACACCCTTCAATTCGCAGAAGGTCGAAAGCTGGCTCAATCCACACAGGTGACTCTACTGTTGATGATCAGGACCCGCATCGATCACGAAGATCCTCGAAAGTCAGCTTTGTCGATCCACGACCGAGGACCCCGCGAATGTACTCGAACTCGTCTCATCAGCCTTCAATTCGAGTTGCTCCCCCTGGACAGCTCCCAGCTGATGCTGAAGATACGCCATTGCTAGTAAATCCTTGGAAGAATTCTTCCGAGGAGCTTCTTCAAGCTGCGCGACACCCAGGGATGCAGAGCACGACGTCGTCGCCTGTACTGCCATCGGAAGCCCAACTTTCTTCCGAATCACTCAGACCACCGACCGCGCGATCGTCTACACAAGCAAATTTTCATACACATCCAAATCATCAACAAGGTCCAGCGCCACCTCAAGGCGACAGACCAGTTACACCTGCGAGACATTCTATATCACGAATGATGCCAGGGCCTCTGCTATCACCTCTTTCTGGGGGATTAAGTGTGGTAGTCGCAGACTCACTTCGACGTGGAATCGAGAGTCCTTTACGAAGCAAACCATTCAGGAGAGCCCGCCTTGGTCTTCGACGAACAAAATCTGGAGGGCACAAATTGGCCTCATCTACAGATGACGTCGATGATGAACTAGGGACGTCGCCTCTGAAACAATCGGTGACGACTCAAGATGTGACTAAGTCGCTGGGAAACGAAGAAGCAGATTCAAGATCCTGGTCTCGAACAACTCGAGCAAGAAGTTTGAGTAATACCTTGGGTGATTTATTTATGGGGAAAAGACAAAGGCTTGAGCGGCCGGGTCCTGACGGGGATGAGGAAGCTGGCCCTAGCGAATCTTAATGTATTCTTGGCATGATGGTGTTTTGGTTTAGGCTTGGGTTCCGGCGGTATATAGAAAGAAGTTAACATGTACAAATTGAAACCTTGTCACCCCAGTCCTGCCGCAAGTAATCTTCTGCTGCGCAGGTTTGAAGTACTGGAACATTTGATGCAAGCGATCATATCATCATCCACATCGTCATATGTTCACGACGACCCGAGCGAAGTGGCTTTTATTGCGATTTGCCATATGATGTTCATTGTTTAGCCCCGGCATGCACTCTAAACTTCATCTTTGGCATCAAATACAAACTGATTTGCGACAGAACTGTACATAACCTTGTTTCCCCAGACTTGCACTTCCTACATCTTTGGTGCTCGTCGAATTGCCCGCTACACCTTTCTTTGGCTGGGCAAGCATTCAATTTTAGCGCATGATGTAGAGGCCCGCCTGCTGTTGTTTTGTCTTGTTCAGGCCTGTCGTCTTCGCTTGGGGTGCCTTCAGGTGATTTATATTCCGCAATACCTTGAGAGAGTTCCTAAACTGCTTGAGAGTTAGTGGGGCTCATGTTGTACATAACAATGCATGAAATAGACATCAAGCAAACATACCAGGCAGCACTCCCAGGGCTATCTACCAGTGTTGGGAAGTTGTATCTGAAGTACATTTGCCTTCTGGTTGAGCGTGAACATTGGACGTTGCAATATCGTACGAGGCTTTGTCCTTGTTATTTTGTTTTTGCTTGCAAGGTCATGGCCGTGAGGATATACCAAATGGTGATTTCTGATACATATATGTGGACGAGGATAGACCAAGGAGTGAAACATAGCAGCTGCTGAAGCTTAGCAAATCTACACAATTGTTTTCACAAAGGGCTGAAGAGTAGGTATAAAGGCCATTTTCATTGTGTGCTAGATGAATCATGTCAAGTGAAGATACTAGGAGTATACCACAGAGTGAAGTAGTCGCAGTTACTAGGCAAGTTTGAGCGATCATTTAGCGTTGCTACAGAGGGTACCATGACTTTTAGACTTCAGAAGTTCTAACGATTTCTTAGCCTCGTTCGCGGCTTGTTGTTTCCAATATATTCGGTCTACTTCGCTTGAGCCACTTTATTCAACTCACTTCACAATAACTTGGACCTCGTCAACAAAATCACTTCTCTCATAGCCCATTATGGCACAATCCAAAAACAACACAGAGGAACAAATGAAGAACGGTATGATGACTGACGAAGAGAAACAACTTGAAGTTGTCGCAGCAGAGAAAGCTGAACAGGAACGTCAGAACCTGTGGGCAAAGCGCGCTGATGGTAAGCTACCTCAACGTCCTTACTTTTCCTTTCGAGCTGTATTGAGATCAACAAGATATGAATCATTCAGATCTGTTGAGCTGAGCTTCATGCTGAACGAAGATTCTCGTTTTATAATAAAGAAGCGATGCTAATGGTCAATACTCTGCAGTCATCTACCATTTCTTTGCATATCGCTACTTTGACCGTTCTGCGACATGCCTCGATCTTCTCAATTTCTCTGATGCAGATATTGACTCCTTCAATCTCACTGCTAACAAAACCCGTGGTCTAAACAACTGGCACGTTTGCGCTGCATACCTGAAGAAGCATGACGCGCCAACCCCAGAGACAAATACCTACCGACGCAAGTTCATCCACCATGTCCGCAAGTTCAACAAGGAGCAGCCCTCTCATTTTCGATTCTATCTCCGAAACCTCACCGCTGATGATATCGAGTATGTCGAGACTCTTGCTGGACAGGACTTCACCATGACCACAGGCGAGGCTGATCACCCAACCATGCTGATCTGGGCTACATCATGTGTTAAGGATAAGGTCCAGGAGGAATTCCTAGATGAGTTGTATCGTGGTATCACTGGTGTTGATCATATTGAGGTGAGCCGGTCGATTCGCTGGTATATTCCAGAGTCTGCAAGAACAAGCTTCCTTCAACGGTCGCGATCCGTGACGCTGTGATGCATTCATTTTCTATAACCACATCTTTTTCACCATACAATTTCCTACTATACTTCAATCCAAATGAGCACTTACTGACCTCAGAACTCTTCCACAGATTGCTGTCGAGAAATGCCTTGAGGATTATCGAAAGGAACTTCAAGCCAAGGCCAAGAATATCGACGACGGTACCCATGACGAGTTGGCGAAGGATTCTGAGCAGATAGACTTGAAGGATACAGACGGACTGGAACTCGACAATAAGAATACTGCTTAAGGTTCTTCCTTGAGCCTGAAGTAGAGGACATATTGTACTGCTTTCATTTCTGTTCTGTGAAGCTCTCGGGCCGGTCTTCCTAGGGATGTGGCGAATTTCTATGGCTCTTCATCGAAGAATAGAGTCTTGAGTCTTGATTGAGCAGAGGACGTAGTAGTCTGAGTCTGGGCCTAGCTTCTCGTCTTGCTCATATCGAGAGAATAAGAATGAAGATTTGTAAAAAACCAAAAATATCTCAGGTGAGTATTGACTCGTGAAGATCGTATCATTCACAAATTTCTATATTTCTACACATGTGAGTAAGTTCCCTATTTACTCTCCCGAAAATTGCCCCAAGTTTTCCTTCATATCCCTAGAAATCTCTTCACTCTCCACTTTTACAAACTAAAGCGCCATGGCAGCGTCCTCATACGATGGTCCAACTCGTGCAGAACTTCTTCACCAAGTCATACATTACAATGAAGCTCATCCGTCCTTTTGTTTTATCCACACCCCATCTCCCACTTCAGGTCCTGACGTTGACGATCTCAGACAGGTGTTCCAGAACGAAAAATCAGCCAGCGACTCAGCACGCGAACTCCAGCTATCCATCAACGAGCTGTGCAGTTTGAGGAGGCACCAGCTGAGGAAGGAAGGAAAGTCGAGTCGGGATGATTGAGCACAGTTCCAAGGAGCCGCGAAGAGAATCGCTGAGAGCGCAGAGAGAGGAATGGCGAAGTTCGATGCTAGAACTAGTGCTGGAGAGCCAACGATGACTTTTCGAGATGGGCATTACAACCTGCAAAAACAACATCAAGACTTGAGATGACGGCTCAGCAGCCGAACCGGCTTGTAGCACCTAGACAGGAGGTGAGGGGGCCATATCCACTCGCTGCGCCAGCGAAGTTGCTGGAGAAGAGAGCTCCAAGTCCACCACCCAAGGCACATCACCCACACTCCCAAATAGCAGAGCCGCAGACTCAAGCTGTTATAAAGCTACCTGAGATGGATTCCGATGGCCTCGCACCCCAATTGTGTACCGAGCATCCACAAGGAAACTGTCCTCAGGATGCAGAATCTCAGCACAGCTCCGGGGAGCCCCTAAAATTGACAGTAAGGCCTGAAAAGGCTGTGGATCTGGACTTAAATAAAGCGAAGAGCCCAGAGGGCAGAGCAGCGCAGCGAAAGCTTTTCATTGAGCAGAGAGAAATCATGGCCCACGTGCAGGCAAAGCAAAGAAGCTCCAGTTTCTGAAGGCATGTAAATTCGATTTGAATCATATTTTTAAAAATCAGAAGTCTGGATTTCAAGTCCACGGCTTCAGTGCTCTAATATGGATCATTCGAAGGGTAAAATTCGCGTGCAGCAAATCTCATCTCAGCAGCTCCTACATCAAACACTGACACAACATTCCTAGGTAACGAACAGTCAGTAGATATTTGGATTCGGAAGAACTCTAGACTTACTTTTGGAAAGTATCGCCAAGGATGTAGACATCCTCAGTTGGGTCATCACCTCCATCATCGATCCCAGAGATACACACATCCTTGCCATTCTCGTCGGTGCCCGCCAGAAGGATCATATCAAGAGGATTGGTCCAGAAAGTAGTGCCGCTGATCTCGATCCCCAAGCTCGGTGCCTTCGCTTTGCAATCCACCACATAGGCTCCCTGGTCTTCATCATATACCGCAGGGGGAACAAACGCAGCGTTGACAGCATCAGCAACTGCTGTGGGGAAGTAATTCAAGGTTGTTCCCGAATCCACGATATATTGAATATCTCCCCCAGATCCTTTAACAGTCTTTCCGTTCAAAACTACGCCATTGATATTGATTGTGTAGAAGTCGTACGCTTTGGGGTAACCTTCAATTGTAGTGATGAGAATGGGAGTGCTGGTGAAGTCTTGCACAAAGTTGACGGGAGGCACACCGCCTAGAGCCAGGTAACCTGAGGGACCAGAGATGTCTCTAAGTATGGCCAGACTGAAAAGCGGTGGGATGAGACCGTTCTTGCTGTGGGAGAAGCCGGAGTTAGCTTAACTTCTTGAAAGTTTCTGAGGAGAATGCACAGGTCTTGAGAGGAAACCACATCTTGCGGTTCTAGCCTAGTAGAAGTAATGAGGAGTCAGATTATACCTACTACATGGTTGTAAAGATAGGGCTATAAACAATTTGCTCGCCTGCCGGGCTGTTGTCGAGAGTAGGATCTGTTCCTGCATATGCACTTGTGCTACGGACAATCAGCTACTGATTTGAACTAGAGAGGTGTTGCACTTACAGATCAGGATAAGCAAGCCCAATGAGTCCAGAAGTCGTATCATCTCCTTCCCATGCAGCATAGTTAACAAGTGCTACCTCTTGCTTGACCTTAAGGCCGGCCAAAGTAACCTCTTCAGTACCAACAATGCCAGTCAAGAACTCCCCATCTCCATAGGTGATGTTGAAATTCTCATTGGGAATCTGCTTGAAAGTATCCGTGACATTGTAGGCTGGACCAAAGTCGCAATCCGCCTCGGACAGGGGCGCACTGGTCGTGATATTAACGCACTTGAATCCACTCTCCACAATCCAAGTATCCGAGGATCCTGTATCGACAATCGATTCGAACGTCTCTGTGCCAAACGTCACCGTAGTTGCGAATTCCTCACCAATGAAGAGGGAAACAAGAGTTGTGCTGTGACCAACGGGGATCGTGCCAGGCTTGTTCATCAACCATGCTGCACTTCGAGGATTGTATCCTTTTGCATTCGCTCTCTTATTCAGAGTCAGCACATTTGAGGTAACGGCATTTGCGCTGGCAGCTTGGAAAGCGGACGGAGTTGAGAGTTTGGCTTGGAAGTTCTTCGCAGCAACATGCTGGGTAAATATGGAGGCTGCAAGGAGGATGGAAGAGGAGAACAACATCTTAAAGGCACGTTATGCTATAACGACTAACAGCGAGAGGCAGCTCAAGCTAAGAGGGGGATTATCTTTGGCTTGACCGGTGGCAGAGAGGTGGCAGGCAGACATTGTCAAGATACTGGGTAGATGATGCTCTTTATACGAAAGCACTTATCCATAAATACGCAAATCGACAACAATGTTTACTTGACGATAACGAGATGCTTATCCTGGATGTGAAGCGGGTTTACAGAATCGAGTTTCCTCTTTGAGTTACTCCCTTATCGGGGAACATGCCCCGCAAAGCTTGAATGCCGTCTAGGCCGTCTGACAGGCGGGGAGCAATCTGCAGCTACAGTTAAGAGGGGCATATATAGTATCACGTGATGAATATATGCAATTTTGATTGGTTAGTATAAGTATATAATAAACCTTTTAAATAAGTGACCAAAAATGGTATTCTTGTGGAGCTCCTACTATAAGGACTACAAGGGTGGCATGCAGTGTTCCCAACACCTGCACATAACAAGGTCTTGACCCGGTGGTACCTTCCATCTTGGCAGTATCTCCGAAGATCTACAACGTCAGGAACAGAAATGATCTGACACGGAAGAGTATTTGCGAATCGGTGGAGGCGTCGAAGGCGTGCGCAGATAGGAAACCGTTGTAGAGTCCGTATAGACATTTCGCTCAAAGGTCGAGAACGCTGATCAAAATATACTGCCTATAAACTAGCAAAAAGAGTGATATTGGGAGTCTGATTCGCTTATGAAGATGCAATCGAAGATCAAGAGTTTACCATTTCTGGTCGAATAGACTCGTGATAGTGTTTATCTTCTCTTGTGTATTCAACAAAGCCTTGTGCTGTCTGCCACTGAGAATGAAAAAGGGCGTTGAAATAGGCACCACGTCGAAGAGCTTGAAAACGAGAATGAGACCACCCAAACACAAGAGACACAAGAGCAGCATCGACACTCTCGTGCTTCCTTGCGGAGGTTGATATATATGACCCTCCAATGATTTCCTGGAGTCAGAGCTTGAGAATAAAAAGATTCAGAGCTTCTTGACGTACACTTATCAAATCGGAACAATGAATAACGAGTGTCATTCACGAGTTTCAATAGTGACTCAACGATAGATTCACTTCCCATCGACTTAAAAGAGTATCTCTAGATGCTTCCTCTGCTTTTATCCCTTAACCTCATCACCATTATCATCTGCATCTGCATCCTAGCCGATAAGAATCATGGCAAATCTCAATGACTTCGAGGACGCTGCGGGTATCGGCTCTACCAACTCTGTGAACGAGGCATCTGTTGAAGCACATCACCAACAACCAAGCTGCCTCCAGCAGAATTGCACAGGAGACTTTGGCGAAAGCCACGACCGGCTCACAAGAGACGATATCTTACAGCTCATCAGCCATTACAATTCCACCCACTCTTTTGAAGAGCGAATCTTAGTGGTTTCGACAGACGAAGAATCCGAGATCATCAAGAATTGGACCCTTAGAATCTTAGCACATGTACTGGATGCAAGGAGGGAAGCGCTCAACTGGGCGACTGGGGGCTACCTTCCTTCTTCTCAGTGTCTGTCGCAGCCTGGGATGAGACCAGCTTCTCCGCTATCACGAGACGATGTTCCTACTTGGCTCGGGGAGCCTGGCTTCGAGGAGCGTACTGCAGCATACCTCGAGAAACTAGAATCTAGCAGCTCAGACACAGACTCAATATACACTGATGGCCCCGAAGCCAAGTGTAAGCTCGACCTTGACGAGAATACTGCAGATCTGTTAGAGGGACCTTACTCACACCCCGAGTTCGACAGCCGGATCCTCACGGAACAAGAGAGGCGAGATGATCAGCTGGCGATTCTCGAAGCCATCTTCATTGAAGAATCGAAGACAGAGCTACTCAGTGCACTTAAATGGCATATTGAACATGTACTGGAATGTTCACTAAAGTTCACAGAGCAAGTGATAGAGATCGCAGAGCAAATATACCTCCAGTCGAGAGGCAAAAGCGTTAAAATAGACAATATCCCAATGCCCAAGAGCACATCATTCGCGTCGCAGATGGAATATCATAGAAATTATGGGCCACATTTCAAATCTTCGTATCATTTGATATCATATTGGTGGTATTTGTACTCGAAACAGTGCCTGGCCGCGGATACGGATCTTGACGAGGAAGTGGTGGCAATGGCAAAAGGTATTTTGGAACTGGCTGAGATGGATCGAAATGAGGTACATGATTCGGAGGATTCCTTAACTCGCTATGCCGACGACGAGAAAGATGGACGGTATCCAAAGTACACAGAGGAGATACCCCTAGAAGGCAGGAAGAGGTCGAGAGTGCAAGATGGCACGGTTTCGTCTCAAGAAAAAAAAGCTCTGGACTCGTAGTGGTAGCGGGTCCTTGAAAGGTGCCAGGATTGGGTCGTAGAATAGAGCGCGAGACTCGTAGGCGTTGTATTTGGAATGACAGCTATCGTCAAACAAGCACATCATGCTTAGAGCAGTGATTGTCTAGATGCCGGTGAATTCACAGCCACAGCCGACGTCCATGCAACCGTTAAAGCCTCACCATCGCCATGTCTATGCTTCCACTATTATAAATAAATGTACCGTAAGTAGAAATATTCGAATTGTAGCCTTCAAAGTTTATCATCAACTTTCCGCCATGAGACGTACGAGAGGTAGAACGGACAGAAATAGTCAAGCTCGGATTGATTCTCTAAACGAAGCCCGAAATCTTATAATACAGGCTCAGCACTTGAGTATTGATAGTCCGGCGAGTCTCTTGACCGTCCAGCACGGCATCGAACAAGCTTTGAGAAATGAAAGGCGGGCTCGAAGAGATAGAGCCCACGGTGAGATGCAAGCAGCAGGAACCGAAGATCCATTTTCTACGTTTTTTAACAATACGAGCTCTGACGAGGAGAATGTGAGGATGACGGATGAAGCAGAAGAGCCGACAGGAGATTTAGAGGATTCGATGGTAGAAGGATCGGTCGAAAGACCCACAGAATCGGACAGTCGACAAGGAACTATAGAGATAGATACTGTCTGGCGGATCCCAGATTGGGACGAAGCGGTGCAGAACCTCGGACTCGATCCCTCAACACCTCGTTGGCCACCTAATATCAATGGAGGCGCCCTAGCTCCCGCGAGTGCTCAGACAAGTGACGAGTTACTCCAGCGTATGAGGGAGAGTGCTCCAATGCCTCAAGAGAGGTCATCGGAGGAGAACCAGGTAAGTCAAATAGATAATGCGATGTTTTGGATCTTCTAATTTTTTGGGTTCCTCGAAAATAATGAGTGATGATGACTTGGCATTTCCCGTAGGTCGGATTGAGCTCTATCACCGTTGTGACACCAGGACGAATTCCACCCTACAGACTGAATAGGGAAACTGCATCGATCGGTTCTACAGTTGCAAACGCAGATGACAATTACCCGGGGAACGACAACCATGATGCTGCCTCTACCGAAGAAACTAACCTTACTGGAAGCAGAAACACTCGAGAAGACTTGATGAGAGAAATGTCTGCAGAAATTGATCGATATCAACGGCAAAGAGAGCGAGAATTTGGCCGTGATCACGGCTATTGCCTGCATTCGCTAGGCAACTCAGAAGAACACGATTGCACTGACAATGACTAACCAGCGTAAGAGTCCGTCGCGGCCGGTTTTTCGCTACATATGGAGCAAGTGGAAGAGCGTACATCCATTAGCAATTTACCCTTCTTCCTTTGAAGTTGTCCCGCGAGAACAAACAGATAGTGCGACAACACAGCTTTGTCGTAGGGTTTCTGATACACGTATGGTGAACGTGGAATCACCGGCGGGAAGGGAGCAGACTTCGCTGCAGCCTGAAGAAACAGTATCTTATTCCTACAGCTCTTGCTCATCGATGCTCCAACGCCAAAACTCCTAGCTGAAATAACCCTATGCAGCTCAATGATATAGATCTAGTTCTTCTTCTTCTTCTGATCAATCTCCTTTGATAGAGCAACCAGATCAGCCTCATTTCCCTCCATCTCCAAGCCTCTTCCAACCCATTCCCTAGCCTCCTCCAATCGACCCATCTCCATCAAACATTTCGCCTTCCTCCACCATGCTTTTGAATTGCCCGCCTTCTTAGCCTCAACGCTTGCCTCTGCATCAATCGAACCCTCAGCCCAACTTGACTTTGCCATATACGCCTGTGCCCTATTCGCATATAATCCCGCGACCTCGTCTCTGACCAACCCAGAAGGCTCCCATAACGGCCGCGTAAGAGCCATTTGCAGACCTAATGTGTAATATCTTATAGCGTCGACATGTTTACCTTTGCGAAATTCGGTATTTCCAGACTCTCGGAGTTTTGTGATTTGACCTGAGCGTTTTGGATTAACTGGCACAGGCGGGGGTGGAATTGGCGAGTCAAGGGTGAGAAGGGTTCGGTGTAGGGTATTCAAGATATCGAGCTCTTCATTGAGGGCGCGAGATTTGGAGGTGGTTTTGATGGCTTTGGAGGTTGGATCGAGGTGGATGGGGAGTAGCGTGAACGTCTCGGCGTCTTCCATTGCGAGTATAGGGTGATCTTTGATCGTATTGTATAACTTTGTGGTGGAGATCGCAGGCTTTCGAGGTGCGTTGATTATTCTCCCGGTTCGAGTACAACAACAATTGAGGACAGTTTCGATTTCGAAAGTACACGAGGCTGAGAGTCCAAAAGCCAGACTATTCTTCTTTAGGGCTAGCTTAGACTAATTTATGGCCTTAGAAACCAGGCATCATTATGTGGCTGGTGGAGGAAAGATCTTCCAACTGTTGCCTGGCTCAGCCTTGTTACTCCCTGCTCTGATCCCTGATTCCGCCCAGAGCCTACTGGTGTGCGGCTTATGATGTGAACATAAATGATTCACTCTCCCGGCCTTCTAAGGATGACTGTAAGTCTGATCCGTGGACCTCCATTGTTTAAATAACTGGATCCTTGAATCCCTTCAGCAGCAGTCAAGAGTCAACAACCATCTCTCGAAAGCCAACATTCACACCCACAGGAAAGCATCTTTGAGCATCACAACAAACAAGCCAATACCATGTGCGGTGTATTTTCTGCGTTCTTCTTCGAAGTATATGAACTCTGGGACGCAATGCTCCTGGGTCTTGGCAGCCTTATGGGTCGATGCGGGTTGTGAAAGTCCTCAACACGGTTCTCGAGTCGAGATGACACGTCCAACGGAGACCATAGAGCTGCCGTATCGTACGAATATCAAGGCACGAAGTCGTTCTCCTCGATCTCCGAACTTCCAAGTCGAACCCCATCGCGACCTACGAAGGTACAGCCATATGTCTCCATCTCACGACAGCCTTCTTCAGACAGCCTCTTAACAACGAATATACGGTTATCAACGTGGGGGTGCTCGCGTCTTTGGCTCATGCCCGCGTTGCGATACGCACCGTTCTGGAAGACAGGCGTCAGATTGTATCCTTGCGAGGAGGCGGATACTCTGCTTGGGATATCTGTAAAAACAGCAGGCAAACCCTTGCAAAGGAAATGAAACAAAAATGAGCTGAATGATGTCTACATCAATGGCTGTGGAAAGTCTCAAAGCAGGCTCATGATGGGATGAATGGCTACTTTGATCCTTTGGTCCTTGTATTCTATGTACGGCCATGCTCAGGATTTAGGGTATTAGATGCATGAAACTGCTGATACATATGCAAATACAAACAGATATACTCCTGACTGGTGGAAATTTCCGACCCGTACTCGAGATTAAAGAGCGGCCGGATTCTGAGAGCAAGTATGGTGAAGCTCTGCTATGCTTTCATTTCAATGTTGTCTTATTTGAACAGTCTGTCTCTTGCAGTTGGCTTGATCGTTTTGAAATACAGTTTACACAAATTTAAATATGCGAAGTATCCAAGAACTTTCTCTTACAGGCAGGTGCTGAAGCTTTGTCATTTTTTACCAACCACCCTTCACACAGATGCCTTGGAATCCATTCACGGAACATGCCTTCACGAGGCTCTATATCGAGAAAGACTCAGCGTTGCAAAAACAAGTTCATAGCCATGCAACCCATTCAGCAATTGCTTCCTTACTCCACTGTTTCCAGTTCCGCCACTAGATCCTCAACCCCGCATGGATTGTTGAAAGGCTACGCCCAATTTCAGGCTCCGATCATTGCAGAAGATTTTCCCATCCTTCCCGAGCTGAATTCATGGCCATATTCTGAAAGGATCATTACTCAAAACTCTCTTCAAGTACCTCTAGCTCCCTAATAGGGAAAAATAATC
Source organism: Hyphodiscus sp. D1413 (assembly GCA_003988895.1). NCBI lineage: Eukaryota > Fungi > Ascomycota > Leotiomycetes > Helotiales > Hyphodiscaceae > Hyphodiscus > Hyphodiscus sp. D1413. The sequence goes on from QYAO01000012.1 coordinate 477,171, forward strand.
CCCTACCACATCAATTTAAGTCTAGCCTCAACTACTCAGCTGTGTTGTTTTTCCTCAAATCATTCCACATCTGAGCACCTCCAAGTTACACAACAGCTCGAGTACCAGCCCACCTCGACTCAGCCCAACGTCGCAAGGGTAGATGAAATACTACGTGATATGTACATAGGAGCTCAATTTACACGGAGCAACTGTTCGAGTGGAGCATCAAGAAGAGCATCAAGAGCGCTCGGCCTCTGAGCAGCTCCGAGAGAAGTCTCACGAGCATCCGGGCTTCTACAACGGCCCAATAAACTCTCTGGCGTTATTTATCCGTTCTTCGAAAGTTTTGTTGCTCGTCGCAGTGGAACTCTGAGGCTTGCTGAAAACAGTTCTTTGCAAGCATCTTCCTTACCCGCAGTCCAATCGTCGCCATGCTTTCTGTGCCGCCAGGCACTGGCGGCACAGAGGGGGGCTTCGAGCATGGCATTTCTGCCTTGAACCGGTTTTCTTGTCATGGTCACAAGTTCTGGATGTGAGTCCGCAATGCATTCATTGGCTATTATGTACGAGTTGGAACGTTTGTTGCAAATCGCTCGGATGACAGCCTGCATGAGCCTCCTGCAGCCAGCCAGCCACATGGACGAATGATCGGCTTCGGGACTTTCAAGCTGTTGACTTGCGTAAGGTTCATTTTCCATGCGAATTTCATCTAGGGCGTATTCGAGTAGAGAGAGAAGATTGATGCATCTTGAAGTGTTTGGAGAGAATTTGACGTCACATAATCTCTCATAGCTTTATAGAAGTACTGAGGCAGGAAGGCTGCTTTTATTGGACATTCAAACCCTTTAGAGAAAGCTCCATCATTTCGCGTTCTTGTACAAGAGAGAAGATCGTGCCCTCAGCAAGTCGGCGGAGGCTGAAGGATGCCTTGTGGGCTCACTCACCCCATCAACCATATCCTATCTAAACTGTGGCTTACTCATCATCATCATCAGTAACACTGAGTACAGCACTCGTAGTACCTCTTGCACCTCGAATCACTGATCCCAATCCCGTAATCACTCAAGAACTGATCTCCTGCCTCGAATTGGTGCCGAAGGTCGCTGACCGGTTCACGATTCTCGACAAAGCAGACCCTTCCGGGTCTGAGCAGCATCGCTCAGACCTTCTTTGGGTTGGATCCTGATTTTGTCGGTTCTGACTTTGGATATCCATACTTCCTGGACCATAATGCGTATTGAAGGTCGACGAGATGGTAGGCAAGAACTAATAAAATAACATCCTGTAACCTCTGTGGAAAAATCTTGAATATAGCTCAAACACAGACATAAATGCAAAGGAATACGAATTGGACTTTCAATGCATGTGGATTAATTTGAAATTATAAAAAGTATATCTCTACAAGTATGGTGTTTTTGAGATGTCGGGAAAGTAGCAGCTGACTTGCGTACCAGTACTGATGTAATCCAAGATATGAAGCCTCATGAATTTAAATTAGCCAAACTCACTTGATTTTGTCCACGGGTACGAGTCAATTCAAAGTGCCATTTGTTGTTTGTTCCAATCTACACACTCTTCAAAGGTTACTCCCGAGCCTCCAAATACATCCAGTGCGCTTCCAATCGTAAGATCTACCCGGCCGTTGCTCAACTTCTTAACATGGTCCAGGTCCAGCAGATTCCGTCCGCCCCCAGCATAGGTCACTGGTATGCTGCACCATTGTGCCAATCTCTCCACCAATTGCTCATCTATGCCTTTTTGTAGACCTTCATTATCTGCTGCGTGAATCAAGAACTCCGAGCAATATGGTTCGAGGGATTTTATAGATGCTATAAATTCCATCAGCAGGAACTCGACCAGAATTGAGCGTACTGACCCTCATTGACCTCCATATCTGTGATCGTCTGCCATTTATTCATCGCAACAAACCAACTGCTGCCCTTCCTTCGGCAGCTGAGATCGATGACAAGCTTCTCCTTGTCTCCGCCAAGAGCAGCCAGAACGGAATCAAGACGTTCTTGGGAGAATTCTCCTGAGGGAAATAAGAAGGAAGTGATAATGACCTACTACTTTAATTAGCCATTCGCCAATACAGAGTCATTGGTCTCCCCAAGAGCAACTCAAAGACATGTCGCTTTAGGGAAACATACCCTCTCAGCACCCCATTCAATCCATTGCTTCGCATTGTGATCTGTGATGCCTCCCCCGACCTGCAAACCACCCTTCCACTCTCCTAGAGCTTCTTTCGCCGCATCCTCATTCCCAGGACCTAGCATGATAACATGAGCGCCCCCCAAACCATTGTCCTTGTAAAGCTTTGCGAAATGCGCTGCCGGAAGTTTGGAAACATAATTGGTCTTTAGATCCGCAGAAGCAGTAGTCAATGTCCCTCCCACAATCTGTTTTACCTGCCCAGAGTGCAGGTCTATGCAAGGTCGGAATTTTGTCATGTTGAATATTGTACAAGCTCTGTTGAGGATGTCCCCGCAATGTTTTTGCTCTGACGTCGAGCGGGACAACTTCGGCTTCTCGTCCCCTCCGAAATAATTTTTGGCGACAGACTCCAATGCTTCTGACAGCGGACAATGGCGACAACTCTAGGAAAACGGAAACGACGAACAGTTGAGAGAGGTCAGGATGAGAGTGAAAGAAGTAATGAGGAGTCTAGATCTTCAGAGATAGAAGCGCAGGAACTCTTTCGGCGCCATTTCGAAGCAAAATTCAAGCCTTTGCCCGTGGTGAAGAAGGTCGAGGAAGTGACTGAGGTCCCAGAGGATGACTCAGAGGACGACTCAGACTGGGATGGAATATCGGAAGATGAGCAAGAAGCTGTCGAGGTGGTCGAACATTCAGATTCCCAATCACGGCCCGCGTTGATGTCGAAGGAAGAACTTAAAGCGTTTATGGTATGGCAAGCTTCGCATTCTACCTTACAGGCAATTGACTCTGGCTCTAGAGCTCCAAACCTCCTTCAAGTACTACAAATACGTCTACATCCCTGAACAAAGCACTTATTACCCCCGACGAAGACGATGCTTCAGAAGCAGCGAACCTGAAGAAGGACCTCGAACTTCAGCGCTTCCTCAGAGAATCCCACCTCCTCGAATCTGCGACAGATCATTCCTTCAGCGGCAAGAACCGACATAAAGCTACAGATCTCCGGCTACAAGCCTTGGGCTCGAAGACGTCGATATTGAAGCAGGAGAAGATGCCAATGTCACATCGGAAGGGTATCGTTGCGAAGCAGAACGAACGAGAAGAGAAGAGACGGAAGGAGGCCAAGGAGAATGGTATCATATTAGAGAAAGCTAAGATGGTTACGAAAAAAGGGAGTGATGGCAAGAGAGATCGGGGCATTGGAGCACCAGCAGTGGGAAGGTTCTCCGGGGGCACACTGAAGCTGAGCAAGAAGGACATTTTTGATGTCGAGGGGCCGAAAAGTAGTGGCGCTAATAGAGGTGGACGTGGAGGAGGAAGAGGGAGAGGCAAGAGAGGACGATAATCATGGCATTCTTGTGGGAAACGGGCCCTGCAGGGTGCTCTGTGGAGTGCTTTCAATACACGACTCAGACATTGTAATTGGGTGGGAAGGCTTGCTTTCTTAGGACCAGCATCCAATTTGCCAATCATGAGCTCCAGATGTGTTCAAGAAGGGCGCTCTAGAGCGAATGATATACGCTTTGGATTTGCAATAGCCTGCAGGCATTGGAATCAGCAGGGAAGCCTTTACGAAGTCGATGGATGTCGTGGATTCTACAGTAAATTTTAGCTTGTAGAATTAGAGTCCTTGAAGCGGGTCATGAAGTGCGCTCATTGGCAAGGCGGAATTCTGATGTCTCAGTCTGTACTTGCCAGATGACCCTTTGCTTATGGACTGTTCAAGTTTCAGAAGTCGCTCTAGGGTATGAGGCGTACAATTAAAGCCGGAATGTCTGGAGTTGAGTTTGAAGAATTCCATATCCTGTAAATCGATCCCCATGTCACGAGCATCAAGTTCGATTTCCTTTATAGTTCCAGTGGTAGCGATGTCGAGGGAGAATATCTACTTTGAAGAAAGCAATCTTGACCCACATGCGATTATCTGGTGGCTGTTGATACACCCCGTGCCTGAGAGGAATTTCTTTAACGTTGATATATAACATTTAGTGTGAATGAATTTAAACTTCCCAGAACCTCGAGAGTAATTAAGGCACTTCCATCAATCTTGCATGTATCAAGATGCGGTTCTAGCTGAAGATCATAATGAAGGGACCGAACATTTAATGGTAAAACCTGCCTGCTCGTTGAACTGGTATCTGTAGTTGTCATGCCAATAGGTTGATTGATGAAACGAACAGATGAGGATAATGAAGAGCATCTTGAAGGGAAGGGAACTATGGATTTTTCCAATGACCCTGGTAAGAGCTTTTGGAGGTTAGCAGCGAAGCAGGGCGATAATGTAAGCTACTCATCTCAAATAGAGACGAAAAAGTTACTATATAAGCCAAGACAAATTACTCAACAAAATCGCTCTGAATTCCAAGAATATGATTAAATATTGAAGAGCACATCTAACCGAAGCTGGGCAGGAGCACCAGCTAAGGAGTGATAAATGTTGAGCCCGCAGTTTCCTTCTCCCATTCCACAACAGGCAAGGGGTTAGCCCAAATCAAACGAGAGAGAAGATCAAAAACCAGCACCCCTTAACAAGCGATTGAGTTGAACCATCTCCGATCTAAGGGTAGTTTTCATGTTGTGCTTGTAAATCCCCAAACTATGCCAAGTTTTCGTATGCTATCCTTTTGGAGGAATATTGTCCAATCCAGGATGTCATAACTACAGCAAGCAATTAACCTCTTGTAATAAGAACATTCATAGTATATTCATTGAACATGCTCTCAAAAATATTTTGAAATCTAGTCTGGGTCAACTCGAACCCAGAGGCGCATTCAGTTTCTTGAATAAGGCTTATGGACAACCAAAGTGCATGGTCTACAAATGTTGTCTGGTTGTCTTTGACTTCATAAACACCCGATTCATATGGTGAAGTTGACTATCTCGTAGCCGGTGGACTTTAACATCTATTACTCTTCCGCCAATAGACAAGCTAGAGAAATACTGCCTGTGACTACTGTCAAAGTAGCTCTTGGATTCAAGCAGGCTATCACGCTGCCGATGTCTATTCTCAACTATTGAAACAGTGTCAGATTTTGGCAACTCGTTCATAAAGAGAAAGGTAGAACAATCCTGAGTGGCTTGAATAAGAAAAACCCCCTATAAAAGACAGACTTCACGCCCATATAGATTGTTTTGAAAATATTTGAACTGAAGGGAGGATGACGACGGCATTCATGCTGTTGTTGTTGTTGTTGTTTGACTAATCTCGGTTCGAGCGGCGAAAGTACTTGTTGACTTCAGTGGTTCGACTTTCTACAACTTTACCTACGTCAGATCATCCCACCAACCATCAACACCTCAAGCAACTTCAGCTTGTCACAAATCAGTGCACAGCATCTCCCAAGCATCAGCCACTCTACAGACTCTTTCCACAGCTCCTCGAACGCCAGATACCAACATGAGCGCCGGACGCCCCCTCCAAGGCGGATGTTCATGTGGACGGAACAAGTACAGCATCCTGATACCTGAGGGCGCAACAGAAGTTGCACAGGTTTTTTTTGACAGCGGCCTTGCACATCGTATGTGATCTCAACTAATGCCTGCGATTAAGCAATTCTAATGGTGATGTAGGCAAATCACAAGCTTCCCCTCTCTCTGCTTGGCTGCGTGTGCCCCTCTCTTGGGTAGGTTCTCAAATCCCCTCTATCTATATCAAGTAGCCTCTAGCACTTCACTCAATCAAACTACCCTGGTGGCTTTAGCACGAATTATCTTAGGGCTCACGGTATATTGAGCTCGAGCATTGCTAACTCACAACTGCAGTACCACTCCTCAACGTACGCCTTCTACGATGACGAGACCCATTCAACAATCCGACGTACATATACCTCTCCCAGCGAAAAGAATTCTAAGCGACAGTTCTGCGGCTTCTGTGGCACTCCATTAACGTATTGGACCGAGTCCTCGCCTGACCAGGCTGACCATATCTGTCTAACATTGGGCTCATTGACTGGCGAGGATCTCCGTGATTTAGAGGACATGGGTCTGCTCCCTAAGGAAGCTCTCGAAGATGCAGAGAACGACAAAGAGAAGATCGAAAATGTTGTTCCGTTTGCAGGAAGCAACACTCTGAACGGTGCTGATAATGAGGGACTTCCGTGGTTTCAAACAATGGTAGAGGTAAGACAGCTTTCTGGCGGATGAAGATTTACTCCTGCATTGGCTCAGATACTCTAAAGTCTAACCCTATTCACCTAAGTGGCCGAATACTAATGCGTTCGAAATTCCAGGGCAGTCGATTAGGCAAGATCAGTCGTGGCCACCGTGAGAGACGAGTAGGTAATGGTAGATACACTATCGAGTGGGAGATCGTGGAATGGAATGAGGGTGATTCGGAGCCATCACCAGCAAAGCGGAAATTGGGAGAGATGGATATTGAGGACGATTCTAAGATGGAACATTGAGAGATTGAGAACAGATGAAGACTGGATTTGAATATTGAGCTGGTTCTATTCCGGAAGGTCATTCTCAACAGTTGCATTGGGTGCTAGGCACTTTGAAGGTTATGAAAAATGGTGTTATGGGCATAAGAAGATACAAAAACCTGGAATGGTATCGATTTACAATTCAGGAGATCCATGGGAATATGTATTCGTACGATAATTTGCTTACTTGCGTATGCTATGACAACGCTATTCAGCTTGGGAGACGGGAGCAATGGGATGGACAAAAGCATTAGGGTGGAGTAACAGTTCTTTGCAATCAATAAACAGAGTTAAAATCGGGCCTTTGAGTACTCCCCATTAAAGCCCAATTTCTTAGGAGGATCTATCATATTTGGACAAGGACAAGTCTAGTAGTAGCGGTATCCATTGAGCCTCTCCTCGAAGAAGAAGCCAAGCGAAAGCTCTCCATCCGACGGCTTCAGGGCCGCTTACCCGCCCTGCAAAACTACTTGTACTGTGGACTCGCGGGGTCAACATGCAATGGTGGGGCAATTCAACTCTTGGAACCACTTAACCACTTCAGCATCTCCCCTTCAGGACTTGGTAATTGATTCGGTCTATACGGTCCGAGGGAGATCGTCTGTTTCGTTTTCATTGCTATACGACTAACTGCAGATTACTTATATCCAGGAATCTCCCTTCTCTGTTAACCTACTCCCAAGATCATTTAGAACTCCAACTGACATTTAGCCGGAATCAAACGAGCAGCAGCACGAACACTAGATATCAGAACCACTAGATACGATGACCACACCAGTTCTTCCTAAAGATTTCCTCTGGGGCTTTGCGACAGCAAGGTGCGTGTTCTCCTCTCTGTCCGCTGACTGGTCTAACAGCTTTACAGCTACCAAATCGAAGGCGCGCCTGAAGCCGACGGAAGAGGTCCCTCCATTTGGGATACTTTCTGCAAAGTTCCCGGCAAAATCGCGGACGGCAGTTCTGGGGATGTGGCCTGCGACTCGTACAACCGCACTGCGGAAGACATCGCGCTTCTCAAACTCACTGGTGCAAAAGCTTACCGCTTCTCCATCTCCTGGAGCCGAATTATCCCCATCGGTGGACGCAAAGACCCTATCAACCAAGCCGGAATTGCTTTTTATAGGAAGTTTGTAGATGACTTGCTTGCGGAAGGAATCATTCCTCTTGTGACGCTGTTCCATTGGGATTTGCCTGATGGATTGGATAAGAGGTATGATGGATTGTTGAATAAGGAGGAATTTGTGGCAGACTTTGGGCATTATAGTAGGGTTCTTTTTGACGCCCTTCCAAAGGTCAAGCATTGGATTACCTTTAATGAGCCGTGGTGTTCATCGATCTTGGGATATAATACTGGATTGTTCGCTCCTGGACATACTTCGGATAGAACGAAGAGTGCTGTTGGAGACAGTTCGAGAGAGTGTTGGACCGTGGGACATAACCTGCTTTTGGCTCATGGAACTGCGGTCAAGATTTACAGAGAGGAATTTAAGGCTAAGTATGGTGGCGAGATTGGAATCACTCTCAATGGTGAGTTCCTAAACCTAGCTGAATTCATTTCTAACACCCCACAGGCGATGCCGTCTACCCCTGGGATCCATCCGACCCTCTCGATGTCGAAGCCGCAGAACGCAAACTCGAATTCAGCATCTCCTGGTTCGCAGATCCCATCTATCTAGGCCATTACCCTGCCTCCATGGTCAAGCAACTCGGTGACCGTCTCCCGAGTTGGACACCAGAAGAGATCGCTCTCGTGAAAGGCTCCAACGATTTCTACGGCATGAACCACTATACTGCCAATTACATCAAGCACAAGAGCACCCCAGCTGAAGCCAATGACTTCCTTGGAAATCTCGAGGCTGGTTTCACTGCCAAGAACGGCGACGGAATCGGCCCAGAAACCCAATCCTTCTGGCTTCGGCCCAACCCTCAAGGTTTCAGGAACCTACTGAATTGGATCAGCAAGAGATATGGGGGCCCCAAGATTTACTGTACAGAGAATGGTACCTCGCTGAAGGGGGAGAATGATTTACCAAGAGAGCAGCTCCTGGATGATGAATTCAGAGCTGAGTATTTCAGAGGGTATATTGATGCTCTGGCCAAGGCTGTTGAGGATGGTGTTGATGTTAGAGCGTACATGGCTTGGAGTTTGATGGATAACTTCGAGTGGGCCGAGGGTTATGAGACGAGATTCGGGGTTACGTTTGTGGATTATGAGGGTGGGCAGAAGAGGTATCCTAAGAAGAGTGCTAAGACTTTGGGGCCTCTGTTTGAGAGTTTGATCAAGAAGGAATGAGAGAAAATCTGCATTGTGAAGCAGTGTCAAAGCATAGGACCGAAAAACTCCTGTTTCAATGGGTATCTCGTAGCTAATCGCCCAGTTAGTGCTTGCGCAGGCTTTGTATGGCCATCCTTCTAAACACAGACATATCTCTAGTCCATTCCTGCCTTTATGCATCCCCCAATACCTGCACCGTTTCGTCAGCTGAAGGTTTCTTCTTCGGCTTTACAACAGTCCCGTCTTTCCTAAGCCTGGCCTTCTTAGACCTGACGTGAGTCTTCTCCCCCTCTGGATTCATGCCGTTCGATAATTGTGATCTTGGTTGATTTTCTTTCTCACCAGTGCCATCATCAATATCTCTTGGCGTATCACGCTGAGCATCAATGGCTTCTTTCTTCTTTTTCTCCGCCGCCGCATGAGCTGCAATACGTTCTTCCTCCTCCGCAAGATGATGTGCTTCGAGCAGCTCTCTCTCCGCTTCAATAGCCTCAACTTCTTCCAGTTTGACTCCAGATAATTCCTCATAAGTGTCCAGCTCGATGGCACTGCCTGCTCCTTTTAGAATCTTATCGACCTTGGTCGGATTATCCTTTTCTTCCTTGTTGAACTTCAGCTTGATTTGTCGACGATTGCGGTGCGGGAACATCTTAGCGATCATTTCAAAATCGGTGCCAAACATGCGTAAACCTTTCCAGAATATCTCGTTGGCGGCCATGTCCCAGAGCTGAGCTCGTTCTCGCTTCATGTGTGTCCCGGAAGTGGTGATCTTTGAGAAGTCATTTTCTACCACGGCTTCGATCTCTCCCTGCTCTGCCCGTGCAAGTTTCTGGCGATCCAATTGCATACTCGTAGTGTCCATGACAATCTGACCATCCACAACTTTCATTTGAGGTCCACCGCCATCTGGTTGTACTTCTTCACGAGCTTCGCGCTCAGTACTTTCGGTACCCTCGGGAACCTCAGCCACTACTAACTCGGGATGTAATTTTGCAAGCTGAGCTTTGGTGATTTTCTCTTTCTCTCTTTGTCTCAATTCGTCGTGTATGCTGAATTTCTTTCCAATCCGCAGATCCTTGGTCAGATCTACCATCTTGATCTCCACTGCATTTATTTCTTCATCTTCAGCTCCTTCTGGAGTCTCGGCACGTTTCTTCTTCTTATCGCCGTCTTTCTTCTTTCTATTCGACTTCTTGCCTGGAGCTCGTCGTGGTCGGTTGAGCTGCATTTCGACAGTAGCTCGCACATCACCACCATCCTCACCTTGCTGGACCTTCCGTCTCTTTGGGATTTTCTTCTTGATGCCAGCAGCAGGTTGTTGAACAGGTTCTCCAGGAGTTCCATCAGGGTTCAAAGGTGCCATAGGTACAATGACAGGCGTTTGGGCCAATTGTCTGCCTTCAACTCTGGATCCAACATCTCCAGCAGGACCAAGGCCATTGGTAATGATTTCGGGAGATTCGCCACGACCATTTGGTATATTATCTGGCAGGGGGTGCCGAGGGAAAGTAACTGCTAGTTCGGGGAATTGCGTCGGTACTTGAGAAGACTCTTCGTTCGTAGATAGCTCTGCGATAGTCGGAGGTGTCGCTGGCCGTTGAGGTGGAGGAACGTGTAGTTGTGTGTCGGCTTCAGAGGATTCGAGAGGTAGTGGAATCAATTGTGACTGTAGCGGCGGTGACTGCTTCTCGGTGGTTTGATGTTGCTCAATAGGTGCTGGAGATCTCGGCGCATCTAGGCTCGCGGGTTGATGTCTCTTGCTTCTCCCTTCCACCGCAACATCTTCATCGCTTGACTTTCGTTTTAGGTTTATGTGATCTGGTGAAACTGGTACATGTTGAGATATGTTGAAGTCTGTGGCTTCAAGAGAAGGATGCGCATGAGTAAGTGCATCTTTGGGACTTTCTAGTATAGGTTGAAGTGGGGTGTGTTCGACAATTCTAGAGACTTCGTCCGATGGTGATTGATTATCGTCGTCGTAAACTGTGATAGCATCGACATGATGCGAATGAGGAGCAGGTGTCTGCGATTGCCGTTCAACACTCGGTCTCGCAGAAGATTGTGTAGATGAGGGTGCGCCAGGTAAGCGTCTCTGTGGGATTTTCGGCGCAAACGACCTGCCACCTTTCTTCTTTACGACAAGACTCATAATGAACAACTCTTGTGCATGATATATGCGCCTAGACGTAAGACTGCGGTATGACCTTAATGTTTGACGACAGGAAAAGGGTTCTCGTCGTTCCTCAGAAAAGAGTTCACTATCTATGCCCCACGTCCCAAAAAGGAATAAGCGTTTTGCGCGGCTCAACTTACACGTGACTAGATTTTTAGTGCCTCGCTTTCTTCGACGTTTTCTTTACATCTCCTCTCCTTATTACAACCAAGTCAGCAACACCTCATTTTCCTCAGAACACGCTGCGGTCATCGCAGGTCAATCTTGACCAGACTCTTCGACTCTATATCTTCATGTGCCGGCCGATCTTCTCTCATTGAGATGCCAGCTGCCGCCACCGTCGGGTCCCACCCTTCCTCCTTGAAGATGGAGAATCGAAAGCACAGCCTTGCATCTGATGACTATGCGCCTCCAACAAAGAGACAAGCCGTCAATGGTGCGAAATCATCGAATGATGATCTGCCATGGAAAGATGACCTAGAGGTATGTCAAGTCACACGAGATGAGAACACATTCCATCAATATACATTTCACTTGTCGTCAACCTCTTCTTGGACCTGCGATATCTCGGAGTTCCCAACTCTTTGAAGTCTTTCTGGTGGTAGAATTGGCCGATGCTAATGCGCAGCTTGCTATCAACAGCTTGCTTAGCCTGTAGACCATCACATCCCAACAGCATCGCGCAAGATATCACAACCGTAGTCCGCGCACCCCTTCATACAATTTCTTCTTGTCGAACAGAACCGATCGGTGGATTTGGACACATTGCTGATACATGTTATGTTGCAGAAATACCAAAAAGATGCTATCTATCGTCAGATGCTCGAGTACAAACGTGAGAAGGCAACATTGGAGTCACAATTGAAAGATGTACAGAAGAGATCGTCGGATCATGATGATCACTTACGGGTTATTGATGCCTGGTGGTCCCAGGTACGTGGTCTCTTTTTCTTCTGAATTTTGGTGAGAAGGCTGACCGATATAGCTGCTGGACGAGGTCAGACTGCTCGCAGAGGATGAGATGCCAGATTCAGACGCCGACAGTGAGTTTGATAGCACTTGTTTTATAACAAATCTAATTTCTAGTAGCATCATATTCTACTGCGCTCAATTTCAAAGGCAGCGAAGACTTCACGGAGCACTTGGCAACCAAGGGGAAAGAAATCAAGTCGAAATTATCTACCTTCTTCAGCAATATCACAGCGGCCCGCGGAAGCTCAACTCCAGATATTCAGGACCTTCAGTCAAAGCTCGCGAAGCTGTTATCATCCCAGAAAGAATATATGGTTAAAGTCGACCGATTACGGACTGAAAAGGAAGAACTCAGTGAACGGCTCGAAACTGCTTCTCTTCGATACATCAAAGCCGAGAAACGATTAGACAGGGCCAAAAGTTCAGCTGTAGCAAAATTGGAGCAACAAACAATCTCTGGGACGGGCAACAGCGCTGGCAGTGGAATTGGTGGCGTTGAAAATGGAGCTGATACTGAGATGGCCAATGGTATCGAAGAGGAGAATGCTGCATCACAGTCTGCCTTCAAGGAAGCTTCTGCTGTTGTTGCTAAGCAAAAGGAACAACTCGAAGGTGTCAACTCTGAGAACAGGTCCTTGACAGAGCAACTCACAGCAGCAACGGCCAGACTTTCTAATCTTACCGAAGACGATTATGCTCGCACGGAACTCTTCAAACAATTTCGAGTACAACACGAAGATGTCATTCGCCGTATCAACCATCTCGAGCAAACCAACAAAGAATTGCAGCAGGAGTCCAAAAAGTACCAAGCTGAGAGGACCGCATATCGCACTCAAATAGAAGTCGAACAGGAGACCATAACTGCTGAGCTGGAAAGTCAATTGCAGCGTGTCGAAGCAGACCTGAGCCGAATCAGATCTGCGAGAGATGAGCTCAATGCTGAAGTTAGTATGCGAAAGGCTACCCAAGACCAGGATTCCAACGCAAATGAACATCTGAAGGAGCTTGTTGGTGCAAAGGAGGACCGCATCACTGCACTGGAGTTGGAAGTTGAGCGTCTGAGGTCCCGTGTGGAAGAACAAGCCTGTGAGCCCACTCCTAGTCCCGACCTTGATTCCTTGGACCTGGGACAATTGAAGCGGAAATATGAGCATTTGCAACGCGAATTCGAATCAATCAACAAGGAATTGCCTGCTTTACAAGGAGCATACAAGAGGGTACAGCTTTTAACCACGAAGAAGGTTATGGATTTCTCAACTCTGGAGGAGAGAGTTCAGATCTTGTCAGCGGAGAAAGCAAAGGCAGACCAAAAGTATTTCGCAGCCAGAAAGGATATGGACATGAGGTTGGGGGAGGTCCGATCTTTAAGAGCACAGAACGCCAAGAGCTCTGAGATCATCTCACAGCTAAAGGATGTCGAAACCTCGAATCGGACTCTGCTTAGCAACCTGGAGAAGCAGCTTAGCGATATGAGACAATCCAACATATCGATTGCCGCGGAGAACAAGAAATTTGAGTCATCGGCTCGGGAAGCTGTCAGCAAGGCCGAGACGTTGAAGAACCATCTTTCTGAGCTCACCAATTTACTCAAGTCAAAGGACGCTGCGAACGTGAATGCCAAGCACAGGGTTCAATCTGTGGAGACAGAAATGGAGCAACTCCGAGTCCGATACGAGCAGGCGCAGAAAGAGAGAGATACATGGAAGGCAAAATCATTGAGTAATCAATCTGGCGAAGAGGAAATGCTAAGAGTAAGTTATCTCTTTTGCTTGATAGGAAGGTGCTGACATATCTAGACTCTCGCGCTTTGCACCATCTGCCGCAAGGATTTCAAGAATACCATCTTGAAGACCTGTGGTCATCTCTTTTGCAACAACTGCGTTGAAGACCGGATTGCCAACCGCATGCGAAAATGCCCCAATTGCGCAAAGGCCTTCGACAAAATGGATGTTATGACCGCACATATGTGATACATTTCGCTCAGCATTCGGTTTCCAACGGTTGGATCTTTCTTTTCGAGGCGTTTGGGCGGACCTCTGCATAGCAAGGTCGTGTATAATTGTATAATGAGATGGGCCCTTTGGCTTTGCATGGCTCTGAGATCAGGGGATTTCCTTTGGGCTTTGTAAATTCATTTTTCAAAGCCACGTAACAAGAGCGAGCGTGCACACTGGTACTTGCCAGGATAACTGGATCAGTTGTAGAGTAGAAATAATGACGAATACTCTCCTACGCCGCATTTCACTCTGTTCGCGCAGCTTTCCAAAACTAATTGACTCATCTGCACTTCAGACCCATAGCGCCTTATACCATGTTACCCTTACAGTTCCCGATTTCAATCACCGTCTGGATGTGCTCCCAAAGCCCGTTGACTCATGTCTCGCACTGCTTCCGGACCCAGAACTCCTCGATCCACTGCTTCGACTCGGTCCAGCACCCCAGTTTCCCCCTCCATTATCATTACCACCGAACCAACCCCGATTATTCTGCACAAGTGGTTCCTGTCTTTGTCCTCTATTCCCGGCCATGTATCCAGCAGCAGCTCCAGTAGCAGCGCCACTCCAAAACCCAGGTCTCCATCCCCCTTGAGAACTGCTATACTTCCCAGGATACGGAGGCGGTGGATCGTCCCATCCATCGCCTCCACCACCACCACCTCCTCCTCCTCCTCCCCACCCACCGTTCCCACGAGGACGCCGTGGTGCAGCTGAATCTGCATTGCACGCGGAGACAAGGATCAAGATCGCCACAGCAACGAACAATACCACGAACAGCGCACTGCTCCAGGTCCAACCATCTCCGTCCATCATCACCGGTTCCCTGCCCTTCGACTTGTCCTTCGATCCACCCCACCACGTAGTCCCATACCTTTCCTCGCCCTTCTCCGTAAGGATCAAGCGATATTCAACCCCACAGCTTCCCTTCAACACCCGCTCATCCTCCGAGCTCTCGTACCCTTCACAGATCACCTCTGTAGACCCGAGCTTGAACTCCGCGAGGAGATCCGCGGTGCAACTCCACTGTATATCCTCAGCCTCGTAGTCGGACCCCTGATTCGTGCAGCGCATTATGTCGATTTTGTGGTGTGCGCAGCCTGGGCCTTGGCAGGTGAGTTGAGGCACGGCTGGGACGCGGCGATGTGCGGTTTTCTTGTCCGCGCGGAGGGTGAGGGTTTTGACCTGAGGATGATGTTAGTGGTGAGGATGGGAGGGAAGGAGGGAACGTACATTGGAGAGTAGGATAGCATCTTTGGGGGTCTTTTGATTTTTCTTTCCAAGTGCAGAAGCTGGGTCGAGTAGGAGGAGGGATAGGAGCGCGGGGTAGAGGAACGGTAAGAGCTGCATCAGCTCTTGCGGTGAAAGCTTGAAGCTCGAAGCTGGAAGAGTTGTTGTTCTTAGTATGGAGTATTGTACTATCGGCCCAGGTATGCGCGAAGAGGCTGAGTAAGAGGAATCAAGACATTCAAGTTCTTTTCATAGGGGATTGTGCGGGTTTTGATTTGGGTTCGAGTGTTGAGGACAGATTTGCAGGCCAAAAGTTGAGTGAATGATGGTTTGACTCGTTGCCTCGGCGTTGTGATTGGCGAGGCTGGATTTGCCACGCAGCCTTGCCGTTCTCGAGGTCAGACAACATCAAATCGATTTGGGACAAGAAGTTCGTGATCAAGTGTTTCAACGTTTTCTACATCACAGTCCCAATTTCTGGAAGACTAGATAGGACTTGGTCATCTATCGCACATCACACAGGATCACACTCATGAAGAAACCTTTACATCAATCTGGATTTTCCATTATCATCGTCTAGATATCCTGGTTTGAATATCAGACCAGTATCCATGATACATCACACCACTCATCCCCTAAAGAATGCATGAGATGAACTACCCATGGAGGGGATTCGCATGAACTTAGGCCTGGAGGCCCTCGCAAAACATGCCTTCACGCTCCGCAGCGATTGAGCAAAATGCGAGCGTTTTATGGTCTCAGCTTTTGCTTGAATACTCGAGAAATCATTGATGCAGAGAAGGGGAAATCGTCGCTAGAAGATATAGGAAACCGAAAGTGCCCATTGACCCATGCCAGAAATAACCGGATTCATTCGTCGTCCTCGGGTTGATCGAAAAGGAAGTTGGCGGCGAGTTCTTCATTCTTGTCACACGCGAAGTAGGCTTGAATGGCTTGATCCCGTGAGAATCCAAGACGGCATAGCTAAACATTGTCAGCGCAGATCATGGGAAGAGGGGCAGTGTGAATTACTCGCTCAATAGCTTCACGCTCTTCTTCAGTAACACTGATAGCCTGGGCCCCAGGTGGAAGTGGCGCATCATTCTCAGCATCCTCGCTCAAAAGTTGGAGGAATTGCTCAGGATGTTGACCAATCAATTGTGCCAGCTGAGGGTTACCAGCGCCAACTTGTTGAAGAATCGGCTCGAGCATTTGAGGGTTTTGTTGGACGACTTGTCGGAGTTGTTGGAATTGAGGGTTATTTCGAAGGAAATCGAGATTGCCCAATCCAGCCGCGGCGCCACCAGCACCAGCTCCAGCTCCAGCTGATCCAAAGAGATTTCCGGCCCCAGCTCCAGCTCCACCACGAGCACCACCTCCCGCTTGGGCAGCTTGGGCAGCTTGTTGGAAAAGGTCTACGGGCTCATCACCGCCTTCAGGTCCCGGAATTGCGGCGGCAGGAGACGGGGAAGCAACGGCTGCGGCAGGAGGGGGTCTTGGCTCGGCTTGGAGGTTCTCGGGGATGCCCTAGAGATGGGTTAGCCGTGTTCATGGATTGTACAGACATTACCCACAGTCAAGAGATATTCAATAGCCCGCTCTGAGTTGTAGTAAGCAGCACGAAGGGCAGCCTCGATCTCTGCTCGGGGAAAGCCCATCGATTCCATCTCTGTGATTTGTGCAGCACGTTCAGAAGCAATAGCAGCTTCAGCAGATGACGCAGCTGGTGTGGCCGGAATCGCATTGGTCGCAGGAGCGCCAGAACCAGCAGGAGACGGCGTAGCAGGGACTGCGCTCGCAATATTCGAGGATTGTGTAGGGGCAGCAGGAGGAGCGGGAGTTGAAGCGACAACTGGGGCTGGAGTCGAAGGAGCCTTGGAGGACGAGGGCGTAGCAGGTGGGGGCTTTGCCTATGCGACTGTGAGAGGGTGGAGATAGGATGGTATTGATGGATGCATACCTTTGTGAGCATGCAGACGATAAATCCCTTCTCCTCAATCTTGTAGGACTCTACAGTCTGAGCGTCTTGAAGGATCTTGCCTAAATAGCATATGAGTAATGCGCCTGAGGAAGAGATTCCAGCACCACGCCGCCAAACGTACCAGAGTAGATCATCTTCTGCAGTGCTGCATCCCATCCTTTTTCCTTCTCGATCTTCGCCTTAACCTCTGAGATCTAATGATGTCCAGCATTAGCAAGGGTTCACCGGCCGTGGTCGCAGAGAGCTTCTGAATATGCGAAGTGGCGGGGAAAAGGTTGAGGGAGAGTAGCATACCAGCTCTGTAGGTTCGGCCTCAATGATGAATTTCTGCTGCTTCAAATCCTGGACACAAGAATCAAGGTTAGCTGCAAGCACCCTGTCGGGAAGCTACAGAAGGGACATACTTTGAAGGTGAGCTTCATGATTGCAGAGGTGCAGCTCGGAGGCTGTTGGTATACGAGCGATGGGCTGAATTTAGTTGAAAACTCCGACTTTGCGGCAAGTTTGGTGGTGCGTGATGGGTGAGTTGTGTGGTGAGAGATGGGAGATGGAGAGGGAGAAGAAGAGGGAGACGGAGGGAGAGAGATGATGTAGAGATGCAGAAGGCGGCGAAGAGTTCCTGAGGCCCGTGGCGCTCTTCGCTTGTGTTTTCATTCGTATTAGCGCGCAGGCTTCAGTGTGAATCGCAATCCTCTTCAGTTTTCAACCACAGCCTTGTCTGTCGATTCTACTCGATACTTTGCTCTTGATGTTGATGCTCTCGATGCTTCAATCCGATCAACATCAGATGCGGATGGGATGAGGATTACCGCAATATTCATCTTGGAGTACATGGGTTTATCAGGAGCAAAGGTCAGGACCACACAGACCTAACCTATGGATTGCGGGGTGTTTCCAAGCAAGTTCAGCCTTGTCTGCTAGCCACAAGTGGTGCTATTCACAACATCTTTGGGAAGAGAGTGTTGTATATTTTTGTTTATTGACACACTGGCATATTGGTATATCTATATGTCGATATATCGATCATTTGCTACACCTCTGCTCATAATCCGAGCGCAGCCCCAGCCTTGTCTACCGCATATTGTCCATGACCCAGCAACAGGAGCATCTTCTGGGATGTGTTGCTGGAAGTGTGTTCGCCACATGTCCGCATAGTCTGCCCACAGGATTGTTACAAAATTCTTGCTTTCATTTCCCTTTCTCCTATTTCTGAAAAGGCGTCCCAGTCATGGGCCTTAGGGTTCAAGTATCTCAAGATGGGATAAACTCCTAAAGTCCTGTAACAACCTCAATATTCCAGGTTAGCCTCGCTCTGCAAGCTTGTGAATCTTGGTATGTTGATCCTCTCATGCTCACTCTATGGAGAATCATCACTTTACACAATGGGCAAACGGCGAATGGGAAATCCTTGGGCTTCTGATATACAGTTTCGAAGGTACTCTGATCGTTCCCCAGAATGGTAACAGAACATCATCTACGTTTAGACAGAAATCATTCGTCTCCCATAACAATTCATTCTTGTTAATCCCCAGTTCAAGCTTTACGAAAGAACTTCGCAGGTCTTCATGTTTCAAATAAAGTTATCTTATCAAGAGCGTATCCGAGCTTCTGGGCCATTTAATCGAGGTAAAAATATGAGAGTCCCACTCGCCAGCCATCACAGCCCAAAATCCAACCCAAGGGCTGGAATTCTCCTTCACACTCCACTTTTTTAAAAAATCTATCCTGTCATCAGAATCTGATCGAGCACTGAAGACGCTGGGCCCGCAATCAGTCTCCGGCTAAAGTTTGCCTGAGGGTGCAGTAATTGGTTCTCTGCGCTAAACTTACCATTATCAACCGAACTTGTGAATCAAGGAACCCATTAAGGCTCCAAGTTTCGAAGCAGAAGTCTTGCCAGCGGCTTACTACTCACGCTGACCAAATTCCACAACGGACAGAAGCGTACGAGCACGAGTAAGACTCTTCAGTTCTTGCCATCAATATCAGCAACAAGATGTCATCTGCGATCGCTTTCGTTTGCGCCACAGCACAGCTCTCAGTCGTCAAGGGTTGCAAAAGCGAGTGACAGACAGGTCCAGGATTACTCTCTCCGGAATTAGCCGTTTTTCTACCCCAACCAGGTACAGAAAGATCCAAGATCCAAGTTCGCGTCAACATTCTCGTGTTTTCGTAAAAGCTGAATTGCTCCGGCTCTTCCGTTGTCAGTTTGACAAGCATCCATGAAGTGCGAATTCCGCTATCTCGGCACTTTGACACTCCTTCGGAAACCCAGTCAGCCCTAATCCTACCATGCCTCGATGGATAGCCTGTTTTCCCCTCTTCAATTTTTCCATCGTCTGGAAGAACATTTAGAGAGCTACCATCTGCTTCAATTCCTCGTGCTTCATAGAGTGTTTCACGAGCCGGTACGAGGCTGAAGAAAGGCCCGAGGGTCTGTCCAATACAGTCTACAGCCTAATTTAGAGCTTTGAGGATGCAAGACGGAGGCTGAATAGCGTCATTCAAACCGCAAACATCGCTATCAGAGAGGAGTTCTCATATCAAGATAGAGAGATTCGTATTTTTGGCTTGGAGGCACTGAATAAACGAAGCGGATACCTCAATTTTAAATTAATTATTGAAGTCATCGCCAAATCATTACCTGGCTTGGCAAGACGTCAAGAAATGTATTGATTTCTCAGCGACTAACCCGCAGCTAGCAGCATCAGACAGAGAATTGGTCGTTGAACGGCTTAGAAGTGGGATCGCAACAGCCAACCCCGCCATTCTCATCAAACTTCCACGGATCAAGGGTTTTCCCTCCCCCCTCACGAATGCGAACTCGGCGACGCGGTTCTCGATCCTCCCTATTGCCTGCAGCAAGGAAAAAGCAAAGAGAGTTTCCTCTTTGCAGCCAAAGCAGAATCATACGAACTGTGGACACCTCCACTTACTCGCGCTCCACTGCGGGTGTACCTGACAGAAGTCCGTCCGCATCCGTCATCATCTCTCACCTAGATCACTGTACGCCATCATGCAACAGATGTACGTACTGTTCTAAAAGGACAACGAAAATTCATAAGATTATGTTGGGACGACCATCTGCATGAGCTCTCACTTCCATATACGATACATTCAAGCCTCGTCGTCGCTTATTGGGATTCTGGCTCTCTTTCAAGACAGATGGACGGATCGTAAAATCCGGCATTCAGCTTCTGCCGGTGTCTCGGTGGCAGTACACCAATTGCAGGCCGTGATATCTCGCAAGGATAGACACTGATCGCCCAAGGCTTGATCCCTTCCGCACGCACCTTTCTCTTACCAAAGCGAACCTCCATCGACCTCTCATACGTGTTGTAATGAGCCCAATGCTCCACTGATGAGGTTTTTCTTCTGTCGGAGGTGAAGCCAAATGCACGTCAGGAGCCAATATTTGCAGGGGGAAATGGACAGGCTTAACCCCTGGCGCAATAGGACGGAGAGGTCTGGGACTGGCTGGATGCCATCGTATCACAACACTCAGCCCGAAAAATAACAATCCACACATGAAAACAGCAATCAAAACACACCAAAAAAAAAAACAACCATGACGCCTTGAATAGTAATATTCAGAGCTCAAGCTCCCCGGTTCTGTATCCTGCAGCTTATTCTCTTCTTTTCTCATAATATTGTCTCTCCTATATATGTGTCTCTCCCCTCTCCGCCCGCCCGATCCCCCTTTTCTGCAAGCCAAAGTCTACTTTCCTCTCCTTTCAATTTCACGCTCGTTAAGTCGTCGACAATATACGCGATCTATCAAACTTAGAATTAATACTACAGCTTCTTTCTGGATCCAATCAGCTTATCGAATTGGACTTCTACCACCCAAACGCGAGTTTCTCACGTCTGCAAGCAGTAGGCTAAGCAACTTCATCGGACCAGGAAGCTCGACGCCACAACACACCCAATTGCGCGAGTGATCGTCAATTGGTTTTCATACGGCCTGCCAATCTTAGAAGCGGAGAAGTATAACTTCATTTCAGGGAAGTCTGCTCTCAGACCTGGAAGATTTTCCCGCTCGGCTTGTCAGCAGAGTTCTGGACGCTCGTGGTCGGAGTTTGGGGTCGGGGGTTTTCTGAGGGCGGATCCTTGACACGCGACGCGTTACGGCACTCAAAGAAAACATATACACAACCCATCCGCCCCAGCACATCCTCAATTTATCTGATCCATTCATCTGTTCTGCGTGGCCTCATACACGACCTCCTTGTCATCGCTGTTTGGGAATTGAGTCTCGAATTTACTTGTTTAGGAGAAGCAACGCATTCTCGGGTCACCATCCCTTCGCTTGAGGGGGCTTGTTTGATATCAACAACGCGACCCGCTGCGAACCCAGCACCCCGCTTCACTCATTCTGTCAATCACTTGCTTCACTCCCTCCTGACCCAGCTCCTGGGAAGACGAGGCCGGTAGGACGGTCAATTTGCAGACCTTGGAAGATCCGAGATATTTCTGCATCTCGTGTTCGATCGCTTGCATTTCCCGTTCCACGGCACTGCTCCGCAATCCATGTCGACGGATTCAAGCACAGCGTGTCATAGCATTCCTCAAGCTGCAGCAAGCCTTTCTTTCCCAATTGGTCAACCCTCACCGTGTCGCAAGTGTAAACGAAAAAGGTCCTGCGGAAAATTGGGGACTGTAAGACGACACAACTTACACGACAGTATTGAGAGCTTCGGTACGACTTGTGGAACCCAGGCCACTGTGAGGAGGGTCATTGTGATATCCGAATAAGGTCTTGGATCTCAGAGCTTTGAGAATCTCGGCAAGGATCAAAGTCTTGGTCGAAGCTTGAGACATTGTTTGCTGTCGCTCGTTTGTTCCGTGTCTTGCGCCTGGACTTTATATCTCCCCGCCATCTCGGATCTGTCCCACGAGCCATTCATCGTTGATTAAGATAGCGACGTGATGGGAGTGTTGCCTTTCACCCTCGGCGCATTGGCTGTTGCCAGTGGTGCTGCGCTGGTTACCTTTGATATCATTTTCGCTGTTACACTTTCTACCACATCATCTCCGACGGGTATCAGAATCACTGCGATTGCCGCATCAGGGGTGGGATCGGTATCTGTGGCTTTACTACTGCTACTGCTGGGCCGACAGATACGATATCGTAATCTTGCTCACATCCAGGTCTTTGGAAATGGAAGGCAACATACCTATCTATTGGCTGGGTTCTGTGGAGTGTTTGGGGTACTTTCCGCAGTGGCATCTGCGTTGCAGTTGGGTATGATGAGAAGTAGGACCTCGGAACTTCCGAAGACAATTGTCTCTTCCTCAACGGAAAGTCTGATTGTCGGGGGGTTCGTTGTATGGGCCGTGGCAATGCTGTCGCAAGCAGTATTCATTCTCTGCATGGTCATTATCCAACGAAGGGACTTTCAGCAAACGATTCAGCCCTATCAACCAGAAGAGACACCAACCCCTCCATCAGAGATGAAAGAAACAAAGCACAGCCTGGCAACCCTCCCAGGACCCGAGTACCGCACCGCTTCAATGGAATCAAAGAGCACTCCGTCATCGAGTGGCCGATCTCGATCTGGGTCAGACACAATAGCTTCATTCCGATCCTCTATATCCCAAGTCGTCCGGCCAATTACCTCGAAGACTAAGCTCCTCAACAGGCCTCCCCACCGCCCAACGTCCCTCGAATCAAGTACCCGGGAAACAAGCATATCGATCGAAGATGGGTTTGACTCTTGGGATACATCAGCCGTAGATTTCCAATCCCGACAAGCAGTGGAAGCAACCTCCCCAACGCCCCCACGATTCCTCGAAACCATCCCAGCAAGTCCTACCACGAGTCGAAGTGCAAGCCCCGGTTTTCCCTTAGATCTAGAGCCTCCGAAACAAAGGCAGAGAAGTCGAAGCTATAGCCCTGCGAACAGCTATCGAGAGCCTCCGAAATCGAGAACAACGAGTCCAACGGAGAGTACGAATGAAGCACACATCCATCCTTTGTTCAGAACTGACTCACCAACTCCTCCCCCACCTACTACGCCAGGTACGATAGTCACTGCCGCTCCTGGAGCAGGACAGTTAATATCGGATCGAGCTAGCATACGAAGGATGCGAAGTGGGAGTCTCCCATCAAGTCCATTGATGCACGAGGACAGTCTGGACAGTATCCGAGCCGACATCGTACGGGAGGAGGAGAAAGAGATGGAAGAGTCTGGGGTTGAAAGACAGCTCACCCCACCCATTCCGGAGTGGATTCTTTCAGGTGCGCCGCCGAGGAATAGCATGTCGGGGTATTCGAGGAGGAAGCCGCCGAGTTTAAAGAAGGTTGGTGAGGTAAGGGAGGTTTAGAGATGGGATAGATACTTTGGGAAGGCTCAACGCCGATAGACGAATTTTCTTGCGTTTGTACGCTTATGACTGATACCAATGATTTGAAGGTGGCGTTTATAAAAATACATCTTAGTCCAATGAATATTTACGAAGTTACTTGATTGCATCTGGGATCCTTTGAGGAAGAATGAGAATAGGGCACGCCTAGATCGAAGGGTCTTCTGCTTGCCTTCTGCTTGCCTGCTTAGTCAATGCCATATCTAAAACCATGGGACACATCGGATCGGCTTTGACTGGCGAAAGGGACTAAGGCAAAGCAAGGAGTAAAATCACTTAGCGAATGCGCGGGGGTCACGAGATCTTGGGATCATTCTAGTAGACATTTGGAAGAAGGAAACAGATGCCAGGGATGCAGATGCTGACGCTGTATCAATGCGAAGGGAGATCGAGACTTTGACTTGAACGCAAGCCACTTGAAATGAGAAACAAGTCTTCAAGTGGAACGCGGCGATATTGAATCGGGCTTTTCAGCGAGGGTGCAATATTTGTCACTTGATGGAGAGGACATGACGCCTTGAGAGGGAAGAGTCTTCAACTATTGACTCTCCTCCACCTGTAGACATTACTAGTAGCCAAACAGAGGATTCATCTCTCAGACATACATGTGCAAGAATCGCCTGGTTCTTCTTTCAACAATGCAAATACTGTTGCTTTTTTCACGCCGGAGAAGTGTAAGACATGTTTGCTTTTTGCGGGCATGTCCGTGGCTCCCGAGCTCCCGGATGAAGTAGAATTCTCGCAAAAGAAAAGAATGCAGAGTCGGATGATGTCTGATTACTTAATCTACTTAATCCAGCTCAAACAGAGACATAGCGAGGTTTTAATGAGGGAAGTTCCGAGCTGAAGTAAGGCCTCGAGCGTAGGAGCTGAGAAGGGTCCTCGTCTGATCAGTCTGTCAACACGTGACTCTATACCGGCCCATTGATCGTAGTGTGTTCGATATTCGAATGAATAAGTTGCTCAAGAGCGAGGATTCAGAGAGAGCAGTTATCCTGCTGTTCTGTGGCTGGTAGAAGGAGCTGGGAGTTGTATGGAAGTTCAAACCAAACACTCCGTAACTCACCATCTTCCGTTTCATGTTTCCTCCAAAGAACGCAGCAAAGCCCGTTCTTCCACCACCTCAAGCCCTATTCCCAAAAGGAGCCTCCAAGCTGCGAGTAATATCCTCCCGAGAATTCTTATTGCAACCTCCAAGTTCGCTACCGACTCACAGTTCCCCATCACCCCTTGTATCGGAAAAAAACGCCACATATAAAACCTGGGATGGGTCTAGAATGTTGCGAAATACGAAAGAGGCGCCCAGTGGTATAGCTAGCCAATGGAGGAGAGCTGAACCTCGCGCATCCATTCCCGGTAAACTGGATATTCCCCGATGGATTCTTTCCTCCTGGCCCTTTTCATGAGGCTCAACTTTGGAAATGCCCTAATGAATCGTCGACTCCGGCCCGATGGATATGCGTCTCCTCCACATTCCACCAGCTGTTTCCTTTCGTAAGTTTCCCGAACGGACGAAGATTGCGAGCAGATTTCTGCATATTGAGCATTGAGCAGGGTCTAGACGTCTTCTCAGCCTTGTCGGCGGAATGAGAGCCTTGGTCGGATTTACAGTTCCAAATCCGAGGAGAAATCTTGATCAGATCAGACCATGAGGCATGCTTGTGTGTTCTTGACTCGTTCTTTGAAGTATGATATAGTCTGATTCAAATCCTCAGGTAGATAAGGTTTGGTTCTTCCTCCACTCCCACCCCTCTCAAGTTTCCGTCTCTACTCTCACTCCATGAAGCATCATGGCATCTTGCATATCATTCCCCCCGTTCTCCTCTCTACCCACAGAGCTCCGTCTCAGAATCTGGATCCTGAATCTGCCCGGACCCCGTCTGGTCTCCTTGCATTACACATCAGTATCAAGCGACTCTGAATCCTCAAATCGCAGCTCTCTCCGCGGCTGCACTTCCACAGCACCCATTCCCACCAACCTCAGAGTGAATAGAGAATCCCGAGGGCAGGCGAGAAAGCATTACAAGCTATCTTTCAATCTTCCGCACTGCGAGCCGAAGGTCTGGTTCGATACGCAACTCGACATGTTGAGTTTTCCGATGAAGGAAGGCTGGCTGGGGTCTTGGAACCACTTTGTTTACGTGGTAACGTTGATGGAGCCAAGTGAGCTGGGTAAGTTGAAGAGGCTGGCTGTTAGCGAGGCGTTGTTCACTGGTGTGAAGGGTGTGAGCTCGAATCCGACTGTGAGGGCTAATTGCGGGAAGGAGTTCTGGGAGTATGTGAGAAGGAAATTTGGGAGTGTAAATGAAGTGGCTATCTTTGTGGAAGGAAAGGGGAGGGAGAACGAGAGTGACGGTGTGAAGGTTTGGACGGCGGATGTGCTTGGATGTGCTTTAGGGAAGGATGGGATGGTGATTGAATCGGGGCGGGAGAGACTAGTCGAGGGACTTGAGAGAGGACTGAGGTCTGTGGAAGAAAAGAATGGCTGGGAAGCGCCAAGGTGGAATGTGATGTGCTTTCCGGACGATGGAGCTGGGATCGAGGTTTGGCCGAAGAAGACGTTGATGGGTAAAGATGGTGAGCTTCCTGATCAAGAGAAGTTGCCTGTTGAAGAGAAGCTGGCTGTCGAACAGAAGTTGGCTGTCGGAGAGAAGCTGGTAGTTGGAGAGAAGCTGGCAGAAGAGAAGCTGGCAGAAGAGAAGCTGGCAGAAGAGAAGCTGGCAGAAGAGAAGCTGGCCGTCGAAGAGGAATTGGCTGTTGAAGAAATTGTTAAATCGCCCAAGAAAACTGCGATGAAAGAAACTGAGGGCTTCTGGATGGGCGGAGGTCTACCATTCTGGCATCAATTAGCCTCACAGGACCCAACTGACTCATGACAACGCTTTGCAGCCTTCTCAAACTGGACTCAACGGTCTAGAATTGAATTGGTCAATTCTACCTTATGTTGCCTTTCTCTCCTCCTAACAAGATTTTCACTCAACAGGAAATAGACCAGTGTCTGAATTTGTACGCACATTCGCTCATCCCCTCAACCCCTATTCCTGACCTCGCTTGTAAAGGGGTAGGCGAACTTTTCTCTGTCTTCTCGCAACCAATCCTACTTGACTTTATTGTTTACGGAGTTTGGGACCAGACACAGCTGGGCGCCCGTTAACTGGCGATTAGAGTTATCATTAAGCTTAACCGTTGAGTGGCTGTTGGCCCACTGTTGGCTCCATTGGTTGCTTATTCAGCCTATCATATTTGGATTTCATGTAAACCCTGCGCGGTTCTCGTGTTGGACCCCGGGAGAAGTCCTCGCAATTTCAAGGCTTGACGAATCCGCTCGACATGATTGGATTAAGAGAATAATTTGCCCCTCATCCTCCGTTTCCAGTGTTTTCTTCGGGTAAGCACCTCCCCCAGACATGGCGAAGGATCTAAAATGAGGAAGGCGCAGGCTTTGGTTGACTGTATCTCGCTGCATATTCGCATATTGCGGCGTCCTACTCTCGCTGCTATTGGTCATCTTGAGATCCCACGATGCGGGTGGGCAGCCGAGCAGCGAGTACGATAGATTGGGGGAGGATTTCTAAATAACACGAGCTGTCTCGTATTAAGTATCTGTCATGGAGCCTTGCAATGAACGTTGTGTATTTCCTCCTCTCCTGCTTCTGCTTCCTTACCTCGATGTACATCTCGGCGCCAACCTTTCGCCATGTCTATCGCTCAGCTGACGGCTGGCTACAAGAAAACGAACCCTAGGAGTGTCCTCGCGATCGCTATTTCCGCTACGCTTCTCTGCCTTATTTACGTAGTTCGTCTCACCCATCTAAACATCGCAACATCCGGATCTTCCGTAGAGTCGCTTTACTCTACAGTCGTTGATTCGCATGCGACAAAACCAGATCGTACGAATGATGTGTATAACAGAACTCTTGGAGTAAGTTTCTGCACATAACTTTTGGTGGACTTTACTGAGCCCGGTGTAGTTTGAGAAGATCTTCGTTATTAGTCTGCCCGAAAGATCGGATCGCCGCGATTCGATCATCCTGTCTGCGGCTTTGAGCAACATAGATATAGAGATTAGGGATGCGGTGCGAGGAGAAAATGTGCTGGATAAAGTTGTTCCGAACGAGAATGTGGGACGGTTCATGAAGGCGGAGGTAGGGTGCTGGAGGTCGCACATCAATATCATGCAAGAGTTCGTCACATTACTCTGTGGTGGGAGGTGGAGTTGCTGTAGACTAACAAAAAATTCAGGGTCATTTCAAAAAACCTCTCGTCTATATTGATTTTAGAAGATGACGCCGACTGGGACGTTCGAATTATGGATCAACTCCACGACTTTGCACTAGCAGCCCAAGCAATTACACAACCTCTCTCGCGAACGTCTCAGGAAAACAGCCTTCTTCATTCTCGAAATGAGCTCGATATATCATTCAAAAAATTACCACAAACAGTGCCTCCGGAGCATTCCCCATATGGAGATAATTGGGATCTTCTTTGGTTAGGACACTGCGGCGTAGCAGTTCCGAAACCTACTGGCGATAAAGCTCCAGAACGCGTTGTAATATCGAACGATCCTACGGTTCCGATCAAGGAATTCCTATCGAACAATCTCGTGGGCAACGACTTGGGAGAATATCCAGACCATACAAGACTTGTACATCATGCCACGATGGGACTCTGCACTCAGTCATATGCTATTTCACAAGCTGGTGCCAGAGAGTTGATGATGTCTGTTGGAGTAAATGAGATGAACACCATTGACTTCGGGCTGCGAGAGTGGTGTGATGGGACTAGCGGCCGCGATCCTCATCGTTGTCTTGCAACTCAGCCCGCGGTATTCCAACCGCATCGAAAGGCGGGCTCGCATACAGGTGACAGCGACATTGATACCGCGGCTCATGGGGATGGAATCAGGAAGGAAGCCATGACGGAAGTGGTCAGATGGAGTACTATCCTCAACTGGAAGGCTTTATTGAGAGGAGAAAAGGAGTTCGTCGACCAGTATCCTGATAAGTAGTGCATAGCGAGCATTTGATGGCAAGGCGTTACTTTGGGAGATTTGAGCATCCACTTGGACTAGGTGTACGGCGAAAAAAGGAAAACATGTAATTGAGCGCCCATAACCTGTGCTATTTGCACGATAATAGAACGATTAAAGATCCCAGCCAAGATAGACTTCTCTTGAGAATGTAGCAGGCTGACTGCACTGAAGCCGAGCCATTGTTGTATGTATGTGCCAACCCGTGTAGCCGTGACCCAAATCGGTGTCACAATCCTCGAATTGGAGGTGAAGGGAGTAGTTTACATGTTGACAAGCAAGATTGGAAGAAGGAGAAAGAGCCCTCATTTTGAAAGAAAGAAGCAAGGGACGATGTTAAAGGGTAAAATAAGACATAAGACATCCGCGCAATGTGTATACGTCATGCTGGGAAAAGAAGCGTGGGGTGGCCCTGGGCCCTAGGCGAATTGTGTAGATAGTAGAGTCGAGTATCTTTTGATCTTCCCACTCGACAGACTGATAAGCTAAATCGCTCCTGGGGTCTTTAGCATAGACAAAGATCTGGTGTTGCTATACTTGCTGTTTATCTTGATAGCGAAAATAATCTCCATGTGCTCGACGGGAACAAACAACACATTCCTCGTCACGAACCCATCTCATATATTCCCTGTACAAAGCGGACTTTCGAACTTCCTACAGATCTTCAAAACTCATGAACATATTGACCTCTATCAAGACCATCAAGTTATCCATCTGAATTGCAGGCGTAAGCTAGGCTGACTCGGCAGCTGAGCGAAGAGAATTAAAGCTACGTTCCCTAGGTTCAAGGCACATTGCTGCTACAGTTCGTGAGGTGGGGGAAGGTACGGTCTGGGGGTGTATTTAAGGAAACCTTTCTAGGGGAACCCTCCATCATGATATATCTCTTACTTCCATATTAGCACTCCCCAATTCATTGGTACAGCTTCTCGGCATCAGAGTGCACGAAGCGAAACTCGGCCTTCGAGCCGCTTGGGTGGGTAGAGGGGTGACGAAAAAAAGTGGCCTTGTTTGGCTCGTGCGCGACCCATTCAGAGATATACTTTCGTAAAAATAAAGGCATGTAGGGTGGATCAATCAGTGGGTGGTTGAATTTAGCTTTAAGAGCTTGCGAATATGCTGTTTGCCCTAATATATAGCTTCTGCTAGCAGTTTCTCCGTTACTCCTTCGTGTCGCCTCCGGAGAGAGAGGTGTGAACCTTTGCGCTTGTAAATAAATCCGGCCTTCGGAATATGTCCTGTATCATAGCTCACCGCTCCAAGTAGGTAAGAGGAAGAAGACAAGAATGGGGTCATAACTTAGACCAATCTAGCATATCAGACTCAGTTGTATGTCTGCGGCTTGCGAATTGCAGTTCGAAGCGATCCCCAGTGACCCACAGCATTGCGACGCAACGCCACCATCACGAGATGAGCAACGTCTAAATGGTCCTGACTGGAATAAACTGGACCCTCAACTTCGGGAAGTCGATGTTGAAGGGATGGAGGAAGGAGCAACATGGAGTGGATATATGAGGAGCTTGACGGAAATCTTCGGTCTCCATGCAACTGCTTAATTCTCAATTCTCGTACTCCCAAACCTACTGCCGGAGGGAGAACCAGAGAAAATGGTCATCGACGGAGCATGCGCTCAACAGAGCTACCTTGATCGATTGGCATGCGTGGTGAAGCTGGGTGGGTGCTCTATTTTTATATACCAACACGACGTTTCAAGCATGATGATCGATCAAAGGCTGCTGTTTGATCCGATGCTCCCGTTGTCCGGCTCTCGGATTCACTCGTGGCCTGTAACATGTCGAGAGTCAGCGCTTGATGAAATGCGAATCGCCACTCAAAAATGGCGTTACGAGAGCGATCTATTGAACTGGAGACGCGTGGGGTTTGCCGTGTAAGAGTAAGCCGAACGAGTGGCTGTGAGAGAAGAACGATAAGACAAAGAAAGAAGACAGGAAAGACAAAGACAGGAAAGACAATGGATGCAGACCAGACAAGAGCAGAAAAGAGACGGCTTTAGCCATAAAATGCTTGCAAAGGGACCGAGAAACGTTCGTTCCTGGTGGCGTCTATCCGTCAGGAGTAGTCTGGTAGGGAGGAGGCGAGGGCGGTAAACGATAAAGGGGTTCCCCCTCGCTTGATTGGGGATGTTTTTTAAAAGAAGTAGAGAAAACCCTCCACTCCCCTGGATCTCCGAATGAAATCTACGATATGCGACATCACCTCGAACGGCCAACAACCACGCATTTTTGAAGCTTCGATCTTTTCCAGTGCCATATAAAACTCTGGTCTCTGGTTGCAGACTGCCGTCTTTTCAAACGCAGCTTCTGCCCCTCTGCATGAATTGTCCGGGGCATGTGCCTTCCTCGACCTAGCCAGAACTATCAAATAATATAAACAATCCTCGTCCCATCGCATCCGTTGTCTCACTCATCCCAACCCACCCCACCGCCTCCCTCCGATCTTCTCACAACGACCTTCACTCTTCTCTCCCACGTCTCGCCGCAACCAAGCACTCGAACTCAACTCGATTCATTTGACTCGACTCGAATCCGACACATTCGCTCATTCCGACATCCTCCCCTCCAGTATTAATTATATCGCTCGTTGCTAGGCCGGCCTTGCTTTGCTCGACGTCTCTAATCGTATAATCACCCTCTTTAACCCACCTACACTCGCTCCCACTTGGCCGGGCCATTCCGCAGTTTCCGGTCTCTTGGGTAAATTCGAGAATCGCGCTGCTTGTTGCCAGACGACAACTGACAACTCTCGGACATAACAACGACAACAATAACAACAACAATAACTCCCCCCGCACATCCGCGAACGAACAAAAGGATTCACTCACCTTCCATTCACGTCTCTACCTATAGATTCTGCACGACTCTCAAGATCGCAACGAGCAACACACAATAATCGGCAAGATGAATATCAACAAGAAGCTTGATAGGGTCAAGCAATGGGCGGGGGAGAAGATGGGCGCCGAGTCCAAGACAAATGTGTCAGAAGAATTCAAGGCTCTGGAACTGGAGATGGCCCTTAGACATGATGGTATGTCCGTTCATACGAGCCATGGTCGCTGCTGATATCTCCTAGGCATGGAGAAACTCCAGAAATCCATGACCGTCTACGTCAAATCCATGTCGAAGCGCAACGAAATTGAAGACAAGGAGAAGATGTTACCGGTTGCATATTTGGGCCAGACTATGATTCATCATGGCGAGGATTTCGAGACCGATTCCGAGTTCGGAAACTGTCTCATCGGTACGTTTGATGGTTAGGGGATGATCTCCGTGCTGACAGGACGATAGCTATGGGCAGAGCCAACGAGAGAATCGCACGATCACAAGAGGTTTATGTTACCAATGCTACGAATGGATGGCTGGAGTCACTGGAACGCTCGCTGGCGATGATGAAGGAATACCAGGTACTTGCAACTCAGGGTATCTCATCTGCAGCTACTAATTTCTGCAGGCTGCACGGAAGAAGCTGGAGAACCGCAGATTAGCTTACGATGCCTCACTATCCAAGATGCAGAAGGCGAAGAGAGAAGATTTCCGAGTTGAGGAGGAGCTTCGATCGCAGAAGGCGAAATACGAGGAATCTAGCGAAGATGTTCTCAGACGTATGCAGGACATCAAAGAGGCGGAAGCAGAAAGTGTTGGAGACCTTGGTGCCTTTGTAGACTCCGAGCTAGAGTACTATGACCGGTGCCGTGACGAGCTTTTGCGTTTGAAGAGAGATTGGCCTGCTGGGTATGTCATAGATTTATTTGAGGGAAGCGGGCTAACGGTCTTAGAAACACCTCCTCCCCACACCGCGAGCAAAGACGGCCGAACGGACGATCTCGATCAAATACTGCTCATTCTTACAATGAGAGAATCACCGCATATGAAGAGGAGGCTATACCGGAGTTACCTGTTCGACCATCCATTCGTTCTCAGAGTCGTGTTGGTCCTTCCTCACAGCGTCTGGATACCCGCCTAGATGCTCATGATGAATATCCCGACTCTCCACAAAGACCCAACGTTGGACGATCATCAACATTCCAAGGTCCTACCTCGATTTATCGTGATTCAACGCCGAACGGCCGCCAGAATTCCGTTCCCGTCGATGCCGGTGTTGCTCGAGCAAACCTTCGTCCGTCAAACCGCATCAACACTGGCACTGACCTCTTCGGCGATCCTTCTGACGACTCTACGCTCAACAGTGCTAGCCCCGATCGTTCTTATGGCGCGAGAAGTGTTAGTCCTGCTACGAGCCAAGGCAGTGTTACCAGTCGGACCGCTGGCTACTCAAACTCGATACCAAACACAAATGCGAATGGCAGAAAAGGACCTCCTCCACCTCCAAGCCGAATGAAGAAGCCTGCACCTCCACCACCTCCAATGAAGAGGGCAGAAATCAGTTCGAGCAGTGTGAATCGATATTAGGACTGTGTCTTGCGGATATACCCTTTCGATTCTCGTTAATTCTACCTGCGATAGACATATACCGTCCACAGAGGTACATCGTTGTGGGAATCGCTTACTTCCTTTGCCAATAACGGCATCAACACTCTTTAATGCACATATGCTTGCTTCCTTTTACATTGGCCTTGCAGCCCTTTGGGTTGGAGAACTTACGTTTGCTTGCATTTTTTGATGCGATGCTGTCAGGATTATTAAATTGTATCAATGGATCAATTGGTTGCATATCTCGGGCGTTGGATTGATTAAGCAAAGATACCACCTGTGGTGGACATTTGGCTTCCTGTTTGTTGCGACTGAAGGTCAACAGCGAAGTAGCATTGTTTTTAGCGAATAAGATGCTATGCAATACATTTACAAATTGTAATATTTCTTCGTCGTGTTCTAATTGCAACTGCAATTTTCCACCTTACTTGCATCTTGCCTGACCCTAGCGGGCTTCATAGGTTTGTCCAGCTGGTTGCCTTTCCAGAATGCCATCGGAAATATATCTCGAGATTCCGTCAAAAAGACTGAGCTCTCGATATACTATTGCTGACGTTTAGACAATGATAATTATTTTCTTCGTTCTGTAAACATTCTTCGAAAAAGAGTGTCATCACAAGAAGTTTTTCGCCAGCAATGACTTATAAACCAATGCAATTATCATTCTATTAAAAAGAGTGTCTCTATGCTCGTAACCAGAAGTCTGCTGTACACAGCGCAGCCAAACCCCTCTATATGGCTTGGTGAAGCTTTTCCCGCCAATCTATGCTGCAATATCCCGCAATCTATGCGTACAAGTGAAAGAATTCCGTCGCCTATAAAATACAACTAGTATCAATCACGCCTTCACTTTGAGCTTCCATCCAGTCCTAGCGACTCTCAGTGTGGCAAATAAGAAGCCTGCCACCACACCAGAAACACCACCGAAGGTCCATAATCCATGCCAGTTCAGAGGGTCGGTGGTTCCCAAAACACTGCCACCTCCAGGCCCCCCGATGAGGGTCCCAAAGGCAATTATCGCGAATCCCATTCCTATTCTCGTCCCGATCTTGCTCTTGTCTTTCGTCAACATGACGAAACAAACGGGTGGCAGACCGATGAAGACTCCGCTGAAGAACCCAATGAGAATTGCAACGACAATGATCGCTGCCTCGCTTTTCACTGCCATCATACATAAGATAAGCAGACCAACGATGGTGCTGCCAGGAGCAATCAAATTGAACGGTCCAGTCTTGTCAGAGAGAGCATTTGGAAGAACTCGACCGAAACAAGAGGCGGCGTTGAAAATGGGGACAAGGTAGAATGCCATACTGTCATTCGTAATATGCTGGTTTTGGGCGTAGAAGGAAAGGTAGAACAGAATCGTGTATAGACCCATAAAGCCGACAAGGGCGGAGAATATGAAGAACACATAGTAAGGATCTTTGAACGCAGCCCAGTCGACTAAAGCCCTCGCCTTTGGAGGCTTGAATCGCATTTTCATGACTGTGATCGGGATGAGCACCGTGCCCAGAGCAATGAAGCCCATAACCCGAACAGACCAAGCAAATCCGATGCGACCTAGGAGTCGGAAAAGAACAGTCGGATAGATAACACCACCGAATGAGGAACCTGCCGAAGCTAGCCCAATAGCTAGACCGATCCGGGTGTTGAAGTACGTAGGGAGGATCGCCACGGATGGTACGAATAAACATCCTGCTCCAATTCCGACTACAAAGCCTTGTGCAAGCAGCACTTCCCAGTAAGTGTGGCACAAGCTCAACATCATATGTCCAAACACCACTCCGAAGCCGCCAACAATCAACAAGGTTCTGAGGTAACCTCGGTCATAGATTGGCCCCGTGATGCACCCAACTGTCAAAACCACGTACGATTGAATGGCGCCAATCCAAGAGATGTTCGAAGATGATTCGGTGAAGAGCTCGCCGGATTCATAGTATGTTTGGAAGACCCCAAAAGCGTTCAGAAGACCCCATGTGTTGAAGAACAGCATTGAGGCTCCAAGAACATGAAGCCATGCCTGAAGTCCGCCATTTGGAACATTTGGAATTCCGCCATGCGTGGGAGCTGGTACGGGAGGGTTTGATGTAGGCGGCTCAGCTTCTTCGTTGGGTATCTGTTCAGACTGGTCTTCCACAACGCTGCCACTCCGCTTGCTCTCGTCGTTCGTTGAGAAGTCTTGGCTTTTTTTATCATCCATCTCTGCTGAGGATTGAGGTAGCCACGAATCGGCTGCAACGTCGTGTAGTGGAACGGTGGTTGGAGTAGTCATTCAGGCTAGAATACACTTCGTTGAACGGCGAGAATGGTATTGTTGATAAACAGCCTTGCCGGATTCTGACCTTCAGGTTTCCTTGAACCACCTGAAGCTCTCAGTAGGTTCTCGCTGAAATCCGAATCCCAGTTTTGCACAGGACGCAACTTCGGCGAAGAGAAGATTGTCTGAGTTGGCGATGCAGGATTCATGGCGGCAGATATGAGTGACGTTATATGCCTCGATGTAACTTTGGGGTAGAGACGCTCGGCCGAGGTATTCGCCCGAGGGTGGGCGGAGATAACGGCTTCTGCTGATTTCACCGGTGGGGATAGGGGAAAATGTATCAGTTTTCTAGTCCATTCAAGCTTTTGCGTAAAGTAAAAGTCCACGATAGTACAAAATGAACGGCGGCGACTAATTTTATTTCTCTAGAAGTTCAATTCTACATTATGTTGAACTTGTCAGGGTTGGATATAAAATCTTGGCGCGGTATCAATTGGCACACGACTTGGTAAGTGACGATAAATCCGTGGATTTAAAGTAAAAATTGCCGTTTCCATCATCCGGACATTCAGAGACTTCGCTCTCATTTGATGCGTCTCAAACACCGAGCCGTTTGAGCCGTCCAAGCCGTCTCATACCTGATTGGAATGACATACGGCTCTGCAGATCTCCATATATTGATCTCGCTCTGTTGTCAGAAGTTTCGAAGTCTCAGGAGTAGCAATATAACTTGGTCGGGGAAATCTTTCCTGTGTCTATCCATAACGTTTTCCTTAGTCAAGCTGCATCTAATGTATCACTCATTTTACCCACGAATTAAGCACAGGATTCTGCAGTGACTAGTTTGGGTAGAGAGGCAAATCGAGCCATATCGAGCCATATCGAATCAGTGGATGGCAACGATAGAGAAGAGGAGAGAGATGGGTCTCATACTTGAGCACTTGCGCAAGATGATGCTAGTAAGGTAGTTCGGATTGCTCCCACTGTCGACCTGTCAGCCATTTGTCCGAGTTAAGTCTGAGATCTACAATGCGCTTTACAGATTTCTTCCTCTTACGTATCAATGACTGTCACAGCCTCACGAGACCAAGATCCCAGTGGCACCATTTGAAGACGAGCTTGCAAGATAGATGCTATTGTGGAATACAACATACTAGAGAAAGACATGAGAGTGAAGACCGCGAGCAGGTAAAGATGCTCTGGAGAGAAGGAAATAAGGACTTACCAACAGGTGAAAACTCACCAGCAGGACCTGAGACATCGAGGCCCGTAGACGATGGAAGGTGCACAGTTGAGTTTTTGGAGTCTCGAAGACCACATTCTTAGCCCTGAATTTGCTGAAAATGAGGAGATCTTCGGGATCGCAGGGTTGGATGAAGGTTAGGGTATCGAACGAGCCGAGTTAAGTCCTCCTCTTACTTTAGCGGAGACTGACTCTCCGCCATTTCCCCACTTTGCTATTTACGTTTCAAAGGCAATGCTCTGTGGCTCTTTGAACAATCCACCCTGAGATTCCAAAACACAGATCTAGCCGTTGGTAAATCTAAATCAACCAGCTCGGAGCATGCTAGCGTTTGTTATATAAAGGTAGACCATTGGCACCATGGCGATCAGAACCTCTCATTGACCCCATCAGCAGCGAAAGTAGCTGAATTTCCCTTCCTTCACTCGACCCTAAACATGACGCTGCTCCCCTCTGAATGTGACGTGCTGGTTGCTGGGAGTGGCAACGCAGGATTTTGTGCTGCAATCTCAGCAGCACAGACCGGGGCGAAACGTGTGCTTCTCATCGATAAATGTCCTGAAGACTGGGCAGGCGGGAATGGCTATTTCACGGCTGGAGCATATCGGACGGTGCACAATGGGACTCAGGACTTGCTGCCCATCGTCAATAATGTGAGCGAGGCAACAGCGCGCAGGATCGATTTGGAGCCGTACACTGAGAAGGACTTCTCGGATGATATGGATCGTGTCTGTGGGGGCCGGTCAGATCCTCGACTTTCCAAGATTCTTGTTCAAGATTCCAATTCAGCCATAAAATGGCTTGCAAGAAATGGGGTCAATTTTCAACTGTCTTTCAATAGGCAGGCTTACGAGGTGGATGGGCGTTATAAGTTCTGGGGAGGTCTATCCCTCAAGACCCAGGACGGCGGCAAAGGTCTCATTGAGAATCATCAGGCCGCTGCCAAGCGGTATGGTGTGAGTGTCATCTACAACACAGCGCTAACTAGACTCATTCGGAGCACCGACAACCAGGCGGTGATATCGGTGGTTATTCAGCATGGCGAGAGAGAGCATGTTGTCAAAGTTAAATCCGTTATTCTTGCAGCAGGGGGGTTCGAAAGCAACGCACGTATGCGCTCTCAGTATCTCGGTCCCGGCTGGGATACAGCTTCAGTTCGTGGAACCCCGTACAATAATGGAGACGTCCTTGAGCTTGCTATACGCGATGTATGTGCGAAGCAAGCTGGCAATTGGTCAGGTTGCCACTCCGTTGCTTGGGATGCTAATGCAGCCGCAAATGCTGGAGACCGGGAAGCGTCTAATGAGTTCACCAAGTCTGGATACCCAATCGGCCTGATGTTGAACTCTGAGGGCGAACGATTTGTGGATGAAGGTATCGACTTACGAAATTATACCTATGCCAAGTTCGGGCGAGCTATTCTGGCTCAACCTGACCATATCGCATTCCAGATTTGGGATTCTCGGATGATTCCATGGCTCCGTCAGGAAGAGTATCGCGAAGAAAGAGTACAGAGAATCACAGCTTCTTCCATTGAAGAGCTCGCGAACAAGTGTGCTGCTCATGGTTTACGGGGCCGCGACAAGTTCTGTGCTACGTTGAAAGAGTACAATAGAGCAGTTTACGCTCATCGCGAAGAAAATCCAGACGAAAAATGGGATCCGGCAGTCAGGGATGGCCTGTCAACCCAGTCTCGAAAGATCCAACTTCCTCTTGCCAAGTCAAATTGGGCACTGCCTGTTGACGAGGCACCTTTCCTAGCTGTTAAAGTTACTTGCGGTGTCACGTTTACCTTTGGCGGTCTTGCTGTGAACCCAGAAACCGCACAAGTCATCAGTGCTGTCACTGAAAAAGAGATTCCCGGTTTATATTGCGTGGGGGAGATGATGGGCGGCTTATTCTATGAGAATTATCCAGGTGGAAGTGGACTGACCTCTGGAGCTGTGTTCGGTCGTAGAGCAGGGCGAGCGGCAGCTAGGGCTGTTGGTGAGAGGGTGAGAGAGTTAACATCGAGTTTATAGATACAATTTAATAAATGGCGTATGAATGACATTCTTCTGGGATCCGAGAAATTCAGATTAGTGTCTGACTGAGCTTACTCCCTTATAGTCTCTCTCCGAGTAATATATTTAGCGATTCCAAAGTAGGCATCGAAGCCGTCTACATTCTCTCATATTGGTGGAGATCTAACGGTGCATCAAGGAACGCAAAATAGGCCACCGTTTCTTCTACGAGGTTTTCCACCAGCATAGAGTCAAATACCGCCAATCCCCCAATCAATTGTATTAGCCTCAGATGAGCAGTTTGCAGGGTGAGTACTTCCATTCGAGCGGGTGGTCTCTGTCTGAACTCGCCCAATGCCCATCGCAGGTCATTCTAGCGATTGGAATTGGAACACACTTCCTAGATCGTGGAGTACGTCTTCTTCTGTCAGAGTATGTGGTGCATTCTTCATTAAAGAAAATCCTGGTGACATATGACATACCCGCTTATTGCCTACAAGAATTAAGGTATTGGCCTGTTCAGAAAGGTTTGATAGTAATGCCGGTCTTACCAACGTTGTTCATTGTCAAGTGCCTCGTAGTGCCCATCTATAAGTTGTGACAGCACAGGCTCAAGTAGCTCGCAGAATGTAGGGCGAGATTTCGATCAGATGTAACACAACTTCCCGAGCTATCAACTCGAGAGTAAGAGGACTTGGCTTCTAAGCTACAGAGCAGCGTACTTTGAAGATTTATCCAGGTTCTAGTAACAGGGTTGAAGTTCCTGCGCAAAATAGCGCCGTCATCCTGACAAGACCAGTGGAACTGAGGAGACTCCAAGTGCAGCCAGCAGCCGTATGTAATGTGATTGATTTTGTCAAAGAAGGATTCAATTCTGGATTCCATAATTTTGTGACGCATCCAACAAGACTTTCTTGCGCAAAAAAATTTCAATGTTGTTGATAACTTGATACTGTTCATTCAAAAATAAATAAGATAACCGACACAAAATCTTCAACGAACCCAATGAAGAAGAGACTAGATGAGTCACCGAGAGCAGCGAGAAGACAAGAGAGAGATAATACACGATATACAAGAATTTTGGCCGTACATTAGTTCCAAGCCACCTTCTGCCCGAATTCAACTGCTTCACTCAAACAGCTATGTCCCCATAGGAAATCGTAAGGAGGAGAGCCCTCGCAGAAGGGTCTGCACCTTGTTCAAAAAAGGTCTCAGAATATACAGTGCTAAGCGGCGCTGAAATTGGATTTCATTCACTAATCCGGGAGTTGGTTTACAAACAAAAGACTACTGTACGACAGTCACTCCCTCCTTACACATTTTCTAATACAAGATGAGCCGCCGTTTTCATGTGAACAATTGCCGCTGTTCTAGAAATACGTTCACTCCCTTTTGCCTGACAAAAAATTGAGAGCTCATCGTCCATTCTCGTGCCGGGTCTACGAGTCTTATGTTATACATGCGGAATATCTGTGCCAGTAGTTTATTCATCTCCAACAACGCCAAGTTCTTCCCAATGCAGACGTGACTTCCACCACCGAACTTGACAAGAGTTAGCAGATCCCCAGTATCGTGCTTCAGAGATTGGACAGTAATACTACGTACTTGATACAAAGTCCTTTCCATGATCTTAGCTTTTTCTTCATTTTCAAGCCACCTCTCCGGTCTGAACTCGTCGGCGTCCTGCCCAAAGATTCCTTTATCATGGTGAATTACCCAAGCGTTGATACCAACAACGGTCCCCTCTGGACACCATATCCCATCTAACTCTACTCCGCCAGGCGGAACATATCTTGGGATGCTCATACCTACAGCGGGGTGTAGTCTCATAGCTTCTTTCATCACGGCCTGTAGGTAGGGCATGTCCCGTGCCTCAGCGTATGTCACATATTTCGAAAGCCGACCTTCGCGATCTCTTGAGTCTATCTCAGCAACAAGAGCAGCATACGCCTTTGGACTTCTAAGAAGAAAATATATCATGGCACGGAGAGAGCTGGCTGTGCTATCTGACCCGGCGATCCTAGAACGTTGAGACGAGTCAGTTTTGCTTCCAAACTGTATGAAAAGCCATCAAATGGGGTTCACCATACAAAGCACCATGAGCAATGCTGAAGACATCCTTCTTGGACATTTTGGTTGGATTGTTCTCCATCGCCTTGTAGAATTGACCGAGAAGATCTTTCTTTTCCTCGGTCTTTTCCGAAACAGATTCACGCTCGGCCATTTCGGTTAATGCAATCTCAGTCAACAAAGACCGGCGTCCCATGTACTTCTGGAAGAGCCAATCTCCGTTGAAAATATGATGGTATTCCGGGATATTGCATATAGCCGAGTAATATCTGAATGAGGTTTCGATGAAGCTTATTGCTTTGCGCTTATCGTCTCCATTGGCCACAAATCCGAAATCCTTCGAGAAGACGACTTGACCGATCACCTAAAGTATCCAGCGAATCAGAAGTCTGCAAGTGAATTGAATAATGTCGCCGAGCTTGGAGTTTGAGAGAAGAAACTATGAATCTTACATCAAATGCAAAGTATTCAACCCAAGCTCCGAGATCACATCCCCCTCGACCGACAAAGAGCTCATTCAATCTCTCAAAGAAGAACGCCATGTTAGTGTCCACGACTTGCTCTAACTCCAGCATGGTCTTCATGCTATACGCAGTTGCTACCATCCTTCGTTTGATAGCGTGTTTCGCTTCATTGGCCTCGGTGAAGATGTCAGGGTTTTCGGGGGGAGGAAACACTGTGTACATCTCCGTCTTATGATATCCCTTGCTGATGCTGAAAATCTCTTTCGCGGCGCCTGGAGAGGAAAAGGACAGCTCGTTCGGAGCGATTCGTACCACAGGTCCTGTCGGTAGATAATCAGCCTTACAACGTCACTGCGACAATGGAATCATCGCTATTACTTACCATACTCTTTATGTATGTCTTGTTGCTTGAGATGAGTGGTCCCCTTGATGCTGTAGTACACTATATAATTGCAATGTTAGAGTAAGCAACTAAGCGACTCTTGAAACTGTTGAACTTGCATTTCCAAACTCTTGAAGCCGAGGCTAACGGAGGGCCTGGGATGTTTCTCAAGGGCGAGACGTAACGGCGTATGAGATATTTAAGAAGAAAGAGGCTGGCAATAATGGCGAGCCAGTGGTGTGAAACCGCATGACCAACGACCTTGAGAGCTGCCATGATGAGAACTTTGATAGAAGTGTGGGAGTGTCTTTGATCGCAAGTCGAGTTTGTGACAATCCTCTGGAAAATGGCAGAAGTTTAAACACTTGGTAAACTTGCAAGACAGAACGAAGGACTGATATGACCCAGAGGTAGAATGACCACTCACATTGCAGTTAATTGTAACCAATCACTGCACGGACATCAATTACGCCGGGGAGATCGCCCGAGTTTGGTGTCTTTTGCTCTCCACCGGGGCAATTGTGGGGTCCCCAAAACAAGCGCAGAGATTCCTGAATTGTAGGAAAACTTAAATTTCACAAATGGTTCTGAACTTCAATCAGCTGTGCAGTTTGATTTGTGCTATCCGAGACGGGCAATGGTACGAGGCCTGCTTAAAACTGTGCTGAGGTTGAGATACTGTTGGCCGAAAGTGGTGGAGATTGATACCATTGTTTCCGAAGAACTCCTCTTTTCTAAAACATCGTGACTTGTGTAAAGGTCCTGCGGTTCACTTGGCTGCGACAACTCTTATAACCGCTTTCTGACCTGCTGTATTGCTTCGAGCACACAACCCAGCTCGTCGGTCAGCGTCACATTCCTATAATCGTGTCACTGCGAGAATCTGTATGTCGAGCCCATCTGAGTCGATTAAATCCAGATATTCCCTTATATCAGCTTAGAGCATCCTCAACAGGAGAATTTGCGGTGAGCATTGTTGACATGGACAACGACGAAGGGAGGAGGCTGGAAACAGGATCTACGTGCTGAGTCAGCAGTTCCCGACAAAATATGCTGACCAAATAAATGCATGCAAGTTCCCCGCATGCCCCACATCTCTCTTAGTTCTTCAAACATCTCTCTACTCTCCACCTCCACCTTGACAAGCTGCGTTGAACCCGATATTTGTTTTCAAAACAATCGCCAGAGTCCTCTCTATTCATCTCATCCATATAATCTCGTAATGTCTGTCAATAATCAGAGGCCCTCCTCCAACGGCAATAGCGACCAACACCGAAGCAGCTCTCTAGCCTGCTTTGTTTGTAGAAGGTAATAGTAAATCCTCATCTGCTAAAGCAGTTTTTTGGTTGCTAAATAGAATGGGTGCTGACATTTTGATGCCTACTTAGGCGAAAAATCAAATGGTCAGTATTCTCCAGCAGCTACCGTTCTCGCGTTTGCAGTATTCGTAACAGACTTTCGTTTCCAGTGGTCGCGAGCAACCGTCATGTGTAACATGCATTATTTCAAAACACCAATGTAATTATCCTACCTCCTCGCAAAAACCAGGTCCAAAGCACGGTCAGTCCCATCCCGGTTATTTGTTTGACAGCCTCCTGAGTTCGAACTAGGTGTGCGGCTCGATAGCCATAGAAAGTCAACGGCTCAGAGCCATAGTCAGTCAAGGATGTCCTCCAATTCCTCCAATGCCGCCCATCATATCTCCCCACCAATCCAAGGATATCGGGAAGTCCAATTCAGTAATTCTTCGCCAGCTCCAGCCTTCTCCGACCAGTTAACGGATATGGGATTGAGTAGGGCGAATGACTTGTGTGAAACAGATAATTGGACAGTATCGGATCCCCTTCAGACTCCCAATAGTATATCTGGCACCACTCTTAAAGATTGCGAATCCTCTCTTTTATCAAAAATCATGCAAGGCTGGCATAGTCCTGCAGACACAGAAGTGTTGAGTACGACGGGAAGGACGATGCCCATTTGG
Source organism: Hyphodiscus sp. D1413 (assembly GCA_003988895.1). Taxonomy (NCBI): domain Eukaryota; kingdom Fungi; phylum Ascomycota; class Leotiomycetes; order Helotiales; family Hyphodiscaceae; genus Hyphodiscus; species Hyphodiscus sp. D1413. The sequence continues at coordinate 520,605 of QYAO01000012.1, forward strand.
GAAGTGCTAGAAATTCCGGAGAGCACATATCATTACCTGTAAGTAAGCGATATGTTGTTTGCGCCTCTCATGGCCTGCTTTATATGTTAATTTTTGGTTGGTAGTCTCCGAGAATACTTCGAGAGCATGACTTCTTTCTCTTTATTCCACAAACCGAGCTTTGACACGAAGTTGCGAAACATTCCACGCACAGCAGAGATTGCGGCTTTAACAGCCTCAATGTTTGCATTTTCCGCCCGATTTGTTCAAGATACTAGCCATGGCCAAGAATCTATTGATTGCCCAACAACGGATCACTTCTACAGGTTGGCATCTCGTTACATCGAAGAATTAATGGACACCGAGGAAGTTCCATCGCTTTGTGTTCTACAAGCTTTGATTCTGACTACGTTCTACCAACTGTCCCAGGATGTTCGGGGCCGCGCATGGAGATCACTCGGAACTTGTGTCCGGGTCTCATATGAGATGGAGCTCCATTTAGTCGACACGAGGTTATTCTCCCTTCGCACGGAAGCAGCCGGCAGTCTTGACACCGACCAGTGGGTCCAGAATGAAGAGCGTCGAAGAGCCTGGTGGGCTGTATGGGAGCTTGATGCGTTTGCAAGCACGATTCGCCGATTACCCACGGCCCATGACTCTACGCAAATTGAGACATATCTACCAGTTGCAGACGAAGCTTGGTTCAATGGGGTCTACCAGCCTAGTTGCCCGCTAAACCTTGACCCGAATTCTCGCTGGAAGATCCTTGAAAGGTGTGGCAATAGAGGCTGGAAAGCTTGGTACATTGTGATCAATTCAATGATGCGCGATGCCCATCTTCTCTCCTACTCTCGAGATGCTCACAGAATTTTAAATTCTCACCGCGACAAACAAGCTCCTGATTCATCAATGAGAGGGGAGGCAATATCTTCATCTGGGGATTCCATCATGGATGGTTTAAAGAATATTGAAAACTCGATGGCTTGCTTCGCCATGAGTATACCAACTTCACTCGCATATCATGATGAATACCTAAGCTTTCAGCCGAAGCGATACCCTCGAAGTCAGTCAACTCTACACACAGACTGTGCAAAATACAGCATATATCTCATGATGCAACTGACCAAGCTGATGATCTATCATTATGAAATGTTTTGGGATGCGAGAGGAGCGGAAGATGCTACGGCGGAAGTTCCCCACCAAACAGTAGATCCTGCCGCGGAACAAGGTATTTTTTCGAAACATTCGCTCAATACGAAGGCATGGCAGCAGTATCTTGAGGCAGCAGACAATATTCTTCGCACTATCCGGAACTGCAGTCCTTATCACATACGATACGTAAACCCACACTTTTCAAATACGGTTTGGCTTGCAGCCGTTGCCCAGATTGTACACAAAGTATTCAATCCAGGACCACGAAACGTCCAGGTCACGCAAGCAAAGTTTGACGTGCTACAGTACAACTTCAACAGTTACGTTTCATTCTGGAACATTTCACACGCACTTCAGCACAAGCTCAATACACTCGAGAGCCGACTCGAAACTCTACAACGGCTTCATCATGAAAATACAAAGACCAGCAGCTCTGGCACAGAACACCACTTTCAGGAGGATGGCGATACAACCCTCCAGACAGATGTCCTCGCTGCTGAGAACTCTGATCAGGCTACGGGAACAAAATCTTCCCGAGCAACAACAGATAAAACGACAATGTCTTCAGAAGCTATGTATACAAATACGTCAAATCCCGTTGATGGATTCCAATCATGCGGACCCTTTGGACTATCGGCAGACATCGTTAACAATTCGTGGGCATTAAGCACGGTTAATATGGAGTACAATCCTTCGGACTTCTTCAATTATGATGTAAATGACTTTCTCAATTATTCATTTGAAGGGTGATCATTGTTACAGTGGCGTCGGCGTCTTTACGAGATTCAATCAAAGTTGTATGAGAGATTGAACTGTTAGTTTAGTCGCATTGTATCTAGGGGCTACAATAGCCAAGGGCATAGAATTGGGAGTTCATAAGGTTGTATCATGCTGTTGTTGGTCAGAGTATTAAATTATCTAAATTGGCCTGATGAGAGATTTTTCCCCGATCTATCCTTCATTTCTTCGCATCGTCATCCAACCCCTGTTTGATCCAAACTTTGTTATTTGCGATGAACTTCTTGAACTCGTCAGGTCTGTCTATGATGACATTCAGGTCAGTGCCAGCAGGAATCTTGTAGCCTTCCTGGACTGCTGGACGCAATGCCAATCTCTGGTGCCAAGCTTGGAGAACAGGGAATTCGGTAACATCAATATCGGAGAATTCTACGGCAGATCAGTATTCAGCATGCTGGTTGGCTTCGGTAGCCGAAAATACACTTACTTGCCGAGTTTACCCAACACCAGAGGGCGATGTCTGCGATAGTGATCTTGTCCCCGACGAGAAAGTTGGAGCCAGTCGTCTTCAAATGTGTGTCTACTGTCTGATAAAGTCTTCGCGTTTCATTCTTGTACCGGTCAATTGCATATGTGATGGGCTCCGGCGCCAGGCTGTAGCGAATGAAGTGATTCGCTTGGCCCTGCATTGGCCCAACACCGGCATTTTGGAAGAAAAGCTATCAAGCAGACGGGATGACATTAGCTGATGTGTGAATTTACGGCAAGGTGAGATGGCAGGTTGGCTTTGAACGCACCCAGTTATTCGTCTGGTAGTACTCATTCGTCCCTCTTGGATATGAGACCTTATGGTCCGGGTCATAGCGATCGACTAAATATTGTTGAATGCTTCCGGACTCAAAAAGGCGAACGGGTGTTCCGTCCGGTAGTTCATCCGTCAAAGCAGGAATACGACCGTTTGGGTTAATAGCCAGAAACCATGGCTTTTTATGTTCAGATTCTTTCAGGTTGAGAACGGTCAATTGATAGCGGAGACCCAGCTCTTCCAGCAAGATGGTGATCTTATGGCCATTCGGCGACTGTGCCGTATATAGATGGAGAACGGGCGCGGAAGACATGTCTCACAAAGCCTAATTCAGATCAGAAGAGATGATGATGACCCGGGTGATTCTAGCAATGAAAGAAGTGATTGCGTGAAGATAAAGATCAGGTCGTAAAATTTTGACGAGGGTAAACTCAAATATAGCATCAAGTTCAGTGCGTCAAAAGCTAGTGGCCAACATATGACAAACACAACTCCCAGAAATGTCACGCCTTTCTTGGCAGAACATTAGTCAAGAAGCCAAAGTTGATAATCCGTACTGGTCTGGAACGAAGTCAGAAGATACGGAGCAATGGCTTCCTCACGGACTTTGCTTTGTTTACGGGTGGATCAAAGCGTCCAATGATAAATGGCCCGAGGTTAGTGTCCTATTCCTCCGCCGCTAACCCTATCCCGGCGAGGCAGTCTCGCCTTGATAGAGAATCTGGCCCAAGAACTGTGTAAGACATGCGTCACCTTGGCTGTCAATTGTTTTGCAGTTTCTGGGTTATCCGCCGCGCAGTAAATTGTGTGGATCCTCTGAAATTGGCATCCAGCCATCGCCTCCCCACGGGGTTATCTGCGGGGTATAATCTTTTAGCGTATATCTCGCCAGCTCTCAGTGAGCTCAATAGAGATTGATATATATATAAACACTCTCTTCTCCCAATTTCAATTTAGATGGTCAGTCCGAAGAATTGTTCACAGGCTTCTCCATCTTACAATCTCCAGCAGTCGCCAACATTCTTTAGCTATGGCTAAACTTACACTTTACAACATCGGTGTCTGCACGGCAATCAGTCTTGGAGGCTTCACTTATGGCTTTGGCTTCGCCGTGTTTGTTACTAGTATCGGCCAACCAGGATTCTTCAAGTATTTTGATCTTGATCGTAAGTCAATTCTCCTGCCCTAGATGCGGCTCTCCGTTCCCGCGATTCTCGAGCAATACTGAAAAATTCAAATTTGTAGCCACTTCCAATTACACCGCCAGGTAAGAACACCGTCTTTCGGGGTACGTGAAATGCTAAAACTCGACAGTATCCTAGGAGCCGTCAATGCATTGTTTGCCTTCGGCGCAGCGGTTGGCTCTATTGTACAGGGATGGCTCGCAGACTGGATCGGTCGAAAAAAGGCCATGGCCGTGGCAGCTGTTTGTGCAGCTGTTGGTGGTGCCTTGACAGCCGGATCCGTTCACATCGCCATGCTGGTCGTCGTCCGAATTCTTCAAGGCTTCGGTCTCGGCGTGATGATTTGCTTGGTAACACTATATCTGTCGGAGTGCGCACCAGCAAAACAACGTGGCTTGCTTTCATCAATGACGGTATGCAGCCTTGGAGCTGGATATCTAGTGTAAGTTTGGTTTCGATTCGAAGCGCAGGAAAAGTTATATGCTAATATATATTATGACAGGTGTGATCTGGTTGCAGTTGGAACTTACAACTCCACGAACGAAACACTTCAATGGCGTCTACCACTCGCTTTGGCCTCCCTCGGCCCTGTTTGCCTCCTCATAAGTCTCTTTTTCATACCAGGTAATTCATACCCACCGAAATTTCTATATTTCTTGAAGCTTATCCATTATTGTAGAAAGTCCCCGGTACCTCGCCTGGGAAGGAAAACATGAAGAAGCATGGGACGTAATCCGAAAGCTCCACTACGATCCCGAGGATCCCACCGAGTCGGCCGCGCATGCAGAGCTCACACAGATCACTCGCCAGGTAGCCTATGATAAAGAACAGAATTCAGGTTATCTACAGATGTTTATCAACCCTTCATGGAGGAGAAGATCTCTGCTCGTGTTGTTCCTAGGGTTAGTCACACCGATTTTGCCGTCCTTAAGAAGAGGGAGCCGCTGCTGACAGATACATTTCTAGCTTTGCATCGCAGTCAACTGGGGTTAGTTACCATGACGATGTCTGTCCAAATTTATGCTAAGAAATCCTTTCAGGTCCTTGGTATTACGAACTTTATCGTCCCTGTTTTCAACAGCCTTGGAATAACGGGGCAGCTACCATTAGTCCTGCTTGGTATGTTTTTCCTATGGAAGACAAGTGCATTCTCACTGACTGGATTTGAAAGTGGGCTATAGTATTTGTGGAAATTCTTCGGCATGGGCCATGGCGTTCGCCATTGACAGAGTAGGCCGAAGACGACTGTTGCGTGAGTACTCTTTCGTTTTAGGATTTCTCTCCATGTGAATGTATAGCTAATGTTAATATATCAGTCATTGGATTTCCACTTGTGGCCTCGGTTCTCCTCATTGAAGGCCTACTGCAGTGGAAATACTTGGGCACGGACAACAAGCACGGCAATATCGCATGCCTTGTCTTCATCTACCTTTTTATCATAACTTATCAGGTGCTCGAAGCCTCAATTTTTGTTTGGACTGCCGAAGTATTTCCAACTACACTCCGAGCAAAAGCTATTGGACTCACATTCTTTGCTTATTCGGTTGGAGCAATCACTTGGACCGCCCCAGCAGGGTTGGCATTTCAAAATATGTAAGTCTGTCGCATTACCCCAATTCTCCGATATTATGCGTGGTCATAGATGCTAATCCATCGTCAATCAGCAAATGGGGGCTGTATCTGATATGGATGGGGCTTTGTATCATCTGCGTCATTATCATCTACTTCTACATTCCCGAAACATCCCAACTTCCGATGGAAGAAATTGCTGCGCTATTTGGCGACACCGTTGTGGTGCATCTGACAGCTGATGGCCACAATCTGGTTGAGGAGGATGTGTCCAAAGAAGTGACTGAAGTGACGGAAGAAGTGGACGCGAAGCCTGTAGCAGTAGAGAAAGAGTGGGTTGCTTGAGAGGCATCCGTGGGTATGGATTAACCACTTGTACGTACGGTTAAGAGGATGAATCCATAAATGAAGCCGCACAAACGCCTCATGAGAGCAATCAATGGTCATGTCTAAGGATGCTTATCAACGTGTTATCGGTGTGCAAATCTAGTCTGTTCAAAGAACATCATCAACAAAAGGATCTCTACTATCGGGAGCTTGTTCCATGTTCACGACATGCCTCAAAACTGGAGGGTACAAGCCGAATCACGTGATACTAAAATTGCTAAGCTTGAAGTACTCGTGATATCAACGAGAGTGGTGGTAATGGCGACGCGCTGTAAAACACGAAGCTTTGAAGTTAAGACCTTCGTGATGGGTCTTGAATGATAATTGGAAAACGTGGCACTAGCATGGTCACGTTGAGCCCTCAAATCTAAGGTTAGAGAGCATGATTGGCAGATTGTACAATTATCTGATAATTGTCAACAAGATCTAGGCAACTGAGATATGATTGGTGTCGGACAAATACTCACATGCGTCTTTTCCACATATTGTTAGTCTCGGTGCAATTCGACACTAGTTGAGTAGTTTCGGGCAGTTGGGTCTGGATCCTGCGAACCAATCCAACTCGCATAGAGTGGGAACTCTCCGGCTCCTCACCGAGATACCGAGATAAAAACGGGGAGCAGACTCAGCTGGAACTGACCAGGACAGAATTCCGTGGAGAATCTTCGATGTTCCGTGCGGGTGAATAGAAGCCACCTCCACATTCACCAGCTGTGCTACAATTAACTAGGTTACAGTAACCTATAGTAGCGTCACTCCGCTTCAGCTGCGCGGCCGGGGCGCTCAGATACAATAAATTCCAACCTCAACCCCAGATCTCCGCATATTCTTTTGCTATCTATCTATCTTTATCTTTGTCCGTCCGTTTCAATTTTCTGCCTTGACGAACAGAATTGACAAAGCCCAACACATCAGCGAAAATGGCAGCTCCGAATGCAAAAGCGCATACTCAGACCCCTTCGAGGCCAACCTTACACCCTCTAGACCACCCTCTTGCCTACCCAAGGCTCTTATTACTTCCAGATGGCAAAGTCAGAACAAATGGGACCCCCACAGGAAGCATCGCCGATCAGCAGCCGGGGATTCAAGAGTCTTCTTTAGCCAACCCAACGACACTCGAAGACAGAATAACATATCTGTACGAACACCAACAAGTCATTAACGTCCTCAATCATTACGCCTATACCCTTGACAGTACTAGTGTAGACATTTCTTATGCACAGGCTTGGGCCGGAAATTTCACGCCAGATTGCGAAGTGACATACCCATTTGGTACACACGTTGGCCGCGAAGGTCTCGCAGACTTCGGCATGAAGGCTGATAACCGGTTCTATAGATTGAATGTGTGTTTACCCACGGCTTTCTCCAATGCTTCTTGCGCAGTACCTAGAACCCATTTGGTGCCAATTGTTACTTACTAGATAAATAGCATCTCTCGTCAAACTTTACCATCTCCTTCTCTTCTCCCACAGTTGCACACGCCCGCTCAACACTGTTCGCGGCTCACTCTACCCATGAACAGGACTTGGGTCAGAACTTTTTCGAGGGTGGATACTACTACTGGGTTTTGAAGAAGGGTGAGGCTGGATGGAAAATCGATAGACTGTTTTTAGATCCTGTGTGGTGGTTAGGTGACTCACTTGACCTAAACGTTCCTCATAAAGCTGATTCATAATTTCATAACTATTGTCATGGGTTTAGGCCTGAATTTAGTAATATGACCATTATGTATTTTTCGATGATGAGTCTCGTGATCGATGAATACCACTTCCGTCCCTTGACAAGCAGCAAAAAGCTTCGTTGTATATGTCTGACTGCAAAACGACCAGTTTACAAGATCGGTCAATATCTCTGCATGACAAAGCAGATCGGGTATCGAGATGTCAGGACCTTTTCAAGTCGACAATCATAGCCCCCCGCTTCTGACAAGATGGCTTTGCAACCGACGTTTAAAACATGCCCTGAGAGGTCCCCACTTGATCTTGCCTAATTTTCCTCTGTTGCCAACTGCAACGACAAAGTAGACAACGAGTTCCCGTCGATTAACGTGCTCTGGAATCAGAATTCGCGCCACATAATCTCAACAGAATATCAGGATTTAACAGATACCCTTCAAAGCGTCGACGAATCTGTACTCAACACAAGTGGAAGCTATCTAAATCTGGAAATTCGACGATCAAATAATAGCATGAGCAATTGTATTGACGTATACTGATGCACCCATTGAATATCCTGCCCCTGTAATATCATTTTCTGTCCATGAGATCATTGTCGGTTGCGAGAGGAATTAGCGAGCTGACGGTATGAGACGTTTGCTGTACTGAGCTAACTACAGTCTGAGTTTCATCTTAAGTATAGAAATTAATTTATTGCCTGAACCTTGGCTGGCTCTTCCATATCCGTATTTCTTCGTATGTTTTCAGGAACTATATTGTGGACTAATCACATGTAATACAGCACCTCTAATCTATTTGGTCACAACTAACTCTACACTCTGCAAAGACGCTAGTCTACCCTTAAGACAATTGGAATAGAAAGAATTCAACCAATATCTATTTAGATTCGATGGCTTATTTTGAGCAGTGAGAAGACGACACCGAGAGGCACATCGGTACGCGCCGCCCTACTTCAGGTCGCTGGATATTGGGATCTTCAAAATTCTGCGAACGAGTCACCACAACAGAGTCAGCTGGGAAGACGTAGGCATCTTAAATATTTACGAACAAGTAGAAGAAGACGCTTCATTTCCAGAAGGCGGTTTGAAAACAGCATTGGTATATGACGCTGGTACTTTGGCCGCACTTTGGAGCATTGAAAACATTACGTTTTGCAGGAATGTTCCTCGTATTCCCCCTTTAGAGGTTCTCTGTTCAAGGTAGCATTCTGGTCTCGAGAGTGCACAACATGGAGGGAATCTGAAATGAGGAATTTGTAAGGTTCTATCCAACCATTTGCACCAAAGCAGAAGAAACTAAGAATTTATATGCACAACTCATATTCTAACCCCCGATTCTCAAAAATACTTAGGCTCTTAGCAGGCTAGAATTAACTGTTCAAAGCTTCCTTCAGCCGCACACCCTTGAAAATTGCATCTAAAACCTCGCAGGCATCAACAGCCATATCTAGATGGGACATGGCCACCTGGCATCCCTCTTAAGTAGCCAGAGCGTGAGCGGTGGACACCAGATTTTCAATCTGAATTAGTACGGCGATCATTTTCCTTTTCGATCACGTTAAGGATGGCCCTACCTTGTGACCGTTGTGTAACTAAGAATCAAAGGCGTCTTGCCTGTAAATTGGTACTCCCTAAGGTGTAGCTTGCTTTCCCAGAAAGCGTGTCCAGAAATCGGTCCGCTGCTCTAGGTTTGACAGTGTCAGTTGGAAACCATCACCTACCTTGGTGGCCTGTATTATGTAAACCTAGCTGTATTTGAGACACTTCTTGTAGCCCCTACAGTCAAACCTCCACATAAGCATATCTAGGGAGGGCCCAAAAACTAAGCATAATAAGAGGTATGCTTATGATCAGGACGCACGTGATAAATCTATATTACGGATCTAAGAGAGCTAAGGGCCAAAATAAGCATATAAATCCGTCTGTTTTGCTCTATAAACACGTCTCTCGTAAATAGAACGCCTGATAGTATTAATTCTAGTAATATTATCCTATGAATCACCTTCTCTTTATATCTCATATAACATTAACGTCTCTAGAGCTTCCAAAGTCTTTATATATGGCACTTATTCTTATATGATATCACCATCATCGTCTTCACTAGGAATCTCTGACTCAGTATATTGCTCAATAAGAGCTTCTAGAGTCTCGTCAGGATCGTCCGCGATAAGCTCTTATAGTGGGTTGATAAATATATCGAGTAGAAGATCGGCGTTTATAGCAGGACTCGAATCCAGGAGTATTTATAGCTCTTTATAGTCCGCCTTTTGAGTAGCTTCATAGACTATATTATCCTCTTCTCTATTAGCATCCTCATCGTAGGTGTTCTTAGGTATAATTGTCGATTTCTACCAGCAATAGCGTATTATAGACGGCTTGACTCGACTGTGCCAAGTATCTACTGCCCATCGAATTATATGAAGAAGAGTAACCGTTTTAAGGGGGTCGCGATCAGCTTCTAATTCCTTAAGCATATAATATACCTATGATTTTCAGTAATAAAGCTTGAAAGAAGCAATAATCCCTTGATCTAGAGATTGCCAATGAGATATGGTATTTGATAGAAGAAACATGACTCTCACGTTTGTCAGCTGAGATTCAGCAAGCTTAGCGGCAGCTTTATGAGCTTTGAAATTGTCTATAAATAAGAGGATATGGCGACTTCGAGCTCTCATAAGGTTATTCAACCAGACAAGATATTTATAGTATATCCTAGTGTTTATCCACCTCTTCTTATTATTGTGATACACACAACCTAGATTGGCTAGATTGATACCACTAAAACAACGCGGCTTCTTAGACTTAGTAATAATCCAAGCTATAAATTGATTACTACCATTAGCATTGATAGTAAACACAAGGGTGACTCGCTCCTTAGATGATTTACCCCTACTTAAAGCACGAGTTACGAGCGTCTTACTAGGATAAAGCTTCTAAAAGAATAAAGATTCGTCTATATTCAAGATATCCCTCAATTTATAGTACTTAGATGCTTCTCGGCACTCTTCTATTTGTGCTATCGCTTCTTCAGAAGTGATCTCAGCATCTATGGCTTCTCTATGGTTCGAGTATTACTTAATATTATATCTGCCTTTGAATCCTTTAAACCATCTGTTCGACTATTTAGGCTCTTTGACATTAATATTAAGGTAATCTATTAAAGATTTTAGACGCCTTTTCCTTAAGTAGATCTTGAGTAAGTAGTGCTCTTCGTGCCTCTATTCGCTATTACCATTCGAAAAGGATTTCTTTGGTATTAGGATGATTAGCCTTCGAATTACGGCTATATATCAAGAACTTGTCTTTACGATTGTCGCTATCGAGATAAGCATAGGACTTACTAAGAACTCGAGAGATCTGCGATTGATTAAGCATATAATAATGTTCGTGGTCAAACCAAGTAGCTAAATCAGCTTGATATAAATAAGGGTTATCTGCTTTATACTTTCGAATCGTACGGCGATCAGTATCTATAAGCTTACGACGACGCTTCTTCGAGGAATCAGAGAGTATAGAAGAGTCTATAGAAGCTATAGAAGCTTGAACATCTTGATTAGAAGCTATATGATAGAGTTTTGAGGATTCTAAGCTATCAAGTATAAGCATAATTAGGTAGTGAATTTTTTTTTTAGAGACTAAAACATAAGCATATAGGCTTATACCCAGGTATACTTAGATCGGTCTCATAAATACGCTGGGAAACTTGAAATATGCTTAATAATCCAGGTTATGCTTATATGTAGGATGCTTATGTGGAGGTTTGACTGTATTTCTTGCTTCCTTAGATACCACAATATAAGGTATTTTACCATTATTTGCTATTCACTGCCTAGAACCAACAAGTAGATCCTACTAGCAATGGCCTTATCAATCTGCTCTATAGTACCCAGCTGGCGGCGAGAAACATCATCCCTTGATAGTATTCCAGTGTCTGCAAGAACGCGCAGACGAGGGCATTCCATGATTTCTTCAGCAAGCCGATCGTAGTGGCCCAGTAGCACTGTAAGTGCATACAGGTACGGCTGGCCTTCAACGACTTCAGGCTGAAAAGATGCAATAAAGCTAGAGATATGATAATCACGTGAGAAGAGTAATGTTAGGCCAAAATTATGTGGCCACTTATCACTGCCCCCTCTATCCTCTATTAGTTGACATCCAGCAGTATCTTGTTCTGCTGCCTATAGCTAATCTGCTTTGATCCGCAAGGCTCATATTGGAATTCCCGATTTACTTACCGTGGGCTACAAATCCGTATAGGGGACCATGTAATACGAAATTGATTGGCTAGTAGTCTGAATATGCCTCGAGGGAAGACATATGCTCACAACTCCATATATGACTTCCGTAAACACCGGAAATGACTCACTGCATTCAATTCTATTGTATTGTAGTAATTGTGCCTGACTAAGCACAGAGCGGCTACTATCAACCCTTCAATGCTGTAAATGCTGAGCGTTTCTTTTATATCATGAACAAGCTACGGACGCGGCTTCTTGAGAGGCTTTTAGTAAGGGATACAATTCATTATTATTTAAGGACATCTCCTTCCTTTGCTTTCCTTTCAGCGGCAACTTAACCATCTCCTCCTTATTGAATTACCCTTTCGGATTATCGTCTCAAGAATAACCATCAAAATGGCAGCGGTCTCAATCATCAAGCCCTTGGCTGTGGCTGGACTCCATGTTGCTCCTTCGATCAGTGATTTGAGAGAGTCATCGAATGTATATGTATTCTTTTTGTATGATATTATAAGCTCCTACTAACCAGTTTTGGAAAAGGTATAACTAACTTCTTGACGACGGAGACCAGCCCCAGATCCCGAAGCATCATCTTCAGAATCTTGCCAGCATCTTTACGTACTACAACGTACAGAGCAAGTTCGGACTCCATCTTATTCATGGACACCTCAAGGTCGAACGAGACATGATCATGCTAGGAACAAGCTTCGAAAAACCATCAGGGTGTTGGACCAAACCGACCAGTATTCAGGATATCAAACCCGAAGACATTCATGGTCATATCTTCATGCTATCTTCCGACAATCGACTGGTGGCCTATGAGTATCGCGAAGGACCACCTAACGATATAGCTGGCACTGATCCCGCTTTCTTTCAGGAGCTGATCGAGTACCTTCAGCAGAACGATTTAGGAAGCGTCCCCGGGCTGCAGGTCCTTTATAAAGGCCCATCAAAGCAGATGGTTGAGATCGTTCTCAAAGACGTTGGCACTGTCATGCTGGATGCGTCAAAGGCAAAATATGGAGATGTTTATAGAGTTACTGGATGGTCTATTGACCAGAAAGATGGGCTTGTCGAATTCAGCGGTGGGAGTCTCGCGCCGAGACCACGAAAGGCAATCATCAAGTCTTCATTGGTGGGAAGGCGCTCCCAGACCTAGCGGCGTTGAAATCAGTGCTGAAGGGCGAGGACATCATCTAACGGTGGTCTATATGGATTGATTCATACAATGGCTCGAAGATAATAGTTTTGGATTTGATTAGTAGAAGGACAGTACGGATTTCTTTTTGCAGATATAGCTTCATTTCATTCGAGTAACGTAATTCAATCTCTACTTTTATTCTCAATATATGCGTCCTAGTACTACTATCTCCCACATTTTAGAGCCGTTCCTTACAGCCCATTGCTTGGCTTTCTTGATATGCCATTGTATTTACAACTCTCAAATCTCCCTAGTTGACAGACCCAATCATATAGCGGTTCTATCATAAGTTGTACAGAATGCATCGAGATATCTTAGAGAGGAATCCGACTCTTCTACAGGTACTTCTCGAACTCCATCCTCCCAAGCAGAACCATACCGTAGGAAGAAGCCAGCCATCCTCGCAATATGAATGGTCTTCTTGTCAGTCTCCGACACTCCTCCGACAGTCTCCTCAAAGGTTTGCCAGAATAAGCTTTCGAGTTTATGATGGTTATTATAATAGTGCCATCCTTGAGAATCCATATAGCCAAGTATGTTTTCGAACCCCCATAAAGCAATGCCAAACAGAAGAATCTTAGCCTCAGCCCAGTCGATAATCCCCGTTATATTCCCGCTTTTAGGATCCACAAAGATATTCATCTCGCAGAGATCATCATGACTCAGGACTAAAGGGTATGTTGGTATAAAGAGCAATGGAAGCCCAGTACGAACTTTTTTTAAGGTCTCTGTAAAGCGGAAGGGTAAGGCTCGAGAAAGGAGGTCGAACTTCTGCTGGTAATCGCAATGGATGGCTTCGACGATATTCAAGGGTTTTGTTTGCTTATGCTTCCACGATGCTGCGAAGAATCTGTTCATAGATTAGCTCACTCTAGGATGGTAGATAGCTTGATATACCTCGCAAAATCTACAATAGTCTTGGACTGTCTCAATACTGCTTCTAATGGCGGTTCAGTGGAGATACACCGTGCTTGAATGTAGGTAGTTCCAGGAAGCTTTTCGACTATATATACAGAAAGTGGTGACGATTGGCCGATGTTTCCATGATATGTACAGTCAGCTACCAATTGCCCGTGAATTGCTCGAGCTAGGGTCAAGGTCCCCATATCCAGGAATGAGCCCTGAGCTCGAAATTGAACGATCATGGATTGCTGGGCTCCTGCTATTACAGTGTAGCTGAACGCCCCTTGTATAGGCGCAGGATTGACAGGTTCACCAACGAGAGAGACAGCAAGTTCATCGCATTCTCGTCGTGTCACGGTTGACTGAGATGTAAAGAAGCTATTGATCGTATTGTCAAGAGAGTAAATAGAATACATAGTGGCGGCACAACTACTGCTGCTTCTGTGAAGCCTGCTGGTTGTTGAACTCAACGAGTTCAAAGACATGAATTCGAGTTACTGCTGTGAAGTTCCTTTGGGGCTTAGATAATGAAGATGTGGCTCAGACACTAACCTTTATTAGTTATATACCTGAAACAGTCCCAGTATTATCCCCTCGTCCGGTCAGACATTGGTACCACTAGTAGGGGGCCCTTGCCATGGATAATACTGTAACGACGCAGGGAAGCAGAAGAGGGTTACGGGTCTAGAGGCATATGGGAGTGCGTAGCCCGTGATTCTATTGCTCCGATCCTATAGGTCTGATATGAAGGAAACAAGAAATATGCCCTCTATAGGTGGACATCAAGAGGTCTTATATATATGACCGAACCTAGTCTAAAACCCTCTAATCGTCGGCTCGCTTACGGGCACTCACTTCTCCCTCCGGTCGAGGTCGGAGGAAGCAAAATGGGCTAGCCAGCAAATGGGCCAAGATAGTAATCCCTTACATTTTATATAGTGTAGTGGGGTAGGAAGGCAATAGATTCACTGATACGCACTCCCATATGCCACTACACGTGACCCTCTACTGCTTCCCTGCGTCGTTACATTAATAATATAATTCAGAATTAAGATGATTTTATAATCTTTTCTTATAATAATAGTAACTCAAGCAATCAAGAGAGTAAAAGTATATATTTAACTTCTAATAGCTTAGATAAAGAATGAATTTTAAAGGTAGATGAATATTTATAATATCATAGAGTTATTTATGGTGAAATTTGAGTATAAAACCCATATTAAATTCTCTATCGGTTACTTTGGCCCATTTTGTTAGCTAGTCTATTTTGCTTCCTCCGACCTCGACCGAAGGGAGAAGTGAGTGTACGTAAGCGAGCCGACGATTAAAGTTGGAGACACACATATGGGGGCGGAGGAGGCGGGGTTTGGAGGCGGGTAGAGTGGAGACGACAAGGCCTGGCGCTAGTCGATACCAGGATGCGTCTGTATAGGCAGGAGACGGCCATTAGCGGCGCCTATGTGGTTACGAATCAGTTACCCCACAGACCTCGATTCAATCCTCCCCGGCGCGGCAATTGAATATGATTATATGACCTGCTGGTGCTTACAACTCACGAACAGGTCTAGCCCGACTCTGAATAGAAAATGTACTTTTGAATTAGAGGCGTTTCTAAATGAAGACCCGTACAAGATATCTTCTCAGGTTTGCGCCCTCGCATCAATTAATTACCTCATGTCAGAGTCACGCGTTCTCGCGTTACGTTAGCAACACAGGTTCTTATTAAATGGATAAGCGGAATCTAAGCATACCTTTTACATCTACCGAGTGACCGTGCAAGCTCTGTGCGGAGAAGATATGCTAGGAGGATATCCTAATAGCTGCTAAAAGAAGTAATCACGACTATCTACGATATGCCCTGTCATTCGAGGAAGACGCGTCAGCAAAAAGATTGGGACGTAAACGGATTGGGAATCAGTGCTTAGCCTAGTACTCAAATCAAACGCGAGCTCGCGGAACCAAGTATTCCCTGATGAAAAACTTATTTCCTAGCTGCTCTAGAGCACCTTGTTCTTGTAACGACACAAAATTGCTACCAGTCTATTGGTAGATAAGTTAAACTCTGTATTCTCGTATAGCCGACTTCCCATGCCGTGCTGGACGTGACCTTGGGCTGCCCTTGTCCGTTGTCTGCAGTGTTACGTGTTGCTCCGAAATTGAAGCTGCTTTGAGGATAGACTCTTTGGTATTATGTAACAAGATGGATAGTATCTCTGGCCGTCTTCGAGTGAAGAGAACTATAAAGTCACAAGAAAGCACCTCTTGCTCTTCGTAGCTTTGCAACGTCACGATTCATCTGGAGCTAGATTGCAGCGCCTTTGCCAAACCTTAAGCCCATTCATTTACTTTCTGAGAAGAAAAAACAACAGTCATGTCTGTATTCAAACTTTACATCTCCATTTCGTTTTGGAGTGTGTTTATTCCTGCCTCGGTCCAAGCCATCTCAAGCGCCTGGCCGTTTCAGACATTTCACACCGAATCTTTCGAACCTCCTGTGTTAACGATCAAGAAGTCCGGTGCGCCGCTTGCAGAGGGGCTAATTGTCTTCACACCTGAAGAAACCCAAGAGTCTAGTCCAATTTTGATGACAGATTCTGGCGAGCTTGTCTGGAACGGTCCCTATGAACCAGCAACGAATCTCTTCGTCCAGTCTCTAGACGGCCAGCCGATCCTGACTTACTGGTCAGGAGAAAGTTCCAACACAGGGCATGGATACGGAAACGTCACGATTCTCGATAACACCTATACGAAGATCACTACTATATGTCCAAACCTCACTTTGGTCACTACGGAGGGCATATCAACAGCCTGTAATCTCGATCTTCATGAATCACAGGTTACATCTCGTGGAAGCATTCTCGTCACAGCCGTCAATATTACCACTACAGATCTCACCTCTGTTGGAGGTCCTGAAGTAGGTTGGGTATACGACGATATATTTCTCGAGATAGACATAAAAACCCAGGAGATTCTTTTTCAGTGGAGCGCACTAGGAGCCGGAATCCCGATCAGCTCTACCAAGATGAGTCTATCAGGCTCTGGAACGTCACAGTCGCAGCCATTTGATTGGTTCCAGCAGAACTCAGTAGAAGTCCTAGGCGATGGCTATCTAACAAATAGCCGCCACTGTTGGTCCACTTACGCCCTAAACTCGACAGGCGGGATAGAATGGACCATCGAGGGCTCAAGAGGTGGCGACTTCTCACTACCGAATGGTACGACATTTGTAAGATATCTCTCTCCTTGTTCAGCCTCTATTTCCCTTCTTGACCCATGCTCTCTTAGTTACCTAGACCTATATTCTAATGAGACTAGGAATGGCAACATCATGCCCGGAGTCAGAAAGTGACGTCGACTTCCCTCATCCTGCACTACTTCAACGACTACAACGGCAATACACCTACGTACCCGTCGAACGGTCTTCTGTTGTTTCTTGACCTTGAGACCCGCAATGTAACCCTTCTCCGGGCGTACACGGACCCTGCAGATGTAATTTATTCTACATCTCAAGGAGCCTTCAGCACGTTCTCTGGCGGTAATGTCCTCCTAGGCTATGGCAACATTCCGAAAATAAAGGAATTCGGCTCTGGTGGCGACGTTCGAATGACTCTACAGTTTGGAGAAGAGGGCAGCGCACAGTCTTATCGGGCATATCGGCAAGTGTGGGAGGCAACACCAGCAGCATACGGCCCGAGCGTCGTTCGCTCACAGGATAAAGGATGGGTGAGTTGGAACGGGGACACGAAGACGACACAATGGATCATCTATGCAGGAGCCACAAACACATCGTTGGAGAGAGTTGGAGAGGTAAATCGGACAGGATTTGAGACCGAATTCGACGTCGTAAACGGAACAAGCTTCTTACAAGTGGGCGCGTTCAATGGGGGCCACTTTGTCCGCAATTCGAGTATTATAGCAGTCGCGTGAAATCTTTTCATAGAACTAGTTCAGTACTTGCTAGTTATGAAAGAGAAATATAGGGCTATGCTCAGGATAGAATTTGAGAGTTTGAGGTCTAATTGAATCTATATTTACTCGAGAATCATTGTAACAGCCCTGGCCCAAGGCCGGTATCACATATGAGACTATGAGGTCACATACTATACTATGAAGTCACGAGATTGAAGAAGAACAAATAGGACAAACTCTTCTATGATAAATGTCAGGCACAAGAATGATAGTGTGATATGAGAATAGAAGCAGCCCATTAGAATAGACCCTATGAATAATTAAGAATCTAATCGATAAAGATCTCCTAGTATTATAATAGCGCCCTCCTTTGTATTTCCTACTGGTCTAATATTAGACCGTGTTCTCACTAGTATAGGAGCTAGCTTCTTACTAATATCCTATAAGTGTCTTATAATATTTTCTCTTCTAAGCTCTTGTCTCTAAGAGCTTGTCCTAAAAATTGAGAACCTACTGAGTATTAATATACTAAGATACTATCTTACTTTAGCCTATACTATCTCTTTGATTCTCTATAAGGTATATTAACTACTATTATCTATTATAGTCTCTTTATTGTTTATAAAAGCTAAGAAGTAGTATATTTGATATAGATAATATAGCTTAATATTATGATTCTATTATATAAGCTTCTCAAATTTATTAGATATAATATTATCAAGAATCAACTGATTCTCACTTAGTCGATTCTTACTTTAAGCTAAGGAATATATAAATAAACAAAGAAACTTCCTTTTCTTTTTTCCTTCTTCTTTTCTCTTTAGTTTAGAATAGTCTCAATTAAATTAGTTTATCTATCTAATAGATTAGAACTTAGCTTTATAATATAATTCTAAACTTAATCTATACTTTATTCTAAAGATATAATAGACTACTTCTGATAACTTAAGATAAGATAGGTCATAGGTTAAATAATTAGGAATAAACTAAGGAACTAAGAATATAATATATAAGTACTTATAGATTATAAACAATCCATTGTCCTGGTAATAGACTATAAGCGGTCTGTCAGCCGACTTCTTACTAGCTTAGGCCAGTCTCTAGTCTCTTTAGGAGTTAACTCCTTATATAAGTATCTTAGATTTTATTACTTTCTAATACTTATTATTTAAGTAAAGAAGGATATTATATTCTATATTAAGCCTAATAAGAGCCTATAATATTACTAGTAATAATATTATAGAGTATATAGAACTATTAGTCATACTAAGAGAGATAATAAGGGTATATAAGATTAGGATTAAGGTAGTTTAATTGAGGCCTAATTGAGGTACAGGCAGTCAGGGTTCGCTTCGGTCGTCACGTAGCCCGTGCCAGCCTAACCGGGGCCTAGTTGAGACAGGGATAGTAGTTAGTGCTTTTCTGAACTACATCGTATACATTTTCCTTTGTCTCTCTACATCTGGTGCTGTTCACGTAAAGCAATTGGAGCGGCCTTTGCTGCTGAGACTCGTACTGGTTCCCATTCCATTACATTGCTGTTGCTATTAACGTACGAAGGTCCAAACTGGTTGCCAAGAGTTTGCCAACCCGGCATTTGTCTGAAGTGATGGAAAGAAGGATATCAGACGCCATCTTCTCAATTCCCGTTGCAACCACCGGTCAACTAGACGATTATATCTGTAATTAGCCGCGGATATTTTCTGATTCCATCGGTGGTAGTACAAACCGCTATTCGTACGTCAGTCTCTCGCAATTTTACTTCTAAAGCCTCGACTTACGATTGGTCATCCAAATGCCCGGCCCAAAGTGAACGCACTCGTCAAGATTGACCTCGATACAGTTCAGGCATTCCGAGTCCGAACAAGCCAGTACTATTCATGCGTTATTGCGAAGCAGAGATACCTGGAATCCGGCCCCACTCACTTGGGCAATTTCCATCTTGGGTGGCCTAAATCAGGTTAGTTTTCTGGCATTTCCATCTGGCGGTTCTTATATCAGGGGGCTAACAAAGAGGCCGCTATGGGCGTTGAAACCGGCTCCAATGCATTGAAAGCCTTCTTCACTTGAGCCAAAGGATGCGGAAACAAAATTGGCGCAATTCGTATCAGAGTAGCTATAGAGCATTTAGCTTTTGATAGAAACGCGTGTGAGATTGGACTTGCAAGTTTGCCTGGAATGCCGTCGACAAAACACTAAAACCTAATCCCAAGGCCAGCTGTAGTAATGATCTTACCATTTCTGTGGAGTGGGTTTGCCTGAAACTTGATAGATGGGTAAAGTGTAAGATGATGTTTGAAAGAGACTGACCTAAGATCTGGGTCGGCTGCTTTATATATTTAGCTCCTATCCTCTTTCACTGGATCTTAGGGGGGTTAAACAGGATAAGAGCCATGATTTACGTATACAAATCATTTCATTACCATGTACGGATTCTCTAATAGCCATAATAGTATGACAAAACTCAAAACTGACAGCAGACGGACGCCAGCTTTCCAAGGCTTGGGTAGTATCCATTCCCACCTCAAACAAGCACAATGCGCGTCGTCTGCCCAATTTGCGCCAGCGGCAGGGAAGGTACGTAGTATCTCGTATCATATAAGACTTCTAACCTTGTTTTGGTGCTTACGGGCTTAATAATCCGCCTACGGGAGGACTTCCAAGCTCATATTTCAGCGTAGATTTAGTCCTGTATTGCTCACTAATAGGCTATATATACAATAGGCTATATATACAATAGGCTATATATACGTAAGATATAGAAGCTTTAAGGCATTCGCTTATATTACTATATTATCTTCTAAGGCATTAATTAACCACTCTAGTATATTAATATCTAGCGTATATATATCGTTAATTAAGAAACCTTATAACGTTTAATAGCTTAAAAAGCTTAGCCCCTTAGAGATTTTTTATATTATACTAATTATATCGTACTAGTAACACTATCGCTAATAGACCTTAGTACAACTACACTAGGCTATAATTTCTATAAAATCCCAATCTATAACTCACTTCATGATTCCAAATCTCAAAATCGTATACTACCAGATCTTCAGGGTTGATGGTAGAGGGCGTGCAGCTTGTCATCAAAACCCGCTGGGAAGGAGGCGCGGCGAAGGAGGCGCGGCAGGCCATCTGATCTCCTAAGTAGATAATACGGGTACAAGATGGTCAAATCCTCTTTACTTATGTTTAGACTCCTCCCCTCTCTATAACGCCCCAAGCACATAACTTTGTAAGCATAACACCAAGTATTTCTCTGAGCTTGAAGGCCTTCGATTTTGAACTGCAGAGCATTCGACGTCATCATAACTCCAACATGGTTCTGGTGGAGTTTCTCCCCTGCAAAAACTCTTACTTACACTTGACTGACTGTTCAACAAGTCAACATACCTCGCTTCTTTCCTCTTCGCGGTCTCCGTGACCGTTCGTTTTGATTTGGCTGTTGCTCTCCCGGGGGCCTTGATCACTACCGATACGCTCACTGCGTGGTCGGACTCGCCCTGCGGTGAAGGGAGCATAGTGAATAGTGGCACTTTGATTGCTGAGCAATGCTTCAATTTCGCTGGCATGGTTCAGAGCGTCTCGGTCCATGGGTCCTGTACGGCAACTCTGTATTCAGAGCAGGATTGCAACGATGTCTCCAGCAATGCTCAGCCCGGCGGAGGTTGCGTGACCACCAATGGCCATGGCGAATGGCAGTCTGTCAGGGTCATTTGCTGAGTGAAGCGTTTCCCGTGGAGAGGCCCTTTGACTATCTGAGGACCTCAATACACAGGCGATGAGAGTTGAGCAAGGACATGAGGGCTGTGTGGTTCGGATAGTGAATAGCTAGTTCTTCCTTTTATGACGCGTCGTGTTCGTGCGAAATAAGATTGAAACCAAATCTACATAAATTTTTGACATCTTCTGAGATCAACACCAAAGGTAGCTTTGTGATGGTTCAGATTGTATCCCAGACTCATGCCAGGTTTTGTGTTATAGAAAAGCCCATTGGAAAAAGTCAAGGGGGGGATCAGAGGTAGTCCCCGCTGAGTTTCAAACTCGCCAACTCATTTTTTTCGGATCCGAGATTTGTGCTTCTCGGACTAAGCAGAAAAACATGTTTGCCGTGCTTGTCAGCAGTTTTAATTTGAGTTAATTGAGCTGGAATAGTAAACAAGAGGAGTTGAAATAAGTCCATATTACACCGATTCTCTCTTGCATGCCTTGCACGGGCTATGGAAATATTGATTAGACCTACCACCAGCACTAGCTGATCTACAATTTTACAAGAGCGTTATTTGCATGATCATACTAATGCATATCAGACTCTGTGCAAAAGGGGAAGGTAGCAGCACCAACTGAGCATGATCATACTGATGCATGTCAGACTCTGTACAAAAGGGAAAGGTAGCAGCACCAACCGAGGGTAAAAGCCAAGACTGCACTGCCATTCACATATTTGATAGACTGATCACGGAAGATGGTAATTGGCTTACAACAACGGTAGCATTTGGATCCTATAAGGGCAAAGATATATTTGGGTGATAATAAACAAAACATTTGTCAACTCGTTCTTAGCACGATCTGATTCTCGTATTAACCAGAAGATGCTCGCCGATCTGGAGTTCTTAGGATACTAAACAGGGTGATCTGGTTATCAACCCAGTTTTCAATATCTCTCATTGGAGAGACGTCTCATGAAAGGTAATAGATTTCTCATTATTTGTCATTTAGGTCTCCTGCGCTGATGAATCTGACCTGATATAGCCTACTGCATATGCTTCTGCCTTGCTGAGACTTTCATCAAGTTCCTGCTGTAATGAAGCAACAGAAATGATGGATCCCTACTGGGGTAATAGAAGAAGAAATAGAAAGCGGTACTAGCTGCCTTCCTTTTACATATATAATTGCATGACCACAGCCATCTGGAAGACACAACCACCCCAGCAAGACAACTGATAGAAGCAAAGCCACCCACGGGTTTGAGACCAATCTTGCAAACATCTACACCCAGACTTTAGCTCATTTATTCCTCCGAAATGCCTTCTCTCACCAATTTGGTGCTCTTCATCTATGCCATGTCGGCTTCTGTGGGCGCACAGCAACTCAACTTCTATACGTCAGAGAACTGTCAGCCCGACACATTCATTTCCCTCACTGGCGACTCTTTCAGCTGCGGGACGGTCCCCAGCAACGCGCAGTCAATGTATGTGGTGTCATGCGACTCATCGAATTGTGGCAGCTGGAATTTCTTCTTTGGTAACTGTGCTGGTGAAAATACAGCAGGTGGACTTCCTTGCGCGTGCTTTCGGAGTCAGTGTGTAGGTTTGGGTGATGTCGGAAATGGAAACCGTGTTTCGTGGTCACCAGATGCACCTACATACGGATGTCCAGTAGATTGCTGTAAGTACTTCAACCAATCTAAGCCCTTTGCTTTACTAACGACACACTCCAGGAGCCAAACACGAAGCCTAGCTTCTAAGCCAGAGTATTTCGAATCTCAAAGACAATAGCGAGACTGAACGGCAACGTCATGTTCGACCAAAAATGAATGCAGTTGAGGCACACTTGAGGTTTGAATTCGGAGGTGACAACGAGTAGGTTTTTTTTTAGGGAAGTTGGAAGAGATACACCAGCCAATTTGAGAACCGGCCAATTTTCCAAGTCGTTCACACCTGAATTCTGAAGTTATTGTACCTTAGTCAAATGCACTTGTTATGACCTAATGTGACTCAAGATCTGGCAGTTATAAGTACAACTCGTCAGCTCAAACTAATGAATTGCTGATTGGCAAAAATTATACAATCAGCTTGAAGCAACTTGGATTGTGATATCGAGGTAAGAAAAGCAACAAACCCACTTCAGAGTCCCATAAAACTCGAGCAGCTCAATAAAAGACTCCTAAATATTTGTACATCAATCGAAGATTTTAATCTTCGGAGAGACTCACGGAGCCTGAAAGCATCAGGAGTGCAAGCATAAGCAACAGCGAGACATCTTCCCACCAACGTTTTTCTCTCTCATCTCGAGTACCTTCGCATCCTCTTCTACCGTCTATGGAGCTTGTTTTATTTGAGGCTGTAATGCTGTCGGATGTATCTTAGAATGCACAGCATTTCGAGGGATTGCAGCTTTTGCTATCGCTTTCTTACTAGAACAGATATCCAATGCTTCGGGATTGATCTATAGGTTAAGGTTGTCAAAAGGTGCTTGGTAATCAGTCACACTAGCTAAACACGCTAAGGATATAAACACACACACACAGCTTAGTTTAGTTTCTATCTAACCAACCTAAGAATCAACTACTATTCTTGATAGATTAGAAGTCTCGTMTATATAGCTATCAAAGCGACGATGGTGTCCTATCCCTTCTAGTCAATACCGATAGAATATATCAATATAAAGGAAGGCTATATCGCCGTCCTAAATGGTAATAACTATAGTACCTAGTCTATTAGTATAAAGAAGGTTCTCTTAGCTAATAGCTGCCTTCTTATATATACCTAGGAAGAGGTCGAGCCAGTAGTAAACTATATCGATATAGAGAAACAGTAGGGAGTTATATATAGGGACATATGAGAGTATATATCAGTGAATCTATTGCTCTGATCCTAGCTATTATCCCGCCCTCAATCAGGGCCCAATTGGACTGGCACGGGCCATATGACGGCCCACGCAGACCCGGTAGGTGAAAATCTCAATCAGACCCCAATTGAGACCCTCCTCATAACCCTAAACCCCACGAGCATCATGTTTAGTAGCCCCAGCAACCCCGCAGAGCCTCTCCCAGTCGAGCTAGAGGGCGTGATATCACTCAATGCCGAATACCAAGTGCTCATCTGCCCTAATGACGCGTGTCGGAAAGCGGTAGCGCCTACAGCACTAAGTGAGCATTTACGAACGATCCACAAGACTAAGCTTGAGTTACGCCGGCAAGTAGAATCATATGTAGAGCAATTCCCATTTCGGTATGATTATAAGACAGTAAAGTTGCCACCCAATGGGAGTTCGCCACAGCCAATCCTCCTAGTGCTCAAGGGACTCCAGTGCCTTGAAGCTACTAGCGAAGGTCCCAGTTGCTGAGCTGGATTCTTGGCTGCGGTTCACAGGGTGGAATGCAGTGCTGGTGAAGTCTAAGCACAACATCGTCCAGACTTACCGGTTCCTGCGTAAGCCTGATGCGGATGAGCCTGAGTTAGAGCGGTTATTAGTATGCTGGACTCGCATTTTCAACCGCTGCTTAGATACCCTAGCAGCCACGGACAACCCGGATATGCTCAAGTGGATTGTATCACCGAAGAATGAGTCAATAAGCAAGCGTCCATTCCAGCTGCCGCAGAATGCCCAGACTATCAGTAAGTATAGTGGCCTATCCGAGCATTTTCTGTGTTATATCATGAGGACGGCTCCGGTGGACATGGATGAAGAGGAAACAGAGACTGGGGCTTACTTTACGTTGCGGCAGCGGGCTGCCATTAGCAAGATCCGGCAGCTGCTTAAGACGAACTGCCTTGATGATGAGTATACCGACGAGAGCGAGAAAGACCAGGATTTATGTGAGGCGCTCATGGATTTCTACTGGCTGGTGCTGAACCAGAATATGGAGCGGGAAGCCGTCTATCGATCTCCTCTCATGCATTTCCTAGCAGTAATGGGGGTCGATTCTGCTGCCGAGTGCCTTCGACATTCTTTCGTGTACACGCCGTACCTGGCTGGGGTGCTCTGGGTAAATCGACTGCTTATGCTGGAGTATGCTCTGCCATTGCGGGCCTGGCCATTGAGCAGGATCGTGGCACGTGATGACGTGGCCTCTGTGAGGGCTATTGGATTCTCGGTTCTAACCAATCAGGCAACAGGTGGGTTAGATCTCTCACAACTGGCAACAGCGAATGGGGGAATCAGTTCGTATTGATCACTATATAGGAGTAAATCTAAATGGCCCGCCTGGCTAGCTAATAAGGTGTGTGTGGGCGATACGTATACTAACTTAGCACTTAGGGCTTCGGGCCTGACATCTCAGGTCAAAACTCAA